>CM062817.1:1893797327-1894362713 GCA_031772625.1 Pinus tabuliformis | reverse complement strand
TCATGCCAGTACGCAGGCACCCACCGCTGAAGGCTACAACCTTCACTTGTTCTCCAGCTCCTACTAGAAGGGAGCTTCAACCACCTGATATGATTACTAACTACTAATGACAGGAAGCTTTGACTTCCTCACTGAATGCTCGAACCCTCAACAACATCTGTTGACCACGTTTCAAAAAAATTCACAACTGGATCCACCTACTTTAATACATCACAACCTGTAGATCAACTGAAGCAAACACCAACTTAATTCAAACAGAACAGTGAGATCACTATAACCAAAACACATAATTGAACTCAGAATACTACATCAACACACAAAATCAACTACAACCCTGATCATTCATATGCCAACATGTATACGCTACTTCACTTAAGCAACCCGCGTGTATATGCACTTTTCTGTAGAGAAACCTACGTATAGATCTCAATATACTAAAAATTTGTAATTTTGAATCAGACACAGAGTTGACCAAAGTTATTTTGAAATATTCTGTTAGCTTACAGAACCCTCATACAGTTAGCAACATCAATAATATTTTCAACCAACCAAATTCAAATTCATCATTCAATCAGTTATACTTCAGACATTACGACTCAACCCATATCAACATGAGGACATCATTACCAAACAACAAAGATACACAGCACTGATCAGGTTGATCAGTCATTTATGAACATAAACCCTTCCTTTATGTACGTGACTTTGAAGAAATGAACCCACGTGTATATGCGACTTAACCGAGACCAACCTACATATAGATCTACAAATTTTGACCTAAAATTGTGCAGCTCTTCAGAAATTCAGAAAGATCTAGATCATAATATTCAGAGATAAAAACATGTGTCAATACTTAGATCAGTGAATCCATGAGAAAATCATACAATGGAAAGTCATTTCAAGTCTCATGATCTTGATCCCTCATTGTATTCATCGGTGCATAATTTTTCAGATCTATGTCAACTATGGCCCTTACAATGCAAATATACTTCAGATTGAAGTATTCGTCAAAAACGCTTTCACATGCACACTTAGCACTTTGATATTCACCTCCGTATATAGTTATAGCCTTAGCCAATACCATGATTCAAAGCTACACTAGCGTCGATGGTAATCTTGGACAGGATCACGTAACCGTTACTGTGCTCAATATTGTGGGCTAATACCATGGTAAGGACCCTTGGTATTCTTAAATTAGTGCACCAGCATGTACGTGAATTTTCTTCTTTGTACCTACGTGTATATGTGACTTGGCCTTTATGAACTTGCATATAGATATTCAAATATTCACCTTTATCAAACTTCTGATTTTGATCTGTAAACCTTTGTCCCATCATTATGTTATTATGTTCCACCACTTTACCTTTGAATTGACCTATGGCTTCATTTAGTTACGATAGACTTGTTTTGTTACAAGTGAGTTGTCATCAAGGACAACACATGCATCATAATGCCAACAATCTTCCCCTTTGGACTTGATGGAAACCATGTTGGTGTTGATCACCTAAACCTGTATAAAACTTATTAGATACATCAAATAATCATTATTAAAACACCAATATACTCTCCCCCTTTGACATCAAGGGTAAAGGGAGGACGAAAGCTCCCCCTTTGGATCTGATTTGCACTATATTGTCCATGCTCCCCCTGAGCACATGTTGAATCTTCAGAAAGATTTTCAAATGAAGAAATGACTCTATAACTCAACTGAGTATTACCTTCCTATCACCATGGAATCATACTTACATCAATCAACCAACCAAGTGGGGATACATATTTGACTCAACCACCCAACCTAGCGAGATTACATCTTTTACACTACCACCCAACCAAGTGGGATTACATATTTGACATGACCTCAAAAGTCCACACATGACTGAATATGACAACTATTACGCCATAGGTCTCCACATGACCTTTACATCAAATGATAGATATGGCATTAATAACTGAGACCAAAATATCTTAATAGTAGCATAATTCATCAACCATAATGCCAACAATGCATTATATTATGTTAAGGCTAATGCTCCCCCTAAACCTGTGCTACCTTTTCATTGTCAACAACTCATTCATCAAAGGATCTTCATCAATAGGATAAATATCAATGAGAAAAACATAACTCAATAACATATTAGCAGTCTGTACCCATCAACACTAGACCAAGAAAAATCAAATCATAGCTGTCAGTAGCATGTCAGAGGTTGATCTTGAGTCTGCCCCATTGTTTTTCTATAAGAGAAAATGTCAGTAGCATGTCAAAGGTTGATCTTGAGTCTGTCCCACTATTTTTCTATCAGAGAAAAACATATGTGACTGTCTATAAAGAAACTCGCGTATATACACGACTATACTTCATGAAACCTGCATACAGAAAACAACCTTCTGAATTTTCACCTATAGACTGAGCAAAATAGATTAACAACAAAATGAGGTAGAGACAACTCCCAGTTTCTATCTGAGATATTCAAATGCTTCTTTGGGAAGAGGTTTAGTAAATATATCAACAACTTGTTCTTTGGAGGGAACATACTCCAATTTAACCTTTTTCTCAAGCACTTGTTCTCGTAGAAAGTGATACTTAATTGGAATATGCTTGGTCTTGAAGTGCATAACAAGATTTTTTGAAATACTAATAGCACTTGTATTATCACATATGATGGATATGGGTGGAGAACATATGATTTGTATATCTTGTAATGTTTGCATCATCCAGAGAAGTTGTGTGAAACAAGATGCAACAACCACATACTCTGCTTCCGTTGTAGATAATGCAATGGAATTTTGTTTCTTGTTGAACCAAGATACCAATCAGGGCGCCATGTAAAATGCACCTCCACTAGTGCTTTTCAGGTCATCAACATTTTTAACCTAATCTGCATCTGTGTATGAATGAAGGGTAAGATCTGCATCTTTAGGATACCATAGACAAAAGTCTTGGGTTCCGTGGAGATGTTTGAATATTCTCTTTACTACCTAAAGATGTGATTCCATTGGATTGGCTTGGAAACGTCCAACAATCCCAACTACATGCATGATATCTGGTACGGTACCTGTTAGATAAAGCAGACTTCCAATCATAGACTTGTACTCTGGTTGGTTTACTGCGGGAGAATCATCATTAGAACTAAGGCTACATCCTTTCATCATGGGAGTACATACAAGTTTGAAATCTTCCATCCCATACTTCTTTAGAATATTCTTGAGATATTTTGTTTGTGAGAGAAAGATGCCATCTTTTGCTTGTTTCACTTGTAGACCAAGAAAATAGGTTAGTTCCCCAAGTAAATACATTTCAAATTCTTGCTTCATAACAAAAGCAAAGTTTTGACTCATAGATTCTTCATTACTACCAAAGATGATATCATCAACATAAACAACAATAATTAACAATTTATCATCCTCAATTTTTTGTGTACAAGTTGCTATCTGCGGATCCTTTTGTGAAACCTTGTTGTTGAAGATATTTGTTAAGATGATAATACCATGCCCATGTAGCTTGTTTTAGCCCATATAAATCCTTTTTGAGTTTGCATACAAGGTTTACATCATTCCCCAAAATGAATCCTTCTGGTTGTTCAATATATACTTCTTCTTCTAGATCTCCATTAAGGAAAGAAAATTTTACATCCATTTGATAAACTTCGAAATGTCGAAAACTTGATAATGCAAGAAACATTCTTATGGCTTCAAGTCTGGCTACTGGTGAAAATGTTTCTTCAAATTCTATACCTTCTTGTTGAGAATAAACTTTACAAACAAGCCTCGCTTTGTTCCTAACGACCTCTCCATTTCCATTCAACTTATTTTTGAATATCCATTTTGTCCCAATAACATTTTTATCATGAGGTCTTGGAACCAATTCCCATGTATCATTCTTTTCAATTTGATCAAGTTCTTCATTCATGGCCTTAACCCAACATTCATCTTCACTAGCTTGTTTTAAATTTTGTGGTTCAAGGGTGGATCATAAAGCTAGATAACTAGGAGATCCTACAAGGGTTCTTCTTGTTTTGTACCCCAGATTCCTTTTCTCCTAGAATTTGAGTTTCTGGATTATTCTTTTCAACAAACCTAGATGGAGCCTTTTCTTTGTCTGATGTTTCTTCTTATGTTGCTTCATTATTTTCTTCTTCTATATCATTGCGATTTGATGTGGGAAATCATTCATCATCATCATCCTCTTTTGCTGATGTTACCTTTTTTGTATCTGTGCATGCTTCATCAATCACAACATCAATGCATTCAACAATTTTCTGAAGTCTCTTATTGTAACATTTTTATCCTTTGCTTCTAGATGAGTAACCAAGAAGTATTCCTTCATTTTCTCTAGCTTCAAACTTACCAAGTTTTTCATCATTATTTTTTATGAAACATTTGCTTCCAAAAACTCTAAAATGCTTTACAGTGGGAGGCTTACCATACTAAAGTTCATACAGAGTTTTATCACTATTCACATGAACATGAGCCTTGTTGATAATATTTACTGTGTATGTGCAACTACACCCTAGAAGGTGTCAGGAGTTCCAGACTGATCAAGAATAGCACGTCATTTGTTGAACAATTCTATTCATTCTTTCTGCCACGCCATTCTGTTGAGGAGTTTTAGCTACAAAAAACTGTCTTTTTTATGCCATGTTGTTCACAGAAATCAAAGAATTAATCTGATATGTATTCTCCTCCTCAGTCAGGTCTAAGAAATTTGATTTTTAGGTCTAATTCATTTTCAACTAATTATTTGAAGACTTTTAAATTTATCAAATGCTTCATCTTTGTGTTTCAATAAACCGATCCAACACATTCTAGAAAAGTCATCAATGAATAAGATATAGTATTATTCTCCACGAGGTGACTTTTTCCTTACTGGTCCACACAAATCAGTATGTATAAGTTCAAGAGGCTTACTTGCTGATCCTTCTTTGGAATTGAATTGAACTTTGGTTTGCTTACCGAATTGACATGACTTACATATGGTACTTTCTGGTAGGGTGATGTTGGGTAGATCACGAACAACTTTGAGCCTGCTTGATTTGCTTATTTGAGAGAAGCTTAGATGTCCCAACCTTCTGTGCCATAACCAGTTTTCCTCTGCCTTTCCTAGGTAACATTGTTCTTGCCACCTTTCAATATATACAGATTTCTCAGGGTTCTTGTTCCTTTTATTATGGTCTTTCCTGTGTCAAGTTCATGAACCACACATTCTTTTGATCGAAATACCACCTCATTTCCTTGGTCACACATTTGGATAACACTCAACAAGTTATGTTTTAATCCATCAACATACATAACATTACCAAATTTAACCTTTTCTTTTACAAAAATAGAACCTTTACCCTTAATGATAGTAGGTGATTCATTTCCAAAAGTGACATTCTTTTCTTTCTTTAAATAATTGTATGAAATAAGTTTATCTTTATCACCTGTCATGTGTTTTGATAATTTTCTATTAATTTACCATTGATTTTATTGTCCTTCTACAAACAATGTTATGCCACAAATTTCAGACTGTAACTCCTTCCTTTTCCATACCTTAGAATTTGTTGATATTTACTCTTTTTGAGATGTTGGCTGTAATTTTCTCCCGCATTCAGATTCTTCATGTCCAAAGTTATTGAAAAATGAACATTCAGTTTCATCTATAAGAGGTTAGAAGTTATTATAAGTGTTCTTCTTGACTCCTATCTCATTCCTTTGTTTTCTTGCTTCTCTAATCATGATGGTTTTGTATGCAACACATTGAGCAACCTTATGATTAAAATTATGACATGAGAAACATTGTCCATTAAAGATGAAATTTCAGTGATCATAGAATCTTTTGGTGTTGTTTACCTTTTGACTGGTGCTTCTGTTGTTGTTCATCCTTGGATTAGAGTGAACATGATTTACCTGTCAAATGCCTTTATTCTTTTGTTGAGGACTGAAACTTTGCTGACTAGTTTTTGCTGCATTTAGATAGCTTCTAGTGGTGGTTGAAGACTTTTTTGTTTGAGATGTTTCTCCAGTGTATCCAAGACCTATCTTCATAAGAGGAGAGTGTTGTACCTTGATAATTTCATCTAAGGTTTCAGATCCTTTAGAAAATCTAAGATTCAAAGTTTTTATTTTCTCAAGTTCCTTTCTTAGACTTACTACTTCACATTCTAACTTCTCATTATGATTTTCCTTTTATATGATTTGATGCTTCAATATATCTATGGCTACTTTGTTTTATTCCAAGAAAATTTTGAGTTGAGTAATTTCTTCAAAGAAATATTTTTCCTCTAAAGCATCCAAAAATTTATCATTAGACTCATTAGTATTTTTCTCAAAAGCCATGAGTAATTTAAGATCTTGATCAGATTCTCCTTCTTCACTATTTGACAAGCCATCACTATCTTCATGAGTATAATAACTTCTTCTATTGCCAAACCATATCCTATTACCTTTTGCAGTATCCTTCCCTTTTTCATGGTTGTCTTTATGAGGACATTTAGCAGCATAATGACCAACTCTACCATAAATAAAACATTTGAAGGGAAGCTTACCTCTGAACCTTCTGGTTCCTAGTTGAAGTTTCTTTAGAAAGTTCACCTCATCTTCTTCTAATATATATCATGATTCCTTGTGTTCTTCATTTCCTTTTCCTTTTGCAGATGATTTAAATGTGACTTCTCTGACTTTTGAGGGACCTCCTTTCCTCATTTCAAAAGCAGTTAGGATCTTGTGAAGTTGAACAATAGTAAGAGTTTGCAGATCCTGCTTCTCTTCAATGGAAGACACTTTTGACTCGAATTTAGGAGTTAGATATCTTAAGATTTTCTCTACTAAAGTGGTGTCCTTTATTTCTTCATCCAAATTTTTCATGTGATTTACAATCTCATCTATAAGTAGAAAGAAACTAGTAATACTTTCATCATTCTGCATTCTAAGAGTTTCATATTGAATTATGAGAGTTTGGAGTTTAGCACTTTTTACCTTGGTATCACCTTCATAACTTTGAATGATTCTATCCCATATTTCTTTTTTTGTGTTTAACTGCATAACTTTGACAAATTTTGATTATTTGAGACTTCCCAATAATGCATTGATAAATTTGGCATTGGTTTCATATGCCTTCTTTTCTGCTACATATGTGGGAACTGCGGTTGGATATTTGCAACCTCCTTCCACAATTTCCCAAACATCTTCTCCAAGGGACTAGAGATAGGATCTGGTTCTTGTCTTCCAATATATTAAATTATTTCCGTTGAAGAGTGGTGGTACGATAGATGTCGTTCCATCTTGATTGCTCATCTTGGGAGATCTTCCTTCAACCGATCAAGCTTCTTTTGAAGGACCTATGCTGATACCAATTGTTGGGAAAAAAACTGAGAAGGGGGGCGGGGGGGAGGGGTGAATCAGTATTTTAAAAATCACAATAATAATTTTCTTTTCTGAAATATGTATGCGACTTTACTAAACCCAACTCGCGTATGTACGCTACAGTTGTAAAAAAAATACTAGTGTATGCTTAGTAAACTTATAAAACAATTGATTCTTTATCTCTTAAACTAAACCAAAATGTAAGAGAATTATCAAGAATTTGATAAGTAGTGAGAAGGTGCAATAGGAACACATTAAAGTATCACACATAAGAAACACACATGAGCACCAGGATTAAAGGTGGAAACCCAATGTGAGAGAAAACCACTGCTGCTGTCGTCTCAGACTTCAAACTTATTAATATAAAAAACTTCTTACATTATTTTATTGGTGAAGACTCATGCCAGTATGTAGGAACCCACCTGCTAAAGGCTACAACCTTCACTCATTCTCCAGATCCTACTGGAAGGGAGCTCCAACCCCCTGATCTAATTACTAGCTACTACTGGCAGGAAGCTTCGACTTCCTCACTGAAGGCTCCAACCCTCAACAACATCTGTGGACCACGTTTCATAAATTTTCACATTGGATCCACCTGCTTTAATACATCACAACTTGTAGATCAATTGAAGAAAACACCAACTTAATTCAAACAGAATAGTGAGATCACTGTAACCAAAACACATAACTAAAATCAAAATATTTCATCAACACACAGAATCAACTACAACCCTGATCAATCATATGTCAACATGTATACACTACTTCACTTAAGGCAGCCCACGTGTATACTAGCATTTTTGTAGAGAAACCTATGTACAGATCTCAATATAATAAAAACTTGTAATTTTGAATCATACACAGAGTTGACCAGAGTTATTCTAAAATATTCTATTAGCTTACAGAACCCTCACACAATTAGTAGCATCAATAATCTTTTCAACCAACCAAATTCAACTTCATCATTCAATCAGTTCTACTTCAGACATTATCACTCAACCCAGATCAACATGAGGACATCATTGACATACAACAGAGATACAACAACATTGATTAGGTTGATCATTCATTTATGAACAAAAACCCTTCCTTTATGTACGCGACTTTGAAGAAATGAACCCCGCGTGTATACGCGACTTAACCGAGACCAACCTGCATACAGATCTACAAATTTTGACCTAAAATTGTGCAGCTCTTCAAAACTTTAGAAAGACCCAGATCATAATATTCAGAGATAAAAACATGCGTCAATACTTAGATCTAGTCAATCCATGAGTAGATCATACAATGGAAAGTCATTTCAGGTCTCATGATCCTGATCCATCATTGTATTCATCGGTGCATAATTATTTCATATCTATGTGTCAACTATGGCCCTTACAATGCAAATATACTTCAGATTGAAGTATTCATCAAAAACCATTTCACATGCACACTTATCACTTTGATCTTCACCTCCTTATATAGTTAGAGCCTTAGCCAATACCATGAGTCAAAACTACACTAGTGTTAGTGGTAATCTTGGACAGGATCAAGTAATCGTTACTACGCTCAATATTGTGGGCTAATACCATGGTAAGGACCCTTGGCATTCCTAAATTAGTGCGCCAACATGTACGCGGCTTTTCTTCTTTGTACCCGCGTGTATATGCGACTTGGACTTGACGAACCCACTTATTGATCTTTAAATATTCACCTTTATCAAACTTTTGATTCTGATCTATAAACCTTTGTCCCATCATTCTATTATTTTGTTCCATCACTATGTCACCTCTGAACTGACCTGTGGATTCATATAGTTACCATATACCTATTCTGTTACAAGTGAGTTTCCATCAAGGACAACACATGCATCATAATGCCAACATGTTTGGACTTAATTCAGTAGTATAGATTTCGTGGGGCGTTTTTTGGCCAGATTGGGCAATTCACACTTGTTGGGGGTCACGAGGGTTTGGTGGATTTAGCCCAAACCCTCTATGGGTTTTGTTTGGTTTATTGAGAAGAGTTCAGGGTTAATTTTATAGAAATTTCTGAGCAATTTAGAGGGCAGAAACCCCAATTCTATTCTAGTAGCAGTAGTATTAATTCCCTAGGTGGTGCACATATTTTGTGGGAGTCATTTCTAGCATTGGGGTCCATGAGATTTTTTTCCTGGGTTATTTTGGGTTTCTGGTGAGGGGGCCACCCACAAATTTTAGCTCATTCCAGGCACTCTTAGGGTAGATATTCCAGTTCCATTTAGTAGCCAACAACAACATTTTTTAGGCAGGGTACCGTTTTTGGTGGAGAACATCTCCAAAACTTCAACATTGTACTCTCACCTGGGTTTTATGTAGCTTGCAGTAGGAAGCCTAGGTTCTATCTTTCTTATCATCTGATGTACTCAGTTCCCCACATTAATGAAATTGCTCAATTATTTGCCCCATTTTTTGTGTTTTATTGACTAGTGCATGTGTGGTAAATTTTATTTGTTGTGCCTTAATTCATGTATCTATTATTGCTGTAAATTTCAATTTGGGCTACTAAAATACATATCTCTTTTCTTTAATGCACTATTGGAGGTCTCCCTTCTAAGTCTATTTCCCTCCAAATCATCTTGTTTTCATAGGTCGATAGTTCAAGAGCATAGATATATGACTTTCTACCAAACAATGTCCACAATAGAAACTTGGTACATGGATCCAAGAAAACCTTGATAAGTCCTGGTTACTGCAACAATAGGGGTTGCTTGTCTAATGGATAATTTCTTTTGCTCCTAATTTTCTATTAGAGTCTAATAAGCCAATTCCATTTTACTTGATTATTGACAAACAAAGTAACGACTTGTAGTAGAATGTTTCCGACATATGGTGAGAGGTTAAACTTCCTCTCTTTGAACCAAATAGACTTGTGCATATATAACTCATAAATAATGTTGGTCCACAATGTTACTTTGAAAAAAGCATCCTAAAAAGATCATACTGGTAGTAGGCTCGTAGGGTCTTCTCTCTTTTATCATTCTCATTCAAGAAAGAACATATTGCTCATTAAGAAACATGGGGTAGGATGGGGAAGGTCCTTTGAAGCTTAACGACTCATGCAAGAGGTCATATAAGTTCTCCTTTTCCCTCTATGGCACCCATATTTCATCCTTAACCTCCTTCAATTGTTTCTTTTCCTTCATTCTCTCTTCTCTAAGGTATTCCCACCTAAGCCTTTGAAATGTAAGTTCTTCCATCCAAGCCTCCTTGACATCATGAATGATCCTTCAATGCTCACTTAGAGGACTTACATCATAGTGCAATGATAAGCTAAATGCTCTGATTCTTTTTTTTTAGATACCATAATATCAATATCAAAATTGACTACCTCGATTGTTGTTACTTGAGTAACAACATCATACTATCAAATTTTTGTAACTCTACCAGGGTCTCTTCCTCTACTACAAGGTAAATTGCCTTGACTACTGGTTCTTGTGGGTTAGGCCAAGTTTACTATCCTCCTTCTACACATTGGATTACCTTAGCTACTAGTTCTGGTGTATTAGTAGCATTATCAACAGGTTCTTGTGTGTTAGCCACAATCCCCCCCCGTAGGATAGATAGCTTCATATACTGGTTCTTGTGTATCAGAAACATCGTGAATAGGTTTAACCATTATTTGATCACCCTTGGTTGTGTTTCCTCGACTGCTATTACTCGTGAATATTAAATGTCTTCTTATTACTTCTTATTTGTTCTTCGTCAAGTAATTATACAAATGCCAATATTTCAAGAAAACAAAGAGACAAGAAACACCAAAATTAGGCTACAGGCCAAGGAAAAACCCACAAGGGGAAAACCCAACAATCCATCTCTTATAGAATTATATCAAAATGCAAAATATCTAAGACCAAGAACAATACAAAATTTCCACCAAGATACCAAGTCCATTTCTCCTCCAAGTCACCTCCAAGATTCAAATTCAATGCTGGTCAAACTGCTCCAATTCTAGTCAAAGCTCTTAAATTCATAGCTACAACAAGAGGGGCCAAAAATTGATCTGCAACTACTTTATAAATTTCAGCCTTTCTCACTAAAATTCCTCCACACGTGTAAGCTCTTCTCTCTTCTTCAACTTGGTCTATTTCTCCTTCATTAGGTGCAAAATATATATGATATGATAATGAATGAATGTCCTCCAAAGTGGTCGATCTTGTCTATTATATATAACTATCTAGGAGGGTTGAATGGGTGTCACTCTGGAGGGCTAGGTCGACTTGTCAAAGGAGGGCCAACTTGGTTAGCTTATGGATTAATGATTCCATCAAAATTCATTTTTTTTCTTACAAATGTTCAAATGGGACATGACTCAAATACATTTTTCTTTTGACTCATAATAAATTCTTTTTGAATTTTTTGATTCGAGCATGAATAATATGATTTGACAAAAATATAATAGATATGATAAATTTACATTACGAAGAATGACTCTAGTTACAACTAAAATACTAACTCTTAACTATGGAGGTATTCATAATGGCTCAACCGGATAATCTCAAGTTTAAATATTCATGTAAGAAAGGATATGGATTGATAAGCATCAATGATAATAACATCATCATAACCAACATTTTCAAAATATCAAGGCCTTGAAAATTATGCTTTATCTCTCCCCTAAATCAAAGCACAATGTTGGGAGGCATTCAAGAGGATACTGCACCACCTCTCTAAGGAACCCGCTCCACCTAGGTTCACCAAAGTATGTCCTGAATAGGACCATTTACTTCTAAACCATTGTCACAATAGTTGACATAAGGAAATGTCATTCCTCCATACCATTCTTATATTGGATCAATGCACCTGAGTTATGAATATTAGTCCTGGTCACAATACAGATCTCAAGAATGTCGGTCCCTGATGCTTATCCAATCCACCATTATCCCTACCCGTGTTCATGTACTATAATTACAAGTGTTAGTCCTAGGCATAGTACATGACACATGGAGAAAAAAGGTGTCCATCCTCACTCCCTCTCAACTAGGGAGGATATATCTATAAGTCCAAGCTTGTCTCAAAAAAATACTCATCCCTTCTCTTAGGAAGGGACCTCATCAAAGCATCAACTACTTGTTCATCAGTGGAGATATATTGTAGCTTCAAGGTTCCATTCTTATTCATGTCACAAATCATAATGTGCTTTGAACTTCCTAGTTCGCTGACAATTTTCATATAGCTCCGATTAATACAAGGTATCATAAACAAATGCAACATGTGATCAAATAGTCCATCAAATACTTTATGGATCCAAACTGCTTCGCAACTGATTGTACAAGTTTCCATATCTTCTTCCTTCGTAGTGAAACAAAGTATTGCTTTATGAAAGTTCCGAGTAGAACTAACCATCAATAGTATTTGTATTCATCGTCATCATTGTTAACCCAATAGATGTGTTCTTCTGGAATATCTTAATCACAAGCTTCTCTTGCAAAATTCAAGTAGTGTTGTATCCATCATATTCTGCTTTTAGCTCCCTCTTTCCAGCTGAGGTAAGTGAACTTATTTCCTTTTATTGGGAGAACCTTCTCAAGTCTTGCTTCCATGCTGCCATTTAATGCTGAGAGTTGAATTCTTTAATGCACACTTCAAACTGATCTCTACTTCATTCACATCTTCTATGATTCAGGAAAGTCTTTGCGACTTACTACATTCATCCAATTCTTTCATCTATTGGTGGTTCTTATTATTGACTTGCAAATTTTATTGGGAGGATATGAAAGAACAAATATCATTAAGAAAAGTGCATAGACAAAATAATACCAATAGAAATAGTAGTAATCAAAGAAAGGAGATGTAAAATACTTATACTTTTGAGGAAAATTAGCTCCCACTTAATCTTGGACCTTTTTACCAACCTTGTCCTCATATTAGCATGATGTCATTTTTGTTATTCTAATGAGCTAGGGCTTCTTCTTACAATGATAAAGTTTAGTTCTAGGGTTTTGTTTCTAAGGTTTTTCTTATTCAGACCATTGTTAGGATTTAAAAACCCTAGGTGATTTAAGACCCACCATTCTTTAAAAAGTGGGAATTCTACAGGTACGCTAATGTGTTAGCTGCAAAACCCTAGTAATGTTATTAACAAACCTTCTATGCATGAAATGGATTTCATTTTTCTCCTTGATCGCATAAACCTAGTCTTCATATGCAATGAAAGGATATGAATGCTTATGAAAGCAACACTTAACATATCAATTATGTCTGTGTCCTTAAGAAAGGACAATATTTTAGCTTACACTTCATCATATTTCCTAAATGTAATCTCTTCATATCCTAGAGATTTAGTATTCCATAATTGACCTAGACTTCTAAGATTTACGATCTATGAGATCATTATTTACAAGAGAAATTTAGATCTATGCCTAGCTTTTGAGATACGAAAAAAAAAAGAATTATACATACCTCTTTAACCTTACGTGTCCAACCTTATTTTTTCTCCATTTTTTCCTTCAAGTATGGTATCATAATGTAAATTCCTTGGGTTTATTTAAATAGATATGTTCACAATGAACTAAAACTTCACATCATGGTAGCTGAAGTAAACTATTCAATTCTTTCCATAAGAATCCTTTTCAATTTTGTCCATAAGAAGTCTGCAACTATGTCTTCATATGGTCTTCAAAAGGTCCGCACATCAACCTTCAACTATGCTTCTTTTTTCTTTAGAGATGCAAACTTTGGACTTCAAGAGAATACTGGAGAAAGGTAGATATAGTGGTCTAAATGCTTCATACTATGGTCTATTTTACTTCATACTTCAATCCTTCCTTCAAGTATGAGTTTCTTTAAAAATATACTAGATCAAATCCTTGTAATGTCTATTGTCTTTACATACTTGGTCATCACTATACAATGAACTTCAAATGTCAATTATAAATTATTGGTTTTCCATAAGGACTCTGACCTTTTCATTGATATAGGTCGACTTAGTGTAATATATATTATGTTCCTCTATTATGTATAGTGTAACCTTCATGGATTTATGCCATAGAAGAAAGTATGATCTCAGACTTCCAGGTGTTAATTCATAGAGGTACCATTTTGAACTAATGTCTTAGATTATTACAATCTTAACCTTGTCACTTTTAGTGAGTTCAAATTCCTTATAACTCAGATCACAGTGTTTTCATGGAGATATAACATAGTTTCTTATCTTGCACAATTACTTAGACTTTCCATCATAGTTTAGTTTCCTTATAATCTTTGCAAGGTTCCACAGATAAAGTGCTTCATGTCCTCATCACAAGTCAACAATTTTTTCATAGAAGATAGATTCCACAGGTATATTGTAAGAGTATCATGAAACTATCCAAAGAAAATAGGATCCATCAAAATATGATCTTTTCATGGTTTCATAGAGACTCAAATTACCTTAGACATGATCTCAGATCATGGAGAGGATTTCATACTGCCTCAGAGAATTTTATTTTCATTGTAATATTGTCTCAGTATATGAAATGCTTCAAGATTGATATCATATGAACTACCTCAAAGATATTCATTAATATGCCTTAGGAATGGTATGTGAGCTCTCTTGTTTCTACTAAGGAATAATTTAGGCCACTGTTACATTCATCCATAGGTTCAGATCTCTTGCATAGATAACGCATTACAAAATTTAGACCTTTGATATGCTTTTGATATTCGATCTCTCATAAACTTCTTCAAGGTTGCTCTTAGACCTTACCTCTAAAACCATGTTGAGAAGGCAAGTGTATAGTAGTTTAATATTTGATTCCTCT
Source organism: Pinus tabuliformis (assembly GCA_031772625.1). NCBI lineage: Eukaryota > Viridiplantae > Streptophyta > Pinopsida > Pinales > Pinaceae > Pinus > Pinus tabuliformis. The sequence continues at coordinate 1,894,347,610 of CM062817.1, read as the reverse complement.
TCTTGATAAATACTTGTGGATGTGAAACGTCTTCTTATTTCTTCTTCATCAAGAAATTATACAAATGTTCAATCTTTCAAGAAAACAAAGAGACAAGAGACACCAAAAATTAGACTATAAGTCAGGGAAAAACCCACAAGGGGAACCCAACAATCCTTCTATTATAGAATCATATCAGAATGAGAGATATCCAAGACAAAACTGCCACCAAGATACCAAATCCAATACCCTCCAAGTCACCTCAAATAGTCAAAGTCAATGTTGGTCAAATTGCTCCAATTTTGGTCAAAGCTCTGAAATTCAAACCTGCAACAAGAGGGATCGAAAATTGGTCTGAAACTGCTTCAAAATTTTGGCCTTTATCACTGAAATTACTCCACATGTGTGAGCTCTTATCTCTTCTTCAACTTGGTCAATTTTTCCTTCATTAGGTGAAAAATATATGTGATATGACAATGAATGAATGTCCTCAAAAATGGTAAAACTTGTTTCTTAGATATAAGTGTCCAGGATGGTCAAATGGGTGTCACTTTGGAGGGCTAGACTGACTAGTCCAAGGAGGGTTGACTTGGTCATCTTGTGGATGAATGACTCAACATAAAATTCAAATTTATTTTTCTTACAAATGTCCAAATAGGACATGACTCAAATAAAATTTTCTTTTGACTCATAATATATTCTTTTTTAATCTTTTTGACTCTCTAAGCATGAAGAACATGCTTTGACAAAAATATAATAAATATGATAAATTTACATTATGAAGACCGACTTTAGTTACAAATTCAACACTTGATTGTTTGTTGGTCACCTCTACCACTATACCAACATGTAGACCATAAACAAGTGTGTTAGCATGAATATCCTCTGTCTTTTCACCATTCTTCCCACTCGGTCTAGCCAACTCTGGCCCAATTTATTTTGTCTCTCTTTCTCCTTCATTTTCCGACTCATCACTATCACACTCCTATACCAAAACTGTGCAATGAGTCATGGATTTTGACCACATTCTCCTTTTCTATTCCAATGCATTGAAAACCAAGAACTTGATCAGCGCATGGTTTGTCACACAACTCATAGGATGATTTTACTGTTGAACAAAATTATCCATATGTTTTAGGGACCCCAATAGGAAATACAGAAGGTTGACCAATTTTCCATGGCGGAGGTGAGCCAACAACATAAAATGATAATTGAAAACCACTCCAAACTTGCCTTCACAGGTAATGTATTTCTGACCAAGGGGTGGCATGGAAGTCCTTTCTACCCCTTTTCCCTTGCTCCTTACCTACTCATCCCCTTCCTAGAAATTATATTTTTCTAACGATATTGATGTTTTTGGACTGAACCATTTCATTCTTGTTTGTGGTAGACCAGTCACCTTGGCAACTACCTCCTTTGTAAAAAAAATCCTCATCCTCTTTATTTCTGAGCTATGTTAAGTCATTTTTTTTATCAAACTTGAGGGTGATAGGTCCATCAAACTTTACAATTTCTCAAAGTATACTAGCCATCCTGCATCCCGAAAAATATGGTAAACTTTCAAATGGATGCACAATAAGTTGAGTGAGTCTAATTCATATCAAACAATGACTCCCTCCATTGTTAAATGTTCAAGTGCAGTTACAACAGTAGCATGAAAAACATATAGTCGAGTGGGGGAAGATCATTAAGTTTGAAGGAATTTGACAAGCTAGTGGTTTGATAGGTATACTATAAATGGAAATAATAACAAAGAGGATGGTAGATTTACAGAATATTTGTGTCAGGACTATAGCAACATGACACATTGGCGAAAGAGAGAAAGGTAGTAAAAGATGCAATGTCATGAAAATAAAACCATAAAGCATTTGCCTAGAGTGGCATGCCAAGTCATGATAGTGATGTGGCTCTAAGAAGTGATGTTGTGATACACCCCCCCAACTGAAGTGGAGGATTTCATCAACCGATGGGGAAAGGGGGTCAAATAAAATTTTATAATCGTCACTTAAACCATTATTATGCAATCAAATGAAAATGGAGTGCACCTGTTGGCTGATTACCGTGTGGCATGATCATATGACACGTATCAAGTGGTAGATATAATTGCAACAATGTTGATGTGAAAAATAAAATTTAGTGCTCGTAAAGTTTGTGAAATTGGCGGGTCCCTTTGGTGAAAAACGACAAAATTCAATGCACAGTTACAATAATACTAATAGTAGTAATAGTGGAAGGCACAATAAAAACGAGTTGGAGAAATTTCATTTTATTAAGAGGAATGAAGTGTAGTAGTAACGTGTCTAGAAGAAACTGCATTGGCATCTATCAAGTGTAACAACAATTGGTGTGATTGTAACTGGAATAACAACAACATATATAATAAGAACAATAGGTGTAACAACAATTGATGTGATAGTGGTTGCATTAATAACAACAGGTGTAAACGAAACTGGTGTAACAATTATTGCAATAACAACAATAGATGTAACCATAACCATAGATGACATCCAATATAGCAACAACTATGCAATGTTTGAAGTTCGTTACTGTGAAAAATTCACTACAACTGTTAGGAAAATGATGTATAATGTAAAAGGAAAATATTATCAACCACCAACAAGTTGGTTTTCAGTTGACACTTTATCGAACCACATACCTAAGGGAGTTTCATATGTATATATATATATATATATTTTAAAAACCAGAAATAAATCATGTGGTTGGCGATGCGAGAAGATGCTCCCCTTCCCCAAAAATCCAGAGACTTGAAATTGAGAAAATGTGAAAAAATGAATCCTTAGAGAATGATTTATAATATAATTGAAGATGGTGTCCATTGGAAAACAAAGGAGTGTGTGATCCATCTATGGTTGTGATTTTTAGAGTCCCATTGTCGTAAATTATGTACAACTTGTAAGGACCTAGCCACATAGTGTGAAGCTTCCCATTGAAATCCTTAAATCTAGAGTCATACAATAATGTCCAATCTCCTTTTTGAAACACATTTCTTCTGGTAAATCTATCATGCCACATGATACATTGTTGATAAATAATTTTAGTGCATCGGATGGCGGCCAAATTCATCTCATTTAACTCATTGAGTTGGTCTAGTTGTTGTTTTTGTGTTGCAATTAAATCCAGAGTCAATTCTAGAGAGGTCTTGAGTGTCTTGACTTAAAGTTCAACATGAAAAATAGGTTTTTTACCATCCACAAGATCATATGGAGAAAAAGGTATGGTTTTTCGCCATGTAGTTGTATAAGCCCAAAGCACCTCTAGGATTTTAATGGAGTTGGTAGGGGCCAATGGCTTTAGTTAAGGATCTTCACATTGAAGCAGAGTCCACAACATGGACAGTCATTCATGACCATAGTGTTTAAACTTTATACAACAATCCAATTACAAGTAGATGGAGACCATAATTGTGTTAGTTGGTTGAGTAAATTCTTCCCATATTCATGTTGTTATTGTAGATCAATTTTGAGACCAACAAACTATATTGAAGTTACGTAATTGAACAACAGTCTTGTCCGAAGTAGAGTATATTGAGTTGAAGGACCACGAGCTTTGTGCGATGTTGACATGACAAAAAGCCCTGCATAGTTTTGGTGTAACAAAGGAACAAAATTCGGTGTGAAAAGTGCATTTTTTAGGGGAATGCAAAAGAGTGTGATGTAGTGTGTTTGTGGGTAGGGGTTGCAGAGAGAGGTAGAGATAGCTTATGAAGAAGAGAAGGTCGAGAGCTACGGTTATGCAGACTGTATGAAGAAGGATGAGAGTTGATGAGTGTTGTTGAAGAGTGACGAGAACAAAAGGCCGAAGTGTTGATGAAGGTTACTGAGAATAATAGTAGGTGTTAGCGCTTGAGATTTCACCCTAGGCTGAGGAAGGTAAACCTTCAAGGCAACATCAAACCATTTCACCTCGTAGCTAGCCCTACGGGGTATGAGAAGGCTCTCTCCAGTCAATCTCAGTAAAATATTCAATGGACAGAGATTACCAATACAGTGACACTGATATTAGGCTAGTAAACTGATTAAAAGGTTGATTTGGGGGTTTTTGGGGTTTTTTGGTGGCAAATTGAGGATCTGCAATTTTAGGGTGCGGGGATTTGACACAGTTTTTGCAGGTGGGTCTTTGGGGCAAGGTAGGAGTTTGTGCTGATGCCTTTAGCTGAGATGGATGATCAAGGAAGAAAAAAGAGAAGCTAAAGAGGGCAAACAATGACTTTGAATCCTCTCTAGACAGTGGAAAACATAAACATTAAACAAATTTGAAAGCTGAGCATGGCAAGCATGAATTCAAACTTTATCACTTCATTTGTTTAATAAGCTGCAGTAAAGAAAGAGATGGAACACATAAACACACTTACAATTACAATAAGAGAACACACCATCAACACAAGAGTCCACAAGAATCCCAATGATGTCTGCAAAACCCTGGTCTTCCTTTTCCTCAAATTGCAGAGATACAAGTAAAATATACAATAGGAGCTTCTCCCTCAAGAGTCCAACCATGAAAATGAGAAAGAGAAGGAATAATATAGATGATCTAACTCCTTTCCCCACCTCTAGGGGTCGAGCTCAGCTTCCTAGGAGCTGTTTCAACTAATTCTAAACTGAGCACTAGATAATAGGCAGTCAAAACAACTTGCCACTAAAACTTAGGTAATCTATCCATGCATTAAATATTCACTATTTACATCAAAGAAACTTCTAGAAGTGTCAAAGGAGAGTAAATGTATCCAAGTGCTATGAAAATTACACAAAAATCCATCATTTACATGCCTCAAAATTCAACCAAAGTAAAAACAGTGTTTTGCTGGCCGAACTGGTCAAAACAGTGAAATTTCCCTGAGTGGTCGCGCGCATTGACAGCTCTGTTTGAGGGCCTTCCGGGTGTCCAAATCAGGTGAAAGATAGCTCATTGGAAAGGTCTGTGAGTCTACTTTCCAACCCCACTAGAATTTCTGAATTTGGAGTTGATTTGACCCCTAAAAAGTCATTTCTCCCAAGGCAGCTTTATGCAACTCAAAAAAGGGGCAGAAAGTCAAAATTTGCATGTATTTTGAGCTTTTGGAAGCCCAAATCTTCATAAAATCTGAAACCCATCCATAGGCAAGTGTATTTTTGCATGAAAATTCCAAAAATGTAGAGTTTTCCCCGTTCCTTTCCCCATGACTGGTCACGCGCGGGGTGAGACCACTCAAATGGCCAAAACCTGTAAAATTCTCAAAAATGCCAAAAATGTCTCAAAACTCTCAAAATTTCTTGGGTTTGCTGCTAGGAGGAGGCTAATGAGTATCATGGTGAGTGAGAGAGGCCTCAGCCAAGATACGGAGCGGGTTGGTCTTCTTCTTCCTCTTACGGGCCTCGGACAACCTCCTTTGGAACATCTTCATTTTCGCCTTGCAAACATGCATCCTCGCCCAATAGTGATTCTTCATGTTCCGTAGCAACCTCTTGTCCTTGTTTTCCTTCTCTAACAGCCTCTGCAAGTGTGCATTTACACGGATAAGCATGGATTCCCTCTCCTTGGGCAGCAAGTCACCGGGCCTCCTACGGTTGATGACTCGGTCACTTCGAATCCTCCACAGCTCATCCAACTCTTTCTCATCCTCAAGTTGCTTGTTGCGCTGCTCAAGATAGTTTATTGTCCATTGAGCCATGTTGAGCTTCTGTTGTAACAAGCGGTTTTCCGCCTCTCTTTGTCGGACGATCTCATGCAAATCTGAAGTGGGGGAGCGAGCATCAAGATTAATGATGTCAACCTGTGTGTCACCGGCTCTCTCCTCCTCTGTCATGGGTTGTTTGCCCTCCCGTACTGCTGATGGAGAACGCGAGGCCCCTTCCACCTGGTGTGGAGATAACACTCGCTGACCTGTAGATGATGATGGCGAGACCCCTTCCACCTGCTGTGGAGAAAGTACTCGTCGAGCTGCTGCAAACAAGGTCCTGTGACCTCTCTGGTAGGTGACCTGAGGTGAGGAAGCAACCTGTCTTGGAACAATGATCTCGGGCTGGTGAGATGGACCTCCCTCCTCATAAATGACCTCTGGCTCTAGGTGAGGCTGTGGTGGCACTGTAAAGAACTCATGAGAAATGAAGTCTGCCCATGGAATGCCCTGCTGACTCAATTGATGGGAAACAATGAGCTGGATGAGACCATGATGGCACAAACTCCTATGCTGCTGAGCTGGGGACTGCCTCTGAAACACGGACACCATCCTCTGAATGTCCTGGAAGAAGAAAACTGGGGTTTTCATCATCCTCACTCGGGTAAAGTGCATCAACAAGCGAATGTGACAAGAGAAGACCTGTGAAAATCTTCCCTCGCATGTGAAGTAATGCATGATAAGCCGCATGATCGGAGCATACTCCCCCCGGAGGAATCTGAAGGGAAAGACCCCTGACAAGTGACTCATGAATGCTGGCCTGACATATGGCTCAAAATAAACATAATCCAGCATTTTGCGCTTGGGCCACACCTCACCCACATTTGGTATCCCGGTAGCCTCTGAAATCACCTCTGTGGATAGTAAAAAATTCACCCCTGCAAGAGTGACCTGCCCATCATGAAGGTGCAAAACAAATAAGCGGGCCAACTCCCTGTGGTGCTGAATCTGGGCAAGCCTCTCACAGAACTGAAAACATGACATATAACGGAAACAATTCACTGCCATAGGACAGGCCTGCAATTCTGCCAAAGAGGTGGGTTCCTCTCTCCTATGATGACCACCTTTGCCACCCTTACGAGGCCTCTGTTGTACCTCGATCTCTGTGGAAGAAGACCGGTCATCACCTTGCTCATAGGTTTCAGTGTTTGACATGGTGCTTTTGAGCAAAGTGAAGCAAATAGATAGAGTAAACTGCTGCCCTTGCCTGCAAAAATGCTGAGAAGTATGCTGTTTTCAAGGGGGAAAAAAATCATAAGGGAAATGTTAGGGGAGGGATTTTTAATAAGGAATGGGAAAATATGTAAAAACAGGGATTTTTAAGGGATAATTCACAAAATGTCAAACATATCATCTCATCTTCCATCATTAGGAAATCATTTGCAAAGAAATACTTTATTAGGGAAAATACGTATGATAGTCATCAAGGGAAAGGACATGCATTTGCAACAGGAGTATAGGACAGCATAGATAGCTTGCTCCTTTGAGTTTTTTGTTTTTTCAATGTACATCATAAGGTAAACAGTGTTTTTCAAAGGATTTTATGTACATTTAGTCATAGGGGAACAAGGCTTCTTTTACATCTTGTCATAAGGGAAAAGGGATCTTAATTGAACAGGATTTTAGGGAAGGGGTAGAGAGGAAAACAGGGCTTGGTTTTGGGGAGACACAACAATATTCTTTTTGTAAACAATATTTACAGCAATATGTCCATTTTATACATATACATAGCTGCATTTTTCTTGTTTTTGCTATGGATATGCAACAGCAGTGTGTCTTCTATTTTCCAATGACTATGCACAACAACATCTTTTTTTTTTTTTATTTGGTCATTTTGCCATATTATTGCTCTTTTTTCTTTTTACATAACATTTTTTATCCTTGCTGTTGTTCATTTATTTTCCTTGCCGTGTGGAGGGTATTAGGGTTTAGGTAGAATACATGAAAGGGCATTATGGTTTTGTAAAGGGATTTGGGGGAGGGATAGGGTTTTAGGAATTTTGGGATGAGAGATTTAGTTTTTATTGCAAATGAGATAAGATATAAACATATTATGACATTTGTGAATTTAATAGGAAACAAGGAGGGAATAAATAGGGATTTAAAGCCTTGAAAAAACATCAACCCTAGCATAATGCCTACATGAACAAGCAATCACCCAAATCCATTTCTCCTTACATTTCTTGGTGATAAACATATATATGCAAGCCCATCATTTCATGTTTCAAGCATTCAAACGCACTAGAAGACCCTACCTCGATCAGTTGAGCAAGCAAGAGGACGATTTAGTCGATTTGGAGTGGTTCTGTAGAAGACAGCTTGAGTGGTCGCGCCCCTGCTCTGAGTGGTCGCGCCCTGCCTAAGTGGTCGCGCCCTTTAGAAAAATACACTGCAGAGGGGTCGCTGAGTGGTCGCGCCCCACCCAACTGGTCGCGCACTGAGCCTGAGTGGTCGCGCCCCTGAGAATGACTCCAACTTTCTGCAAATCGCCTCTTTTGACCTCTCACTCGTTTTTGCAAGCTCTCAAATGCATAATGAGGCTGTTTAGAGGGAAATTTACTCTTTATAGGCCCAATTTGAAAAAATTAACTTACCAAACCCACTTTCTAATGTTTTTGTTTTGACATTCACTTTTAACACTGTTTTGAGTTCACTTTTGTCCTGAATTTGATCTTTTGAGTGTTTTAACTCCGTTCTTTTTGCAGGTTGACCATCTGATGGACTCTGGCGAGGAGACCAGGGTTATTGCCGGCATTTTGAAGAATTTTGAAAATTTTCCTTATTTTTTGCAAATTTCACATGACCTTGGGTTTAAAAACAGGGTTTTTAAATCCAAGGTATAAATGAGCTGTACCTGATGAAAAATATCAATGGAACATATTAACATACCTCCTTCCGGCTTGCTGGGGACTATTAGACCTCTGACTCATGACCTTGCAGTGATTTTTGACCAAAACCCTAGACCTAAGACTTGGGACTTCAAGACAAAAATAAAACAAGTGTAACACAAGCTCATTAAATGATACGACCTGATCCAGCAAAGCCGAGAAGGGAACAAGGACCAGCTCCTCCATCAGTTTTATGGCATGCCTAACGGGATGCAAAACTGATACTGATGAGACACCTACCTATGCACATGCAAAGAGCTTTTGATCACCGATGGAGGGCTCAAGACCGACACTAACATTGGCTCCAATGGGGATGGTAGCTCCTTGGAGGTGCCAAGAACCTTAGACCTCTGGGAGAGCAGACCAGTGCTTTATTCATTGGGCAAATGGAGTCAACTTGTACAGACGTGACCAAACTTGAAATAACTTTATTCGACTTGGACTATAAACTGAAATTTTCAAAGGACTTTGACTCAAACAAACTAACTTTTGCAGAAAATAAACAATCTGAAAACTTCACACCAACCAATCCCCATCCTCAGAATTATAGCCTTCACCGCGGGCGCCAAACTAAGGATGAGAGATCAGTTCACACTTGCTGTAATGAAAGGAAAACGGTAATTACAATGAGGATGATTAGAGCAGCATTGCTCAAGCATGATATCTTTTCAGAAGCCGGCCATTCACCGACCCACCGGGACATTCATCACCATTCAACTCTTTGAGAATGAAAGCATTGGGACCACGATATGCAGCAATCTTATAAGGACCTTTCCACAAATTATCAAATTTACCGTGCTTACCTTTGTCCTCATTTCGGGCATCCCATCTCAAAACAACATCCTCCAGCTGAAAGTTTTCCGACTTTGCCTTCTTGTCATAGATTTTCTTGATACGCTCTTGCAACCTTAAAGAATTTTGGAGAACCTCTTCCCTTGTTTGATGTAAGTGAACCATTTGATTGATTCGCCTTTGCATTGGATCCGGATCTTCTCCCGCTTCTTGAAGCAATCTCGCGACCGGTACACTAAGTGATGTTGGAAAAACTGCATCAATTCCATAAACAATCTCAAATGGCGACATGCCAATGGACTTCTTTTGACTTACCCGATCAGCCCATAATGCATTTACCAACTTCTTGTGCCAACTTTTCTTGTTAATTTCCAGCATCTTCTTGATAATGTTGACTAGTGACTTGTTTGATGATTCGGCCAGCCCATTGCCTTGCGGATGATAAGCGGTGGAGTGCCCCAAGCTGATGTTATACTTATAGCAAAAATCAACCATCTTATTGGACTTAAAGGCTGCTGCATTATCTGTGATTAATTTGAATGGACAGCCAAAACGTGACAAGATATTATTTTCAAGAAAAGAGATGATTACCGAATCTGTGGCCTGCCGAGTGGGAATTGCCTCTATCCACTTTGTGAAGTAATCAGTGGCAGTTAAGATCCATCGATGCTGCCCGGATGATGCTGGGTGGATTTCGCCAATGAAGTCTAGGCCCCACTGCTGAAATGGTGCGCTGATTTCCACCGGTTTGAGAGGCAATGGCTGCAACTTTTGCTTCCCTTGGAATATTTGGCATTCATGGCAGCTTTTCACCGCTTTGTACACATCAGAAAATAGAGAAGGCCAATAGAAACCAGCCCGCAAGATCTTATTGGCTGTAGTTTTCCAAAACAAATGACCTCCACAGTCGCCTTTATGGAAATCTTCTACTGTTGCTTTTGCTTCCTCTTCAACCAAACAATTCAGCAAGATGCCACCGGGATCTTTCCAATACAGTGCTGATTTCATAATGCAAAACTTAGCAGCCTTTAGCTTCAATGTCCTTGCTTTGTTTCTTGACATTCCAGGAGGTGCGGATACATTCTGAAGCACATAAACTATGTCAGCATACCAAGGAGAAGTAATAAAAATATCCGATACCTGAACCGCTGAATTTTCTTCCCCATCATCGGATAAGGCAGCAATCAAGTTGATGTCAAGGGCATGGAGGTTTGTTTCAGCCATCAATTTAGCGAGACCTTGTCCTTTAATCAGCTTGGTGGGCTTGATTTCAACATCATATTCTAAAAGAGCAGCAATCCACTTACCCCTCCTACCTTCCGGCTCCGTTTGTACCAAGACATCTTTTACGGCTGCACTAGGGACATATGCTAATACATGAGAGTTAAGAATATATACCCGAAAATCTTTCAAAGCCTTAATCAGTGCCAACGCTTGTTTCTCAATGATGTTATAATTTAGCGCCCCATCTCTTATGATTCGGCTGAAAAATGCAATTGGCCTCTCAACTCCTTCTCTCTTTTGCATTAATACGGCTGCCAATGTATGCTCAGAAGCAAAAGAAAACAAAATGAAATCCTGAGTATAATCGGGGCTGATCAAGGTTGGGGCTGAAGACAAGATTACCTTGATTAAATTGAAGGATTTGACCGCCTCCTCGGTCCACTTGATCTCGCTGTCCTTCCGAAGCATATTGGTTATCTCTCTAAGGTGCTCTGCAAGATTAGGAATGAAGCGGCGCAGAAAATTTAATTTGCCATTAAAAGATTGTATTTCCTTCTTGTTTCGGGGCTGCTCTAGCTGCTGAATTGCTTCCACCCGTGCGGGGTCGATTCGGATACCGTCTTTGGAAATGATATGTCCCAGCAACTTGCCTTCACTCATGGCAAAAAGACTCTTTTTTGGATTTAAAGAAATGCCATATTTTCTGCATTTTTGGAAAACTTTCGTCAAATGAAATAAATGCTCTTCATCTGATTTGGAAAATACGGTTAAGTCATCAAGATAAACAACTAAGAATATATCCTTTTCATTAGCAAAGGCCATATCCATAGCTCGCTGAAATGTGGCACCCGCGTTCTTCAACCCAAATGGCATTTTGGCATAGTGAAATGTTCCCCAAGGTGTAGTGAAGGTTGTCTTGTCACGATCATCTTCGTGCACTAAAATCTGATTGTAGCCGGAGTATCCATCTAGCAATGACATCCTTGAAGCGCCCACTACCCGCTGCAATATGTGGTCCATTTTGGGCAGCGGATAGTTGTCCTTGAGAGATACTTTGTTCAAATTTCTGAAATCTATGCACAAGCGTATTTCACCGGTCTTCTTTCTCACAGGCACTAGATTGGAGATCCAATCAGAAAAGCGAATAGGGACTATAATTCCAGACTTGTAGAGCCTATTGATTTCCTTCTCGATCAAAGGCAGCAACTTAGGATTAATTCTCCGCAACTTTTGTCGAAAAGGCTTTTGATTTGGCTTTATGGGAATAGTATGTTGAATAATGCTTGTATCATAGGTCCTTAAATCTGAATAATCCCAAGCAAACACATCAGAAAATGATGACAATAATCTAATGTATTGATTCTTTACCTTGAGTGGCAATGCCTTTGATAACTTCACCATCTTTGGATTCTCTGCTGTCCCAAGGTTCACATCTTCCACACCTTCTTCTGTTGGCATCAAAGTTGGCTTGCGCGCCACATCATCTTGATCAAAAAGTTCTTCTAAAGGAATCAGCCCTTTAGGAATATAGTTATCTTTCAGCTGCAAAACATCCATTTGATTTACTCCTTCAGGCTCCATGTCTATTGAGATTTCTTCGAATTTTCCTTCTCCATGCAAGAAGTCTTTGATTTCTTCGTCATCTTGGAAGACTTGCCAACACCTTTGATTATCCGGGATTGTAGGGTGATGCTTCACATAGATTTCGAACTAGTTGCTTGAATTCATTGGTATTTTCAAATTACTTGCTGCCTTGGCCAATGCATCCGCAACGCCATTTTGAATCCGGGGCACACATGTCAAAGTATGTTCAGAAAATCTTTTCAGGATATCTAAAACAACATTTCTATAAGCTCTCATACGTGGGTGTTTGGCCTGAAATTCACCTTTGACTTGTTTGATAACTAGTTCGGAGTCGCCATATACTGCTATTTTCTTTGCCTTTAACTTCAGAAGGATTTTCAAACCAGCAATAAGAGCTTCATATTCTGCCTCATTATTCGAGCAATCAAATGCTAATTTATAAGAACATACTCGTACCTTGCTTGGAACTCGATCTTGGGCTGAGAATGGACTTCGAATCCACACACCGATACCAGCACCATCGCTGCCCACTGCACCATCAAAATCCATAGTCCAAAGACCCTCTTCATCATCTTCTAGGTGCTGAAAATCTGATGTTGTTGCAGTCATGATTTGCTGCCCATTTGTTTCAGCGATTGACCTTATGACAGCAGTCCTTTCTTCACTTTCCGCTCTCAATACTTCTCTGAAATTTTCTGCAATGCCTGGGATATCTTCTACCTGAACTAGCTGCCTATCTATATCATTTAAATTTTCCGCAAACAAAACAAAAGATTCTAAATCTGTTTTTACATAATTTACAGGATGATTTATTGGCTTTTCCTTGCTAGTAATCATATATTTCATCTTTTTCTCTCGATACACTTTCCTCATTTGTCCAAACACCGGAATAGTAGCATATGAAAAATCCAGCTGAAGAGTACCTTTAAGCTTGGATCCCCATGACCTTGAGAGGAGCATGCCAAATCGTGGAGGAATGTCCGCCACCACCACATCCATCAAAACATTCTTTGCTGGAATTTGATCTAGACTCACCACCAAGTCTTTGATCAAGCCAATACATCTTACCCGACTGGAATCAAATGAATACAAATCATGATATTTCCTAGTGATATCTAGCCCCAGCTTCTCCATGATGGTTTTCGGCATCAAATTATGTGAAGCTCCCGAGTCAAACATGGCATTATGCAACACAAACTCATGCAGACGCAAACTGATATAAAAGGGAGGAATATCACTCTCAGGAGACTCACCATTCAAAGCTGGCCCAAAGATTAACTCTGGCTGATCATCTTGTACATTTACCATGTCTAGCATTGGGTCAAAATTCAGCAACTTGGAAATTTGGCTTCGATAAGTGGTGTTCCTCATGACCTCTGTCAAAGGAATGGATATCTTTAACTTTGCAATCTCATTTTCCAAACTGAAAACTGGAAGCTTCTCACCTTCTTTTGCCGAATTATCTCTTTTTTCAGTTTTATCCTTTGGTGCATTTGATGGCTGATCCATCTTTGCTGCTGCTGATGATGGAGTTGTTGAAGAACCGACTATGTCTTTTCCTTTTGATGAAACAGAGTCATTCTTTGCTGCAATATCTTTCTTTTTCTGCAAAGGATTTATAGGAATAGTCCGACCTCTCAATTGCCTTTGCTGTCCTTGCTGAGCTGATAATGCATTCAAGTACCCTCTTTGATAATCTTCATTTTCTTCTTCAAGCATTGTATCACTTGACAAAATATAATGCTCATCTTGGGGAAAGACGGAATTACTCACCAACTCATCTTCTTCCGTGATATATGTAGGCATATCATCAGGGGTGAAAAAATGATTTTCCTCACCAACATTGTCACCCTCATCTTCAGAGTCTTGACTAACAAAATTCTGCTGAAAAGGTGGCTTGATTTGCTGTTGAACTGCCGTGTCTTGTGCCTTTGTTTCACGCTGCTTGATCCTATATTGTTGTTGCTGGCCTCTGAAATTTGGGTTACGAATCTGAGGTTCCGGCTTGTCAATTGTGACCCTTTCAAGTAACCTCTTCACCTGTTCAACTGACTGAAGAACCTGATTTGATGTGGATGCTTCCTCCTTGATTGTAACTCGCTTTTCTGCCTTCATCCTTGCTCTTTTGTCATTCAAATTAGCCTCCACACTGACTGCAATTTTCTGCATTTCCTCCAAGGTAGGAGGATCTCGGTCCCGCAGTGAGTAGGCCATCTTCGGATCGAAACCATCTGGGAACTTAAGCAATGCTGACTTTCTTGATGGTTTCAAATCATCGGGTATAGCGTTATATACTGAATTAAATCTGATTATATAGTCTTGAACCGACTCACCCGGATTTCTTTTGAGGTTGTTGTATTCGGCATTGATTTGCAGCGGGTCTTTTCTTATTTCCCATCCGTCCAAGAATTGATTCTCGAGTGCTTCCAAGGTGGTGATGCCGTTAGCTGCCAACCCTCTGAACCATTTTCTTACTTCTCCGGCAAATGTTTGCACAAACAACCGCATGGTAACATCTTCTTCATCTAACTCATATAGATCAAAGAAAGTGGACATTTTATCGATATGTTGCTGTGCCGTAATACTTTGTGGAGTGCCATCAAACATGGGAATTTTACTTTGGTAATCAATAGGCATATCATGAAGATTAGCAGGCAATACAAGTGGGGCAAACCGGGCTGCCATTTTTCTAGGTAAGGTAGATCTTGGAGTAGCAGGCGGGGTAGGTGTGGCAGTATGAGGAGTAAGAGGAGGAGAAGCAGTGTGTGAAACCGAAGGCGAAACAACTGTAGATGGGGGATGAGTAACTATGGGAGTGATGGCAATATAAGGGGGATTTTCCTGTTCATGCGTCGTGATAGTAGATCCAATATCACCAGAGATATTTTCAAGGAAATCAGCAAGAGTTGTAGCTTGTACACGTGTCTGGAGATTCCTCAAAATGAAATTTTCAACTAATTTATTATGCCTCTCGAATTCAATAGCAGCTGCAAAATCAGGATTAGGAACTAGAGTAGCAAGTGCACTTTCAGATTTAGCTTTGAACAACGACAACTCAAAACTTTCGTCGAAATCAAGATCTTCAAGATACTCAAAAATAGTTGGGCATGAATAAGATTTGAAAAGGGGTTTAGGAGTTGTAGCCAGCTTGTTTTCTCAGAATAACTAGGAAAGAAAAAGAATTTCAGCCTGTGAAAACTCTCAACCTATCATCCACGGCTCAGAGTTAACAAATACATGGGGAATAAGATGTCAAAGAAGCGTTATATTCACAAGCTCACGGAGATTGACTGAAGCAGCGTTTATCTACTTGCGTTGATGTAAAACAAGAGCGTTTTCGAAGGCTACCTGGCGTAACTTCAGGCTCCGCCTAAGACCTATGAAATAACACGTCAATGAACAAAAGATCAGTTTGTTCTCCCCAGTATGGTCGCCAATATGTTAGCGCTTGAGATTTCACCCTAGGCTGAGGAAGGTAAACCTTCAAGGCAACATCAAACCATTTCACCTCGTAGCTAGCCCTACGGGGTATGAGAAGGCTCTCTCCGGTCAATCTCAATAAAATATTCAATGGACATAGATGACCAATACAGTGACACTGATATTAGGCTAGTAAACTGATTAAAAGGTTGATTTGGGGGTTTTTGGGGTTTTTTGGTGGCAAATTGAGGATCTGCAATTTTAGGGTGCGGGGATTTGACACAGTTTCTGCAGGTGGGTCTTTGGGGCAAGGTAGGAGTTTGTGCTGATGCCTTTAGCTGAGATGGATGATCAAGGAAGAAAAAAGAGAAGCTAAAGAGGGCAAACAATGACTTTGAATCCTCTCTAGACAGTGGAAAACATAAACATTAAACAAATTTGAAAGCTGAGCATGGCAAGCATGAATTCAAACTTTATCACTTCATTTGTTTAATAAGCTGCAATAAAGAAAGAGATGGAACACATAAACACACTTACAATTACAATAAGAGAACACACCATCAACACAAGATTCCACAAGAATCCCAATGATGTCTGCAAAACCCTGGTCTTCCTTTTCCTCAAATTGCAGAGATACAAGTAAAATATACAATAGGAGCTTCTCCCTCAAGAGTCCAACCATGAAAATGAGCAAGAGAAGGCATAATATAGATGATCTAACTCCTTTCCCCACCTCTAGGGGTCGAGCTTAGCTTCCTAGGAGCTGTTTCAACTAATTCTAAACTGAGCACTAGATAATAGGCAGTCAAAACAACTTGCCACTAAAACTTAGGTAATCTATCCATGCATTAAATATTCACTATTTACATCAAAGAAACTTCTAGAAGTGTCAAAGGAGAGTAAATGTATCCAAGTGCTATGAAAATTACACAAAAATCCATCATTTACATGCCTCAAAAGTCAACCAAAGTAAAAACAGTGTTTTGCTAGCCGAACTGGTCAAAACAGTGAAATTTCCCTGAGTGGTCGCGCCCCTCACTTTGACTGGTCACATGCATTGACAGCTCTGTTTGAGGGCCTTCCCGGTGTCCAAATCAGGTGCAAGATAGCTCATTGGAAAGGACTGTGAGTCTACTTTCCAACCCCACTAGAATTTCTGAATTTGGAGTTGATTTGACCCCTCAAAAGTCATTTCTCCCAAGGCAGCTTTCTGCAACACAAAAAAGGGGCAGAAAGTCAAAATTTGCATGTATTTTGAGCTTTTGGAAGCCCAAATCTTCATAAAATTTGAAACCCATCCATAGGCAAGTGTATTTTTGCATGAAAATTCCAAAAATGTAGAGTTTTCCCTGTTCTGAGCTTTCCCCATGACTGGTCGCGCGCGGGGTGAGACCACTCAAATGGCCAAAACCTGTAAAATTCTCAAAAATGCCAAAAATGTCTCAAAACTCTCAAGATTTCTTGGGTTTGCTGCTAGAAGGAGGCTAATGAGTATCATGGTGAGTGAGAGAGGCCTCAGCCAAGATACAGAGCGGGTTGATCTTCTTCTTCCTCTTACGGGCCTCGGACAACCTCCTTTGGAACATCTTCATTTTCGCCTTGCAAACATGCATCCTCGCCCAATAGTGATTCTTCATGTTCCGTAACAACCTCTTGTCCTAGTTTGCCTTCTCTAACAGCCTCTGCAAGTGTGCATTTACACGGATAAGCATGGATTCCCTCTCCTTGGGCAGCAAGTCACCGGGCCTCCTACGGCTGATGACTCGGTCACTTCGAATCCTCCACAGCTCATCCAACTCTTTCTCATCCTCAAGTTGCTTGTTGCGCTGCTCAAGATAGTTTATTGTCCATTGGGCCATGTCGAGCTTCTGCTATAACAAGCGGTTTTCCGCCTCTCTTTATCGGATGATCTCATGCAAATCTGAAGTGGGGGAGCGAGCATCAAGATTAATGATGTCAACCTGTGTGTCACCGGCTCTCTCCTCCTCTGTCATGGGCTGTTTTCCCTCCCGCACTGTTGATGGAGAATGCGAGGCCCCTTCCACCTGCTGTGGAGATAACACTCGCTGACCTGTAGATGATGATGGCGAGACCCCTTCCACCTGCTGTGGAGAAAGTACTCGTCGAGTTGCTGCAAACAAGGTCTTGTGACCTCTCTGGTAGGTGACCTGAGGTGAGGAAGCAACCTGTCTTGGAACAATGATCTCGGGCAAGTGAGATGGACCTCCCTCCTCATAAATGACCTCTGGCTCTGGGTTAGGCTGTGGTGGCACTGTAAAGAACTCATGAGAAATGAAGTCTGCCCATGGAATGCCCTGCTGACTCAATTGATGGGAAACAATGAGCTGGATGAGACCATGATGGCACAAACTCCTATGCTGTTGAGCTGGGGACTGCCTCTGAAACACGGACAGCATCCTCTGAATGTCCTGGAAGAAGAAAATCGGGATGTTCATCATCCTCACTCGGGTAAAGTGCATCAACAGGCGAATGTGACAAGAGAAGACCTGTGAAAATCTTCCCTCGCATGTGAAGTAATGCATGATAAGCCGCATGATCGGAGCATACTCCCCCCGTAGGAATCTGAAGGGAAAGACCCCTGACAAGTGACTCATGAATTCTAGACTGACATATGGCTCAAAATAAACATAATCCAGCATTTTGCGCTTGGGCCACACCTCACCCACATTTGGTATCCCGGTAGCCTCTGAAATCACCTCCGAGGATAGTACAAAATTCACCCCTGCAAGAGTGACCTGCCCATCATGAAGGTGCAAAACAAATAAGCGGGCCAACTCCCTGTGGTGCTGAATCTGGGAAAGCCTCTCACAGAACTGAAAACATGACATATAACGGAAACAATTCACTACCATAGGATAGGCCTGCAATTCTGCCAAAGAGGTGGGTTCCTCTCTCCTATGATGACCACCTTTGCCACCCTTACGAGGCCTCTGTTGTACCTTGATCTCTGTGGAAGAAGACGGTCATCACCTTGCTCATAGGTTTCAGTGGTTGACATGGTGCTTTTGAGCAAAGTGAAGCAAATAGATAGAGTAAACTGCTGCCCTTGCCTGCAAAAATGCTGAGAAGTATGCTGTTTTCAAGGGGGAAAAAAAATCATAAGGGAAATGTTAGGGGAGGGATTTTTAATAAGGAATGGGAAAATATGTAAAAACAGGGATTTTTAAGGGATAATTCACAAAATGTCAAACATATCATCTCATCTTCCATCATTAGGAAATCATTTGCAAAGAAATACTTTATTAGGGAAAATACGTATGATAGTCATCAAGGGAAAGGACATGCATTTGCAACAGGAGTATAGGACAGCATAGATAGCTTGCTCCTTTGAGTTTTTTGTTTTTTCAATGTACATCATAAGGTAAACAGTGTTTTTCAAAGGATTTTATGTACATTTAGTCATAGGGGAACAAGCCTTCTTTTACATCTTGTCATAAGGGAAAAGGGATCTTAATTGAACATGATTTTAGGGAAGGGGTAGAGAGGAAAACAGGGCTTGGTTTTGGGGAGACACAACAATATTCTTTTTGTAAACAATATTTACAGCAATATGTCCATTTTATACATATACACAGCTGCATTTTTCTTGTTTTTGCTATGGATATGCAACAGCAGTGTGTCTTCTATTTTCCAATGACTATGCACAGCAACATCTTTTTTTTTTTTTTTTATTTGGTCATTTTGCCATATTATTGCTCTTTTTTCTTTTTACATAACATTTTTTATCCTTGCTATTGTTCATTTATTTTCCTTGCCGTGTGGAGGGTATTAGGGTTTAGGTAGAATACATGAAAGGGTATTGGGGTTTTGTAAAGGGATTTGGGGGAGGGATAGGGTTTTAGGAATTTTGGGATGAGAGATTTAGTTTTTATTGCAAATGAGATAAGATATAAACATATTATGACATTTGTGAATTTAATAGGAAACAAGGAGGGAATAAATAAGGATTTAAAGCCTTGAAAAAACATCAACCCTAGCATAATGCCTACATGAACAAGCAATCACCCAAATTCATTTCTCCTTACATTTCTTGGTGATAAACATATATATGCAAGCCCATCATTTCATGTTTCAAGCATTCAAACGCACTAGAAGACCCTACCTCGATCAGTTGAGCAAGCAAGAGGACGATTTAGTCGATTTGGAGTGGTTCTGTAGAAGACAGCTTGAGTGGTCGCGCCCCTGCTCTAAGTGGTCGCGCTCTGCCTGAGTGGTCGCGCCCTTTAGAAAAATACACTGCAGAGGGGTCGCTGAGTGGTCGCGCCCCACCCAACTGGTCGCGCACTGAACCTGAGTGGTCGCGCCCCTAAGAATGACTCCAACTTTCTGCAAATCGCCTCTTTTGACCTCTCACTCATTTTTGCAAGCTCTCAAATGCATAATGAGGCTGTTTAGAGGGAAATTTACTCTTTATAGGCCCAATTTGAAAAAATTAACTTACCAAACCCACTTTCTAATGTTTTTGTTTTGACATTCACTTTTAACACTGTTTTGAGTTCACTTTTGTCCTGAATTTGATCTTTTGAGTGTTTTAACTCCGTTCTTTTTGCAGGTTGACCATCTGATGGACTCTGGCGAGGAGACCAGGGTTATTGCCGGCATTTTGAAGAATTTTGAAAATTTTCCTTATTTTTTGCAAATTTCACATGACCTTGGGTTTAAAAATAGGGTTTTTAAATCCAAGGTATAAATGAGCTGTACCTGATGAAAAATATCAATGGAACATATTAACATACCTCCTTCCGGCTTGCTGTGGATTATTAGACCTCTGACTCATGACCTTGCAGTGATTTTTGACCAAAACCCTAGACCTAAGACTTGGGACTTCAAGACAAAAATAAAACAAGTATAACACAAGCTCATTAAATGATACGACCTGATCCAGCAAAGCCGAGAAGGGAACAAGGACCAGCTCCTCCATCAGTTTTATGGCATGCCTAACGGTATGCAAAACTGATACTGATAAAACACCTACCTATGCACATGCAAAGAGCTTCTGATCACCGATGGAGGGCTCAAGACCGACACTAACAGTAGGCATAAGGATAGATTTTGTGCTGAGTAAAGAGAGGCATATTGAGGAGAATAGACAACCAAGAAGTGTTTAATGCAGAGCTGAAATCAGGCTAAGTGGAAGCCAAAATAGATAACAGTGAGTTCCTTATAGACTATAGGTTGGTGCCTACATAACAAGGAGTTGGGGCTTTCATCTGAATTGGTTCTTGAAGAACAAATTGGGGGTTGGAGCATTCTGCAAGTGGGTGCTTGCTAAAATCCAAGAAGTTGGTGATTCTAGTAAGATGATTAGGTGTTTACAAAGAAGGGAGTTGAAGCTTCCTGCCAGTGGGAGCTAGAAAAACATAAAAGTATTAAGAGATCATATTTTACGTCATAATACAAACAAAGCCTTGGTGGTTTTTCTCCTGGAAGGGTTTCCACATTAAACCTCTATGTTTCATGTGTATGATTCTCATGGTATTGTTATGTGTTCACGTGTTGATTCATAGTGCTCCTACATGATATGTTGTTGATGGTTGACGTGAATGATTTCCAAGATTAAATAAAAATGTAAATTGGCATAAAAATTAAAATTATCCTTAATATTGATTCATCCCCCCTCTAGTGCTTTCTGAATTACAACTTCTTCCCGAGGTGAGTTTCTTTCTTCATGTTCTATAATAACAGGGAGGTTCCTAAATCTACTACTTTGCTTGATCTCAAATGTATATTGTTACATTCAATGGGGGATATGTGGTAAGGGCATAATACATGAGCTTCAACTTTTTAAATCGCCTAATTGCTTGGCTTTGGGTTAGTTTGCACAGGTAGTTGGGGTCGTAGGGGAAGATTACATATCGTCATATTAGATGGGTGTTGGAGTTGTTGCTGCAGTATAGGCAGTTGCAATGGCAAAGGGAAATTTCATGGAAAATAATTTCCATGCCACCATAGGGGCCATGATAATTTTTTATTCTAAGAAGAAGGTCACTGTGGCCAAGGCATAGGGTATATGATTGGAGGAGGGCTAGGAATATACCACAGGATTGTGGGATATTGTATTTGTTGTGGAGCCTGTTGAGAGTTATACATGCTAGTCCAAGTATTAAAATATGATAATGCGTGTGAATTCATACCCGTTGGTTGGATTTTCCATGGCCTATTAGAGCCAATAAAATATGTTGGGTTGTGTTATATTCTTTCCACAAATAGCCCACCTAGTTTATTGGTTGGGGGCGGAGTCCCCCCTTCATTGCGTCGACTGCGCAGCGGGGGGGTCATAGGGGGTTTGAGGGGGGGCGGCTAGCCCCCCTCTACGGGGTTCGGGGCAGCACTCCGGGGAAATTATTTTTGGACCCTATATTAGGGTGGGCGGACCTACCTATGGTTTTGTGCATGGTTTTCACACATGGTTTTGGATGCGATGGTTTTCGGTCCAAGGTATTAGATGCTTCGGCATGTATAAATATGTATTGTAACATTGAAAGGAACATAATCAAAAATCAAGCTGGTAGTCTCGGTTTTGGGATCCAGGGGAAAATCTCTGTGTATATGTGTTTTATGTGTTATGCTCTCTCATTGTTTATTTTCTGTGTTTTAGAATTCGTATGCAGGTAATTTCTGTACGGGGTTAAAACCTAAAAAATATGCTAACTTAGTTTCCTCACCTAATTCTTTGAATATAACTTTTAGCCCTAGCAATGATGGGAAATCCTTTGTTGAATGACCCTACTCTGAAATACCACATAATTCTATGTTATTAAGTGGGAACTCCCAAAAGAGAATTTTTCTTCCTATAGTTGGAGCATAATATTGCTAATGCCTTTTCGACATTTTCTTGCTTTTGTTTAGTTTGCAAAACATCCAACTGCAAGGATAAAAAGTTGATAATATTGGTTTATAAATTTTTGAATAAAATATTGATTTTTTCACTCTTTACTCCACGATTGGATGACATTTGTAGTCTAGCAGAAGCATATTACGCTAAATTTATGCTTCTTCATGATCCTTTTGAGATCTTGAAGCCGAGTGGGCCTATATATTCATAGGGATCCTTTAATGTCCCCCTTTCCCATGAGGTTCATCACATCCACACAATAATTCCTCATTCTTTGGATCAAAATTGTCTTTAAGATGTATTTATTCAAATCACTATTCCTAGACCTTTGCAAATTATATTGGAGGTATTCGATATAACCTTCTAGGCTATCATCTTCTTTCTAGTACATTCTAAAAACTCCTTGCTCGTCTCTAGTTCAGTAGTAATTTTGATATTTTTCCATAAAAGTTTTCTTCATGCCATATTAGGAAGTAATAGAATCACCACTAAGTTCCATAAACCATTTCAATGCATCTCCCTACAAAGTAGCAGGAGGGAACAACTTCAAGTTTTTGGCATCTAAGATGTAGTCATAAATTTGGCATAAGATGTCAAACTTGAAGAGAAAAGTATTCAGATCTTCACTAGATATGCCATGAAATTTGGGAGGGTTGACATAAGGTTTTTTCAAAGTTTCTTTCTGCTATGGTTAACCACCAACAAGTTTGCCTAGACACAAAGGGTCTCCTAATGGGTTTTGATGCTTCCTTATAGCACTATCTGAGTCTAGAATGAAATTATCAAGGGTATAATCATTTTCTGAAATTGGGTCTTGGTGTTCCAAATTCTGTTGATTTGTAACCCCCATCCCTTCTGGCAGGCATGGTGTTCACCTTATACTGATGCAAAAAAAGGAAAGATCCTCATACTAGCTCTTGAGACAACGGGTTCATAAAATTTTGTCTCCCCAATGATTTCTCCCAAGACAGATGACCCTTGTGATCCAGGTGAATGTTGGTGGCCACCCACCTATCCCATTTGGACCCCCACAACTGTCTCTTTCAGTTTTTCAGTTTCCTTAATTATAGCAAAGTTTACTATGTTTAGCAGTTTTTCCGGTCCTAAACTTCCGGAGCCGTTTTGACGACCTAAACGACGTTTTTTGGGAAATCTACCACTGCCAGCAATTTTCTATCTAAAATCGTCTTTTCTGTCATAGTCCTCGGAGAGATCTTTCCAACGGGCTATCATGCGCATCAAAAGGAGATAATATGACCAATTCGCAAGCCCGGGAAGTTGGATGTCCAACTCACCCCAAACGGGGCCCTCAATTTGGCGTTTCATCTTCTAGGGTTAGGTTTTGGAATGTTAAGGGTTATCCATTGTTTCTCAAAAATAAATAGGCCTTCGAGCCTCATTGTAACAGAGTTCAGAGGCATGTATCCGCCACATCTCTTCTCAAAGATAAGCTACCATCGCCCTAGTGGGAAACCTACTACGAGTAGAAGGATGAAAGTACAGGCTCAATATTTTCAGCCGCACCCACTTGGAATGACTTTCGGGATGCCATAAAGGAGCAGTAATACCCTCTCAAAAGCTATGAGGACAAATACATCAAATGGACCACACTGCGGGACAAGACCAGGATGTGTCGGAGTTCACAAACATTTTTCATACCCTTCGCACACAATTGGGTATCAAAGATTTTGAGTTGCATCTAGTACTCAAATATTGCGGTTGCCTACATAGATACATCCAGGAAGAGATGGAGTTCTTGAACATCTCCTCACACGGCACAGCATACCGATACGCTGTCAAAATTGAGCAAAAGTTCAAACAGAAGAAGCGAGACTTTGGATCTGCAAATCCGAAGCCCAAAGGAAAATCCAAGGTGGGGTGACCCAAGACAACCCCTCGAAGCCGCAAGAAAAGAACAACACCACGAAGCCAAATAAGGACATAGGAAAGTGGTGTGAGTTCCACAAAAGTCCCACTCATAACACATGTGAGTGTCAGACCAAGCAGTCGTTGGTGGCCAAATTGCAGGCTACCGAATTAGATGCATGTTCCGACCCTAAACCAGAACCTGAAAAGGGGAATGGCAAAGGGAAGCAAATCATTGATGCGGAGCCTAGTGCCACTGTTGCCACCGCTAAGATCCAGAAAAATGACCCTGAAGATCTATAGGAGGGGGAACGTTTTTTCCACTCACAGATGTGGGTGAAGGATTCGCCGCTGCAGTTCATTTTCGACAGTGGCAGCCAAAAGAACCTCATTTCAGCAGAGGTCGTGAAGCGGTTGGGCCTACCAACTACACCAAACCCACAATCGTACAGTATCGAGTGGCTTCACGAAGGACGAGATCTCAAAGTTCGCCAGTAGTGCCACCATCCCTACAGCATCAAGCCCTTCATAGACGAGGTATTGTGTGATGTTACACCTTTGGATGTTTGTGACGTATTATTAGGCCAACCATACTTCTGGAGGCGACATGATGTGTATGAGTCAAGGCCTTGTGCTATCATTATTTATTTGAATAATTCATTATACAGGATACCAGAGGTAGCTCCACCTACCGCAACCTCTTTGATCACTGCTAAGAAACGCAGCAAGCTCATCTCACAGACTAGGAAATTTATTTTATGTCTGGTTCGCTCCCAAAGTAAGGGGAAGATCGTTGCTACATCCATGACCCCCGAAAAGGGTTCCTCCACGCAGCAGCAGTAACAGAGGGATACAGTCAGGAAAAAACACAGGAACAACTTCTCCTTACCCATAGGGGTACCACACAAGTTTCAGGTGGGCAACAAATTTGGTTACATCTGAAGAGAGAACACCTTACCAGAACCCATCAGAAACACAGACCACTTCGACATGGTCCTTACAACAGTAACAAGGCTATGGGAAACAATGATTTTAAGCACATCATTCCTCCATTCCTTCACTTGCACCGAGTGTTCAATGTGGACCGTCGTCGACCATGCTTCCCACCATTCCTAGACACATCAGAGATTGCAGAACAGCTCACCAGAGACCCAGCTCAGCAGAAGCTTCCTCATCTCAGGGAGGAACTCAACTCAATGGGGACCATTACTTCCTAAGGGGGGAGGAATGATCCAGGTGGATGTTGGTGGCCACCCACCTATCCCATTTGGACCCCCACAACTGTCTCTTTCAAATTTTCAGTTTCCTTAATTATAGCACAGTTTACTGTTTTTAGCAGTTTTTCGGGTCCTAAACATCCGGAGCCGTTTTGAGGCCCTAAACGACGTTTTTGGGAAAATCTACCACCACCAGTGATTTTCAGTCCAAAATCGTCTTTTTCGTCGTAGTCCTCAGAGAGATATTTCCAACGAGCTATCATGTGCGTCAAACGGAGATAATATGACCAATTCGCGACCCCGGGAAGTTGGTTGTCCAACTCACCCCAAACGGGGCCCACAATTTGGCGTTTCATCTTCTAGGGTTAGGTTTTGGAATGTTAAGGGTTTTCCATTGTTTCTCAACAATAAATAGGCCTTCGAGCCTCATTGTAACAGATTTCAGAGGCATGTAGCCAACACATATCTTCTCAGAGATAAGCTACCATCACCCTAGCTGGTTTATTTCCATTTCTGGTTGTAATCATATTTCAATATTTTCCATTAATGAAATGAAGCATTATTTCCGCTGCATCTTTGTGCATATGGTTATCTCTGTATTTTGTTGTGTTCCTATTTAAATCCGGATCAATGGTATCAGAGCGGTCTGCTTTTTCTTTGTTTTTCTTTGCATGTCCCCAACGAGGTTGGGATATAAGGAGTTAGGGCTTGAACTGGTCGAACCTTTACAAGACCAGCCTCGCAAATCACAACGGCCTCCCATGGCAGATGAGAAGAAAGACAAGGGGGCAGGAGATCCTATCAAAATCTTGCTCGAAGAAGCGCTCGAGCGGCAAAGGAACGCGATGATGGATAGTTTTGCGCAGATCCTTCAGCGGCTACCCAGAGGCGACACATCGACTTCCAACAGCTACTCTGGAAATTCCACACCGTTTAAGGTACAAGTTAATTTTAAAATCCCCATCTTCGAGGGTCAAA
Source organism: Pinus tabuliformis (assembly GCA_031772625.1). Lineage (NCBI taxonomy): Eukaryota > Viridiplantae > Streptophyta > Pinopsida > Pinales > Pinaceae > Pinus > Pinus tabuliformis. Next base: position 1,894,321,132 of record CM062817.1, on the reverse strand, counting down.
TAGACGCAAATTTCGTAGATAAATGGTTAAATCTGCAAATGGGTATTTTTCTGTTCATGAATTTTCAAGTCGGGAAAAGATTGTTTTTTCTCTTCTCAAAACAGCCCCCCACATCAAGGACTGGTGGGAAACCTACTACGAGCAGAAGGATGAAAGTACAAGCTCACTATTTTTAGCTGCACCCACTTCGAACAACTTTCGGGATGCCATCAAGTAGCATTTACTACCTTGTCAAAAGCTATGAGGACAAATACATCAAATGGACCACACTGCGGCAGGGACGAGACCAAGATGTGCCAGAGTTCACAAACATTTTACATACCCTTCGCACACAATTGGGTATCAAATATTATGAGCTGCATCTGGTACTCAAATACCATGGCTTCCTACATAGATACATCCAGGAAGAGATGGAGTTCTTGAACATCTCCTCACTCGACACAGCATACCGATATGTTGTCAAAATCGTGCAAAAGTTCAAACAGAAGAAGCGAGACTTTGGATCTGCAAATCCGAAGCCCAAAGGACAAAGCCAAGGTGGGGTGACCCAAGACAACCACTCGAAGCTGCAAGAAAATAACAACACCACGAAGTCGAAGAAGGACACAGGAAAGTGGTGTGAGTTCCACAAGAGTCCCACTCATGACACAAGTGAGTGTCGGACCAAGCAGTCACTGGTGGCCGAATTGAAGGCTACCGAATCAGATGCATGTTCCAACCCTGAACCAGAACCTAACAAGGGTAATGGAAAAGGGAAGCAGATCATTGATGCGGAGCCTAGTGCAACTGTTGCCCTCGCTAAGATGCAGATGCCGTAGATAAATGGTTAAATCTGCTAGATGGGTATTTTTCTGTTCATGAATTTTCAAGTCGGGAAAAGATTGTTTTCGCTCTTCTCAAAGCAGCCCCCCTGATCCAGGTGGATGTTGGTGGCCACCCACCAACCCATTTGGACCCCCACATTGTCTCTTTCAGTCTTTTCAGTTTCCTAAATTGTATCACAGTTTACTATTTTTAGCAGTTTTTCGGGTCCTGAACTTCCGGAGCCGTTTTGAGGCCCTAAACGACGTTTTTTTGGGAATCTGGGGCAACATGGTCCATGGACCGATGTTGCCTCCCAAAGTGGTAGTACTCGGATAGATATTTCTAACGAGCTATCGTACGCATCAAACGGAGATCATATGCCAAAGTTACGACCCCGGGAAATTGATGTACCAATTTACCCAAACGGGGCCCACAATTTGGCGTTTCATCTTCTAGGGTTAGGTTTCGGGATGTGAAGGGTTTTCCATTGTTTCTCAACAATAAATAGGCCTTCGAGCCTCATTGTAATACAGTTCGGAACAGTTCAGAGGCATGTAGCCACCACATCTCTTCTCAGAGATAAGCTACCATCGCCCTAGCTTGTTTCTTTCCATTTCTGTTTGTAAGAATATTTCAGTATTTTACAGTAATGAAATGAAGTATTATTTCCGCTGCATATCTGTATTTATGGTTATCTCATCTCTGTATTTATGGTTATCTCTGTAATTTGTTGCGTTCCTGTTTAAATCCGGATCAGTGGTATCAGAGCGGTCTGCTTTTTCTCTGTTTTTCTTTGCATGTCCCCAACGAGGTCAGGATATAAGGAGTTAGGGCTTGAACTGGTCGAACCTTTGCAAGACCAGCCTCGAAAATCCCGACGGCCTCCCATGGCGGATGAGAAGAAAGACGAGGGGGCAGGAGATCCTATCAATATCTTGCTTGAAGAAGCCCTCGAGCGGCAAAGGAACGCGATGATGGATAGCTTTGCGCAGATCCTTCAGCGGCTACCTAGAGGCGACGCATCGGCTTCCAACAGCGACTCTGGAAACACCACACCGTTCAAGGTACAAGTTAATTTTGAAATCCCCATCTTTGAGGGTCAAATAGACGCAGATGCCGTAGATAAATGGTTAAATCTGCTAGATGGATATTTTTCTGTTCATGAATTTTCAAGTCGGGAAAAGATTGTTTTCGCTCTTCTCAAAGCAGCCCCCCACGTCAAGGACTGGTGGGAAACCTACTGCGAGCAGAAGGATGAAAGTACAGGCTCACTATTTTCAGCCGCACCCACTTGGAATGACTTCCGGGATGCCATCAAGGAGCAATACTACCCTGTCGGAAGCTATGAGGACAAATACATCAAATGGACCACACTGCGGCAGGGACGAGACCAAGATGTGTCGGATTTCACAAACATTTTTCATACCCTTCGCACACAGTTGGGTATCAAAGATTCTGAGCTGCATCTGGTACTCAAATACCGTGGCTGCCTACACAGATACATCCAGGAAGAGATGGTGTTCTTGAACATCTCCTCACTTGGCACAGCATACCGATACGCTGTCAAAATCGAGCAAAAGTTCAAACAGAAGAAGCGAGACTTTGGATCTGCAAATCCGAAGCCCAAAGGAAAAAGCCAAGGCGGGGTAGCCCAAGACAACCCGTCGAAGCCGCAAGAAAAGAACAACACCACGAAGCTGAAGAAGGACACAGGAAAGTGGTGTGAGTTCCACAAGAGTCCCACTCATAACACAAGTGAGTGTCGGACCAAGCAGTCGTTGGTGGCCGAGTTGAAGGCTTCCGAATCAGATGCATGTTCCGACCCTGAACCAGAACTCGACAAGGGGACTGGCAAAGGGAAGCAGATCATTGATGCGGATCCTAGCGCCACTGTTGCCACCGCCAAGATCCAGAAAGATGAGCCCGAAAATCCAGAGGAAGGGGAGTGTCTTTTCCACTCACAGATGTGGGTGAAGGGTTCACCGCTGCAATTCATTGTCGACAGTGGTAGCCAAAAGAACCTGGTTTCAGCAGAGGTCGTGAAGCGGTTGGGCCTACCGACTACACCTCACCCACAGCCGTACAGTATCGGGTGGCTTCATGAAGGACGAGATCTCAAAGTTCGCCAGCAGTGCCGCCTTTCCTACAGCATCAAACCCTTCACAGACGAGGTATTGTGTGATGTTACACCTCTGGATGTTTGTGATGTATTGTTAGGCCAGCCATACTTGTGGAGGCGACATGCTGTGTATGAGTCAAGGCCTCGTGCTGTCATTATTTCTTTGAATAATTCATTATACAGGATACCGGAGGTAGCCCCACCTACCGCCACATCTTTGATCACTACCAAAAAAGGCAGCAAGCTCATATCACAGACCAGGAAATTCATCTGCCTGGTTCACTCCCAAAGTAAGGGGAAGATCGTTGCTACATCCATGACCCCTGCAAAAGGTTCCTCTACACAACAGCAGCAGCAAAGGAATACGGTCATGACAGAACACAGGAACAAATTCTCCTCACCCACAGGGGTACCACACAAGTTTCAGGTGGGTGACAAAGTCTGGTTGCATCTCCAGAGAGAACGCCTTACCAGAACCCATCAGAAACTCAGACCACTCCGACATGGTCCTTACACCAGTACCAAGGCTACGGGAAACAATGCTTTGAAGCACAGCGTTCCTCCATTCCTTCGCTTGCACCGAGTGTTCAATGTGGACCGTCGTCGACCATGCTTCCCACCATTTTTGGACACATCAGAGATTGCAAAACAGCTCACCAGAGAACCAACTCAGCAGAAGCTTCCTCATCTCAGGGAGGAACTCAACGCAATGGGGACCATTGCTTCCTAAGGGGGAGGAATGATCCAGGTGGATGTTGGTGGCCACCCACCAACCCATTTGGACCCCCACAACTGTCTCTTTCAGTCTTTTCAGTTTCCTAAATTGTATCACAGTTTACTATTTTTAGCAGTTTTTCGGGTCCTGAACTTCCGGAGCCGTTTTGAGGCCCTAAACGACGTTTTTTTGGGAATCTGGGGCAACATGGGTCCATGGACCGATGTTGCCTCCCAAAGTGGTAGTACTCGGATAGATATTTCTAACGAGCTATCGTACGCGTCAAACGGAGATCATATGCCAAAGTTACAACCCCGGGAAATTGATGTACCAATTTACCCAAACGGGGCCCACAATTTGGCGTTTCATCTTCTAGGGTTAGGTTTCGGGATGTGAAGGGTTTTCCATTGTTTCTCAACAATAAATAGGCCTTCGAGCCTCATTGTAATACAGTTCGGAACAGATCAGAGGCATGTAGCCACCACATCTCTTCTCAGAGATAAGCTACCATCGCCCTAGCTTGTTTCTTTCCATTTCTGTTTGTAAGAATATTTCAGTATTTTACAGTAATGAAATGAAGTATTATTTCCGTTGCATATCTGTATTTATGGTTATCTCATCTCTGTATTTATGGTTATCTCTGTAATTTGTTGCGTTCCTGTTTAAATCTGGATCACCCCCACGTCAAGGACTGGTGGGAAACCTACTGCGAGCAGAAGGATGAAAGTACAGGCTCATTATTTTTAGCCGCACCCACTTCGAATGACTTTCAGGATGCCATCAAGGAGCAGTACTACCCTGTCAAAAGCTTGAGGACAAATACATCAAATGGACCACATTGCGGCAGGAACGAGACCAAGATGTGCCAGAGTTCACAAACATTTTTCATACCCTTCGCACACAATTGGGTATCAAATATTCTGAGCTGCATCTAGTACTCAAATACCACAGCTGCCTACACAGATACATCGAGGAAGAGATGGATTTCTTGAACATCTCCTCACTCGACACAGCATACCGATATGCTGTCAAAATCGAGCAAAAGTTCAAATAGAAGAAGCGAGACTTTGGATCTGCAAATCCGAAGCCCATAGGACAAAGCCAAGGCAGGGTGACCCAAGACAACCCCTCAAAGCTGCAAGAAAAGAAAAACACCACGAAGCCGAAGAAGGACACGGGAAAGTGGTGTGAATTCCACAAGCGTCCCACTCATAACACAAGTGAGTGTTGGACCAAGCAGTCATTGGTGGCCGAATTGAAGGCTATCGAATCAGATGCATGTTCTGACCCTGAACTAGAACCTGACAAGGCGAATGGCAAAGGGAAGCAGATCATTATTGCGGAGCCCAGTGCCACTGTTGCCACCTCTAAGATCCAGAAAAATGAACCTGAAGATCTAGAGGAGGGGGAATGTCTTTTCCACTCACAGATGTGGGTGAAGGTTTCGCCACTGCAGTTCATTATCGACAGTGACAGCCAAAAGAAACTCATTTCAGCAGAGTTCATGAAGCGGTTGGGCCTACCAACTACACCACACCCACAGCCGTATAATATCAGGTGGCTTCACAAAGGACGAGATCTCAAAGTTCGCCAGCAGTGTCGCCTTCCCTACAGCATCAAGCCCTTCACAGATGAGGTATTGTGTGATGTTACACCTTTGGATGTTTGTGACGTATTATTAGGCCGGCCATACTTGTGGAGGCAACATGCTGTGTATGAGTCAAGGCCTCGTGCTGTCATTATTTCTTTGAATAATTCATTATACAGGATACCAGAGGTAGCTCCACCTACCGCCACCTCTTTGATCACTGCTAAGAAAGGCAGCAAGCTCATCTCAGAGTCCAGGAAATTTATTTTTTGTCCAGTTCGCTCCCAAAGTAAGGGGAAGATCGTTGCTACATTCATAACCCCCGCAAGGGGTTCCTTTACGGAGCAGCAGAAGCAGAGGGATACAGTGCGGACAGAACACACGAACAACTTCGCCTTACCCGTAGGGGTACCTCACAAGTTTCAGGTGGGCAACAAAGTTTGGTTACATCTGCAGAGAGAACACCTTACCAGAACCCATCAGAAACTGAGACCACTTCGACATGGTCATTACACCAATAACAAGGCTACGGGAAACAATGCTTTGAAGCACATCATTCCTCCATTCCTTCGCTTGCACCGAGTGTTCAATGTGGACCGTGGTCGACCATGCTTCCCACCATTCCTGGACACATCAGAGATTGCAGAACAGCTCACTAGAGACCCAACTCAGCAGAAGATTCCTCATCTCACGGAGGAACTCAACGCAATGGGGACCATTGCTTCCTAAGGGGGGAGGAATGATCTAGGTGGATGTTGGTGGCCACCCACCTATCCCATTTGGACCCCCACAACTGTCTCTTTCAGTTTTTCAGTTTCCTTAATTATAGCACAGTTTACTATTTTTAATATTTTTTCGGGTCCTAAACTTCCAGAGCCGTTTTGAGGCCCTAAACGACGTTTTTTGGGAAATCTACCGCCGCTAGCTAACTTTTGACGAAAATAATATATTTCTTCATAGTCCTTGGAGAGATCTTTCGAATGGGCTATCATGCGCTCCAAACGAAGATAATATGACCAATTCGCTACCCCAAGAAGTTCGTTGTCCAACTCAACCCAAACGGGGCCCACAATTTGGCGTTTCATCTTCTAGGGTTAGGTTTTGGAATGTTAAGGGTTTTCCATTGTTTCTCAACAATAAATAGGCCTTTGAGCCTCATTGTAACAGAGTTCAGAGGCATGTAGTCGCCACATCTCTTCTCAGAGATAAGCTACCATCACCCTCGTTGGTTTATTTCCATTTCTGGTTGTAAGGATATTTCAGTATTTTCCATTAATGAAATGAAGCATTATTTCCGTTGCATCTCTGTGTATATGGTTATCTCTGTATTTTGTTGCATTCCTGTTTAAATCCGGATCAGTGGTATCAGATCGGTCTGCTTTTTCTCTGTTTTTCTTTGCATGTCCCCAACGAGATCGGGATATAAGGAGTTAGGGCTTGAACTAGTCGAACCTTTGCAGGACCAACCTCGCAAATCTCGACAGCCTCCCATGGTGGATGAGAAGAAAGAAAAGGGGGCAGGAGATCCTATCAAAATCTTGCTTTAAGAAGCGCTCGAGCGGAAAAGGAACGCGATGATGGATAGTTTTGCGCAGATCCTTCAGCGGCTACACAGTGGCGACACATCGACTTCCAACACCTACTCTGGAAACGCCACACCTTTTAAGGTACAAGTTAATTTTGAAATCCCCATCTTCGAGGGTCAATAGATGCAGATTCGTATATAAATGGTTAAATCTGCTAGATGGGTATTTTTCTGTTCATGAATTTTCAAGTCGGGAAAAGATTGTTTCCGCTCTTCTCAAAGCAGCCCCCCACGTCAAGGACTGGTGGGAAACCTACTGCGAGCAGAAGGATGAAAGTACAGGCTCATTATTTTCAGCCGCACCCACTTCGAATGACTTTTAGGATGCCATCAAGGAGTAGTACTACCCTGTCAAAAGCTATGAGGACAAATACATCAAATGGACCACACTGCGGCAGGGACGAGACCAAGATGTGCCAGATTTCACAAACATTTTTCATACCCTTCGCACACAATTGGGTATCAAATATTCTGAGCTGCATCTAGTACTCAAATACCACCGCTGCCTACACAGATATATCGAGGAAGAGATGGATTTCTTGAACATCTCCTCACTCGACACAGCATACCGATATGTTGTCAAAATCGAGCAAAAGTTCAAATAGAATAAGCGAGACTTTGGATCTGCAAATCCGAAGCCCATAGGACAAAGCCAAGGCAGGGTGACCCAAGACAACCCCTCGAAGCTGCAAGAAAAGAAAAACACCACGAAGCAAAAGAAGGACACGGGAAAGTGGTGTGAATTCCACAAGCGTCCCACTCATAACACAAGTGAGTGTCGGACCAAGCAGTCGTTGGTGGCCGAATTGAAGGCTACCGAATCAGATGCATGTTCTGACCCTGAACTAGAACCTGACAAGGCGAATGGCAAAGGGAAGCAGATCATTGATGCGGAGTCTAGTGCCACTTTTGCCACCTCTAAGATCCAGAAAAATGAGCCTGAATATCCAGAGGAGGGGGAACGTCTTTTCCACTCACACATGTGTGTGAAGGGTTCGTCGCTACAATTCATTGTCGACGGTGGCAGCCAAAAGAACCTCATTTCAGCAGAGGTCGTGAAGCGGTTGGGCCTACCAACTACACCAAACCCACAGTCGTACAGTATCGGGTGGCTTCACGAAGGACGAGATCTCAAAGTTCGCCAGCAGTGCCGCCTTCCCTACAACATCAATCCCTTCACAGACGAGGTATTGTGTGATGTTACATATTTGGAGTTTGTGACGTATTATTAGGCCAGCCATACTTGTGGAGGCGACATTCGGTGTATGAGTTAAGGCCTCGTGCTGTCATTTTTTCTTTGAATAACTCATTATACATGATACCAGAGGTAGCTCCACCTACCGCCACCTCTTTTATCACTGCTAAGAAAGGCAGCAAGCTCATCTCACAGACCAGGAAATTTATTTTCTGTCTGGTTCGCTCCCAAAGTAAGGGGAAGATCGTTGCTACATCCATGACCCCCGCAAAGGGTTCCTCCACGCAGCAGCAGCAACAGAGGGATATAGTCAAGATAGAACATAGGAACAACTTCTCCTTACCCATAGGGGTACCACAAAAGTTTCAGGTGGGCAACAAAGTTTGGTTACATCTGTAAAGAGAACACCTTACCAGAACCCATCAGAAACGCAAACCACTTCGAAATGGTCCTTACAGCAGTAACAAGGATACGGGAAACAATGCTTCAAAGCACAGCATTCCTCCATTCCTTTGCTTGCACCGAGTGTTCAATGTGGACCGTCGTCGACTGTGCTTCCCACCATTCTTGGACACATCAGAGATTGCAGAACAGCTCACCAGAGACCCAGCTCAGCAGAAGCTTCCTCATCTCAAGGAGGAACTCAACGCAATGGGGACCATTGCTTCCTAAGGGGGGCGGAATGATCCAGGTGGATGTTGGTGTCCACCCACCTATCCCATTTGGACCCCCACAACTCTCTCTTTTAGTTTTTCAGTTTCCTTAATTATAGCATTGTTGGAGAGGTAAATCCCCTCTACGGGTAGAGGCGATCCCTACTAGCCCAGAATGGGTCTAGCAACAATCAATCAATGCTACTGTGCAAGTTCCTAATTGCAAATAAAAGAGAGGCAATGAACACCTACTTGGATTCCAACACTATTGTTTGATGAAGAGATGTCGCTCTCGCTCCTTCGCTCTGGCCGGTCACGATCCTCCACGATCTCCGTGAATAGATACCTGCACACACGAAGAGAAAGACAAACACAAGCGTGAAATCTAATAAAAGCAATTATACATCAGTCAGAAAGGATGTAATTCACATTAACCATTACAAAGACAAATGAGAATGGAACCATAACAGTAGTCATCTATTATTAATCAATAACAGAGAAAGGTACAACCAAAGTTCTGACGTTGAGTCCTTCTCTAGAGGGTCCAGCCAGCAAGTCTCTTAAGCATTCACCCTTGGAGGTAGATTCTCCCAAAACAAAGCTCTCTCTCACACAAGCAATACTCACAACCTTCCTTAAGCTTCCTCTAGCAAAAGCACACTTGTCACACCAACTACCTACTAGCAGCAGCAGTCTAAGCACTATGAATTCCACATTATCCAAACTAGCTACTCATGGCAATGGTGGAGGTTTAAATAGGAGAAGGAGTCTCCATGAATGGTGGGAGGATGAGCTTATCTTCAAGGAAGGTGGTTTCAAATGACGAACAGACATGCCATAGAAGGGAGGGCGATACTCACAAGGCTAACAACCAGGTCTGGAGTTATCTGGAAGGCTGGCTGTTAGAAAAAATTCGCCCAAACTGGATCAGCGCGGGTGTAACACTGAACTGGAGCGCTGACAACGCATCTTAATAACGGAGCAGTCTGTGTCAGCGCGGCTTAATAATTTCATAGGATGCGCTGCTTCATGAAATTCGACCAGCGCGGAAAACCCGTGTGCTTCCGCGCTGGCAGCGCATCAGTGACATTATCAGCCGCCAGTCAGCGCGGTTATTTTAATAACAGTCGCGCTGATGAAATAAACTTTGGCAAAGTGGGTCATTTGGCCAGTTTAGAGAGCATGAGCCTGGTGCATTTGATTTCATGACACAGTAGGGAGACTGACAGGGAGACAGTGACAAATTACTGCGTAACAGATGCCCCCTAAAGCATGAAGCCCGAGAGAGTGGGAGGGGTGAAATGCTTTACAAAACTGCTGAACTGGAACTCCACCAGGAAGGACCTGCACGTATGTACAACTGATATCTCGATTACATGTAGTCTAGGCAGGGGCGCAGCCATCCAAAAGACATATGAAGAAGGTTTGTGGTATGGACGCAGCCACCCAGCTGAAGAGACCATGATGATAAGAAGGTATGGTCGCAGCCATCCCAAAGACTCAAGTATGGGCGCAGACATCCATCAATGAGTCATGTAATAACAATCCACAAAATCGCAGCCTGGTTCACAATAGACAAAAACCAGGGTCTTGCGCTCCATCCCAACCCGAACAAAGTACAAGTCCAAGCATGTGAATACATGAGCTGAAGTCGAACATGCATGAACATCGTCTGATTACCAGCCAATAATGAAAACTGTTAACAGACGCGAGAGGTACCACCAATAATGACAATGGTCCTCAAGGTACTTATAGGTACAATCTGCGGCGTGTGAATCAATGAGCTGGTGTCAAACACCCGCAGAATCATCCGAGCGGAGGCCAATGATGAAAACCTCACGTCGAACACGAAGAACCTGCCATTGAGGCATGCAGGTTCTAAGGCACCTGAAGGGAGTCTCTAGGTCACTTTCCTGGATAATGAGCTGAAGTCGACAGGAGGTAACCTTGATCGAAGGTGGTCCATGATGTTTCCCACATCATCGACACGAGACAGAGAAGGATAAAATATCTTGTGCGAGACATCAGAGGGAGGTGGTAAGCTTGCAGAGGCCAACTTCTCTTGAACATATTGGTGGCACAACAGCGGATTTGGCAGTATCTGACATCAAATGAGCAGTGGTCATGGTGACAAGGCAATGAGCAGATGAGAGGTCAAATAGGACAACCTGAACCCACGGAGGCTAGTGTAAAACAAGATGAGAAATCCCCACCCAGACACGAATGCAGACGAGTGCCATGTTCAAGAGCGACATACTGCCGACACGACCATTATTACAGTTTCATTTTCCCCACCATTTCTGGCAGGTACCCCGATTATTTTTGGAGGACAAGCTTGACGGGGATAGCATATGCTTGGGAAGGCGTCATTTCGACGATGTCCGATGTCATTAAGTTTTAACGAGCCTGACAAAGGAAGAACTCGGCATCTTTTCTTGTTTAGAGAGTCTGAAAAGACAGCAGAAAAGAAAACTCCAGGGGGGTCCTTTTTCATAAAGTTGTGTCTCTCGAGCCCGAAAAAGTATAAAACAATGCTCGAAAGAACCGCCCGACCAGTATGATCGAGGAGTACTTTTCATGAATAGTGACTTCGACCCGAAAAAGTAAAAAAGCGGTCGGAAGTACGTCGTTTCGGGGCCAATAACGAGTGTGAAACGACAAACACCCGGCGATCTTTTCAAGTTAAACGGTCGAAAAAAGAGCTTTAAAAGCGACCGCCTCTCATTCTGTTTAACGAGTCAAGAGGGAACCCGGCCATCTTTTCTTACTTTACGTCGGAAAAGAGCGTGAAGACGACTTTTTTGGGACCAAGTGTTCATAGAATTGTTGTGACCACGCCGGTTATTAGAACCTGCACAAAAACACCACCCGCATAAACCTGCTCGACATGTTTAAAAACATAGTAAAACATGCATAAAAGCATAATATAGCGACATCAGTGCTAAATCCACGGTAAAAACATGACAAAAACCCACATTTATAAGAAACCATAGTCAATTACAAAAATTTTACTATAAATAGGGGGTAAAAGTCATTTTTTACCATTGTTACCATTTTGAGTTGTGAAGAACGTTGTGGAGCTGCGAGGTTGACGGAGCGATTTCCATCCCGTGCGGACACCGTTCATCTGGCAACCTGTTCCAGGTAGGTTCTCCTCCCTCTGCGCTTTAATTTGAGTCTTTTTGAGAGCAATTCCATGGTGGGAAGTGGTCGTTTGGGCAAATTTTTTGAGCGTTGATGCGCTCTCGGTCAGCGCGGATATCCTCATCGGGTCCGCGCTGATCGATTTATTTTACACACACCACCACCCGGGTCAGCGCGGAAAACTCGTGTGCTTCTGCGCTGACCCAGGAAGAAAAACACTGGGGCGCCATTATCAGCGCGACTGTTTTAAAAACAGCCGCGCTGACGCCGTGAAATTTGATTTTTGAAAAATTGAACGTGCAAACTTCAACGGTTAGGGTCTTAATATTTTTCTATGGTCTTGCAGGACATAATGGCCTTTGTTTGGCAAGAGAGAGCTCACGATGACGAGGATATAGCCGCTTATGCCATTGCGGAATGCCGAAATGCAATGCGGGCATGCGGGTTCTTAAAATTCTTCCTCACTCCGCGCCTGAGGGCGCAACCTGATCTTCTCGAGCTCTTAATCAGAGCTTGGAACCCAGTTGACAGAAAATTCACAATCCGTGGCCGGGACATTGAGTTTGATTCCACGGATATCTATTTTTTGACTGGATTGTCATGCCGGGGCCAGATGCCCATCCTGGAGGGGCAACGGCCCAGCGGTGAGACCCTTGACCAGCTCATGGCTCGAGTGTGCCCACGGGCTGTTAAAACACGGAGTGGGAAGGTTGGTATTCCGACGGTGGACGACATCGTTCTTCGCACCATACTCTTCATGGTGACACAGGAAGCGGGCTCTTTGACCAATCATGAGGCCTCAAAGACCCATCTACTACTGGCTCTTGAGTGCTTACAGCCCACCATTTTTAACTGGGCAGCAGCAGTGACAACCAGCATGAAGACGCAACTGAGCAACTGTCGACGCGGAGAGTCGAAGCAGTTTGCTTATGGGTCGCTCTTACTTACGCTCATGTTGGAGCGGGTGCTAGCCCTACAGCTACAGAACATGGTCGTGGATCCACCCAGAGGTCCCCGGGAGACGAGGGCCAGTCGATGGGGCCGTGTCATGCCATGCAGAGGTGGCGGCCGCCCAGTGGCTTGGGGAGTGTATTTTCGAGAGTGGCTGGATCGGCAGGTCATTTTCGTAGAGGACTGGCCATATGCCGGTATGGACTTCCGCGGCGATCGCGACATGCCACTGCCCGCTGGAGAGCATTGGGATGATGGAGGTACGACACTTGATCTCTTTTTAATATTTTTTAATGTTTTTTATTTTTCATGTACATGTCTTGATAAATGTCATGGTGTGCAGATGTGGGACCCATGAGACCCATTGGTCTAGCCCCAGAGGCACGGAGAGAGGGGCAAGGTGCTGGAGTCCTGGCCCTGGCTCCTCCAGGAGTTGACACGACGGAGACTATAGCTCGCAACCTCGAGGGTTTACTGGTGGGGGTGCCAGATTACCACGGGGTCGAGGAGGTCCCCATAGCTTCTCAGATCCACACAGTGGGGGTGGAACCCAGGATGCACCGCCTTTTGAGGCAGGTGGCATGGGCAGTTGTATGCTACAGAGAGCATAACCCAGCTCAGTAGTCATCTAGGTTTTATTTCCACTGATTTTTTGAGAGACATATGTCTCAGATGTACTGAGGACACCGGCTTTACTTTTGGACATATACACTTATTTTTGAGCGCCTTAGTGCGCCACACGATATATATATATATATATATATATATATATATATATATATATATATATATATGTTGTTTTTGGATGGATCGTTTCACATGTGATGATGTTTTTATATGCTATGCAAATGTCTAATACAAATGTGATCTAATGTATCAGTTTGCACAACACACGACCCATGTATTTTAATTTTTTATGCAAGCTTAAAAGCACATATGCAGGCACACATGCAAACTATGCTTGGAAAAGAAATTATTTACACATGCTTATTCTATGGTCTTATTATGTTTTCTATGTCTTCTTGTATGATGTTTATCTATTACGCAAATGTTTGTCCAACACATGGTTTTCCAATGCATCAGTTAATGTATTTAATCGTCTCGGAATGTGTTGATATGTGATGCAATCAAAATTCCTTTCTAACAATCTCACACGTAAATATAACCTTAGAATGTGTTGGTCTCTGACGGAATATCGCCCGTTGAGTTGATGGACAACAAGTTGAGAATCCAGGTTTACCACCAATGCACGAATGTCGAGATCAACTGCTTCGGCTAGTAATTCAATTACAGCACTGTATTCGGCAACATTGTTGGTGGTACGGCCCAAGCACATGCCTTGAAGATCTAGCAACTCGTCGTGAGGATCGTAGATCGCCCACGCCGCAGAAGACAAATTGCAAGTGCTACGGCAGTCGCCATCGGCGAAACCAACATAAGGTGTACTAGACATCTGCACAAGAAGCAGAAAACAAAATAAGAGGCAAACACGCCTTCACACCAAAGCAAAACAAGAAATCATGCACACATAAAACACTTGCTAAGAACACACATATGTACAAACTAGGTGCACGAAATCACGCATAGTATTTTTTCAAATAGAGCCCGTTGCGGGGCTTGTCGAGAGGATTTCCTTCGTAGTCGATCAGCTCATATGCCCCATTTTGTAAGACTCTCTTCACGATATAGGGGCCTAGCCACATGGATTCGAGTTTACCTGCCCCCAGCTTATCCTTAGCTTGATCATAGAGCAGTACTAGATCTCCCTCAACAAAGGAACGAGGTTGAATAGTATTGTCAAAGTGAGCCTTAACCCTCTTCTTCTGCGCTTCAATAGCTAGAGAGGCTAAGCGACGAGTCTCGTCTAGCCGTTCTAAATAAAGAATCGTTCCTCTACCGGAGTGGTGTTGGGAAGCAACTCGACAGCTAACTTTAACGAAGGGATCTCACACTCAACAGGAAGGGTGGCCTCCAGTCCATAAACAAGCTGAAAAGGAGTGAAACTGGTGGCATCCTTCACAGAGGTCCGGTAGGCCCACAAGGCGGGGAACAACATCAGATGAAAGTTAGACTTGTGCGTATTCACGGTACGTTGGAGCATTGTGATCAAAACTTTGTTCACAGCTTCAACTTGGCCGTTGGATTGAGGGTAATACGGCATTGAGCTATCTTGATGCAAGCCTAGCTGGGTCGTTAGTTCCGTCATCATGTGATTACGGAAATGTTTTCCCTAATCTGTGACGATAGCCTGGGGGACTCCGAACTGAGTAATGACATGATTAAACAAAAACTGCGCCGTTGTGTAACCGTCTTTGTTCAATGTAGGCATCGCTTCGGCCCATTTGGTGAAGTAATCCACGGCAACGATGATATACCCATGCCCCCCGACCGAACGAGGGTTACAAGACGTATAATCGATGCCCCATTTGGCAAATGGACCTACGGTAACAACAGGGTGCAGTGGTGCAGGAGGTGCACGCATTTTCCGGTGGTAGACCTGACATTCATGACATGCACGGACGGCAAGGATGCAATCCTTGAAGATAGAAGGCCAGAAATAACCAGCACGGAGGATTTTCTGGGCGGTGGCATATCCGGACATGTGGCCGCCACAAGCACCGGAGTGGCAGTCATTCAACACCCGCTCAACCTCCTTGAGAGTCAAGCATCGGCGGAGAACAGAATCAACGCCGAGGCGGTACAGGGTATCGCCAATAATGCGATAGGGTTGAGATTGGTGACGAATCCTCCGTCGAGCGTCTTTCGATAAATTAGGACGGAAGGAAGACGTCTGCAAATATACTATGATGTCCCCATACTAAGGGTCGAGGGTGCTAATTAGAAACAATGTTTCATCTGGGATATGCTCTTCCGAACGAGATGGTGCAGAAGGGGATGGCAAAGAACAGAGCAATTCTGCAAAGACTAGAGATTTCTTAGACTTGGCAGCAGTAAATTCAAAGTCAAACTCTTGTAGGATGACAATCCATTTTGTAGGAATTTACAGGGTAAGTTCCTCAGAAAGAACACCAAAAGGACACCGCTCACAACCAGATCTCAAATCAATACACCAGTATTTTTGACGTGGTTAAAACCCTCAAAGTGCAAGGAGGGAAACAGTCCACGGCCTGTCCCAACGTGGGTACTACAGGCAATTTATTAATCAAAGAATGAAAATTTACATAAGCTTCTCTCATGCACGGATTACCCGAACAATGACCCTCCATGCGCTTTAAATAGAACTCATGGACCAATCGGGTGTCAAGCCACGGATCAAGTGTCGGTAATACCGAGGTGAGAGTGAACCGTCGGATCACTACATATCGTGACCGTCGGATTGTAAGTTACAAAATGTACAACGGTAAAGAAACACACTTTACCTAACTCTAACCTAACTCTATACTAGACCAAGTTGAACTTAACTATATCCTATGTGTCGGAATATCCTAACATCCCCCCTTAAGAACAACTTGGGATAGGATTGAAGGATTTACAAATATGACACAATAGGAGAAGGAAGGAGGCACTAGAGCCTATCCCCCTTAGTGACAACTTCCTGAACTCCAAGCATATATCGAAGTTTAGTGAACTTCGCCTCTGTGAGAGCCTTTGTGAAGATGTCTGCAACCTGATCATCTGTTGGACAATATTGCACTTCAAGAACATGGTCATGAATGAGCTTTCTGATGAAGTGCATGTGTAGTTCAATGTGTTTGTTGCGTTGATGTTGGACTGGATCTTTGCATAGCTGAATGGCACTTTGATTATCACACCAAAGTGTGGTTGGATGCTGCTGCTCAAAGCCAAACTCTGATAGGATCTGACGAAGCCACAAGGCTTCCTTACTAGCTTCCACGGCACCACGATACTCTGCTTTTGCTGACGAAAGAGAAATGGCAGCCTGTTTCTTACAAGCCCATGTAATAGGTCCTGAACCAAGAGTGAAGACATAACCGGCAGTAGACTTCCGATCATCAGGGTCACCAGCCCAATCAGAATCAGTGAAACCAACTAACAGAGGAGCTGCTTTGGCACTGTAATGAATCCCAAACTGTATTGTACCTCGAACATAACGAAGTATTCTTTTAGCTACTTTCCAATGACTTTCACGGGGGTTTTGCATAAAACGAGCAACAAGGCCAACAGAAAGGAAAGATTAGGACGAGTATGGGTTAAATACAAGAGTTTTCCGACAAGTTGACGGTATAAGGTAGCATCAACTTCAGGAGAAGTACAAGAGACTGAAAGTTTGACTCCAGACTAAAAGGGAGAAGGGGTTGGCTTACAGTCTTCCATGTGAAAATGATGAAGAATATCACAAGCATACTTGGACTGGGAAAGGAAAATACCCTCCTGGGATTGCAAGACTTGAAGACCGAGAAAATAGTGTAAGTGTCCTAAGTCTGTCATTTCAAATTTCTTTTTAAGGCTGGACTTCACATGGTTTATAAGGTTGGGATCACTACCAGTAAGAATAAGATCATCGACATAAAGAACAAGGATGATAAGAGAGTTGCCCACTTTCTTGGTGTAGACAGTATTGTCAGAATGACACCTAGAAAAGCCAGATTCTAAAAGAAAGCTATCCATTTTGGCATACCAAGCCCGAGGAGCTTGCTTGAGGCCATAAAGGGATTTCTTAAGTCAACAAACAAGGCTGGAGGCTGTTTGTATGAAGCCAATGGGTTGTTCCATATAGATTTCTTCCTGCAAGTCCCCATGCAAGAAGGCAGATTTAACATCCATCTGATGGACTTCCCATTTTAAAGAGGCAGCAAGGGAAAGAACAAGGCGGATAGAGTTCATTTTGGCAACAGGGGAGAAGGTTTCGGTGTAGTCAATGCCTTCAACCTGTGAAAAGCCCTTAGCAACGAGACGAGCTTTATGTTTATCAACTTTCCCATCTGGTCCATACTTGGTTCTGTAAACCCATTTACATCTAACAAGTTTGCATCCCTTTGGTAGAGGAACAAGATCCCATGTATCATTTGTCATCAATGAATGATATTCTTCATTCATAGCTGCTTCCCAATGTGGATGGCCTGAAGCTTCTGCAAAAGTGTCAGGATCGTGATTTACTGGAGCTTGAGCCAGTAAAGAAGAGGCTCTTTCAAACTGAGAACGTGTACGTCGCTGATCTGTAGGATCACCGACAAGATCACCTGCTGCATCCCGAGTAGCACGGACCCATCGTGGAAGTTGAGGATCCTGAGAAGGTGGGGGAGGATTATCATCCTCGCTTTCATCATCTGAAGAAGAAATGTTTTCAAAAGTAGAAGAGATAGGAAGAGGTGGCACATCCGTCGGACTAGGCTCGCAGGCCGATTAATTTTCATCAAACTTTACATCTCTTCTAATGATAACATTTTTGGACTTAAATGGAATAAGTCTATAACCTTTTACATCTTCAGAATATCCAACAAAAGTACATTTCTCACTCTTAGGTTCTAAAGCTTTATGCTTTTCATCTGGAATATGGGCCCATGCTTCACTTCCAAACACACGAAAGTGACTTACATCTGGTTTAATGGAACTCCAAGCTTCTTCTGGAGTGATATTCTCTAGAACCTTAGTAGGAGTGTGATTGATTATATAATTTGCACAATTAATTGCTTCGGCCCAAAAACTAAGACTGAGTCCTTTAGATTGCAGCATACAATTAGCCATTTCCTTTAAGGTGCGATTTTTCCTTTCAGCTACACCATTTTGTTGTGGAGTGTATGGAACAGTATGTTGCATTTGAATTCCATTTTCGGTGCAAAAGTTGATGAATGTGTTTTTAACATATTCTCCACCATTATCAGTTCTTAGCTTAAGAATTTGATGTCCAGATTGTTTTTCAACAAAGGTTTTGAAGGCCAAAAAGGTGTTAAATACTTCGCTCTTTAAGAAGTATACCCAAGTGCGTCTGGAGAAATCATCAATGAAAGTTAAGAAGTACTTGCAGCCAGAGAATGAAGCAACAGGAAGAGGACCACATAAATCACTGTGCACAAGCTGTAAAGGGGCTGAGGCGTGCCAAGAGGCACGTTTGTCAAAACTGTCCCGATGATGTTTTCCGAGTACACATCCGGAACAAACACCATCTCTGCAAGATACCATGTAGGAATTTACAGGGTAAGTTCCTCAGAAAGAACACCAAAAGGACACCGCTCACAACCAGATCTCAAATCAATACACCAGTATTTTTGACGTGGTTAAAACCCTCAAAGTGCAAGGAGGGAAACAGTCCACGACATGTCCCAACGTGGGTACTACAGGAAATTTATTAATCAAAGAATGAAAATTTACATAAGCTTCTCTCATGCACGGATTACCTGAACAATGACCCTCCATGCGCTTTAAATAGAACTCATGGACCAATCGGGTGTCAAGCCACGAATCAAGTGTCGGTAATACCGAGGTGAGAGTGAACCGTCGGATCACTACATATCGTGACCGTCGGATTGTAAGTTACAAAATGTACAACGGTAAAGAAACACACTTTACTAACTTAACCTAACTCTATACTAGACCAAGTTGAACTTAACTATATCCTATGTGTCGGAATATCCTAACACATTTCGAGTACTTTCCCCCAGCAGCTGACACGACAAGATGTAGGTCATTGGGTTGCAGTCGGAAATCACGGTCGTAGTGCGCAACAGGATATAGTGCCGGAATCGTTGGACGGCGCAGACAGCTGCCAATGCCAACTTTTCGACATAAGCGTAGCGGGTTTCCGTATCCAAGAGATTGCGACTAAGGTAGTAGATAACGTGCTCGTTTCCATCATCATCATCCTGCACCAGAACCATGCTGATGGTGGTGTCAGCGGCAGCTAGATAGAGAGTATAATCACGGTGATAGTTTGGAGGTCTTAAGAGTGGAGCCGAGACAAGGAGGTCCTTGAGTCGCTCGAAAGACTCCTGAGTGATGGCATCCCAACGAAAGGGTGTGTCTCGCTTTAATAATCGTGTGAAACCCTTAGCCACCTCGGCATAATTCGGAATGAATCGTCTGAGGAAATTCGCTTTGCCCTGCAAGCTCTGCAATTGCTGCAAAGAGGCAGGGGGAGGAAGATTCAAAATGGCCTCAACTTTGAGGGGATCCAGACAGATGCCTTCTCGGGAGACGATGAACCCGAGCAGTCGGCATGATTCTACGCAGAAGACACACTTATGAGGATTAAGCCTAATGCAGTAGTGTCGACAGCGGAGAAAAATTTCGCGAAGATGAGAGGGATGATCCTGACGCTTAGCTGAATGAGCTGGAAGGTCATCCAGATAAGGTTTTACAATGTGACGAATATCATTAAAGGCATAAGACATTGCACGTTGAAATGTAGCGCCGGCATTCTTTAGACCAAAAGGAATCTTCTTATAGGCGAAGGTGCCCCAAGGACAAATAAAAGTCGTCTTATGCTGGTCCGTGGGTGCAATGTTGATCTGGTTATAGCCAGAGAAGCCGTCCATAAACGAGTAAATTTAACTTCCTGCGCACTCATCAATAAGCTGATCGATGAAGGGTGTAGGGAAGTTATCCTTCGGACAGGCACGATTGATATCACGATAGTCAACACAGACCCGGATAGTGCCCTGCTTTTTATTCACAGGGACTATATTAGACACCCAATCCATAAGGGGAATGGGGTAAATGAAACCAGCTTTAAGAAGCTTTTCGACTTCGGCCTTGATGGCTGCAGCCTTTCGGGGGTGCACAGGGCGTAAGCGCTGACGAACAGGCTTAGCACCTGGGTATGTAGGTATTTCGTGCACCACTATACTAGGATCGATGTCGGGCATTTCCTCATAGGACCATGCAAAGACATCACGAAATTCGCGAAATAAAGCAGTATAGAGTTGAACTTCCTCTGGAGTGCAAGTGACTCCAATATGAATGTACTCGAAAATCCCTGGTTTGACAGAGATATCGATCGGTTGGGTTTGCATGATATTTCCCATATTGCCCTCTGAAGACACTTGATAAAGCTGAATGGGTGTTTGGAGGGGCGGGGATGGGACACACGAAGCAAACCGCTCGAGACATACGGTCATTTCCAGATGGGGAGGGAGAAATGAAGAGCGGTGGTGATGATCTGACCAAGGGGGCTCTTCGAGAGACATTTTCTCTATGATGGCTTCGTCGGAAGGAAATATTTCCTTCAATGGATCCGAAGTAGCCTCATCTCCTAGCCAAGGGAAATGATCATACGAATCGGGAACACTGCTTGGGAGAGCAGGTTCATCAGGGGGAGTCGATGCAACAACAATTTCGATGTAGTTGAGTTCGGCAGGACTCAACGGCATCATATCATCCCAAGAGTCTTCCTGATTAACAGGAGGAAGAACCCACGGATCAGAGCGTACAGAGATCATGTTGATAGGGCGAGATTCAGAGGAGGGAGGGGAAAGACTCCCATTAAAGTGGGATCTTTGAAAAGTCCGGCACCCACGCTCTCGAGTGACTTAGAGGTATGCTCCACGAATGGCACATTACCTTCAGAAGAAGAGGCGAAGAAGGAGAGCTGGTCCACCGTGACAATCTTCCCTTGGTGAGGGAAACGAATGACACGGAACAGGGAGGAGGCCACAGCTTGCATGGCGTATGTCCAGCTCCGTCCGAGGAGGAGTTTGTAGGTAAGATTGGCGTCAACAACTTTGACCTCTACTTCTATGGTCTTTCCTTCCAAAGAGATGGGTAAGCGTTGGAGGATACTGTAAGGACGGGACTCTCTTCCATCGAAAGCTTCTAACGTCGTAGGGGACTGACTCAAAGCAGGGGAACCAATCGCCTTCCAGCAAGCAACGGACATGATGCAGGTTGAGGCACCTTCATCAATAACCATACGATGAATCGTTTTGCTATTGATGATGACCTGTATAAGGAAAGCGACTTGGTGAGGCAGTCTCTGTGTAAAACCCTCGAGATCAAAAGAAATAAAATCTGAATCTGCCGGGTCGATGCCACCAATAGCTGATAGCAGGGACTTCCTCTGGGAGGGGCAGCTCTGGAGGACTTCTAGAGCGGACATAGCAAACGGGGCCTGAGCTAAGTCCTCAACAATGCTATAGTGTTGGGCAGCACGAGCATTAGGGTTGTAAGATGACTTCCTGAGTACACCTTTTGGAGGGGGTCGGGGGATCGTCTCAGTGCTGGGCCTTTCGATGTGGAGAGGACCAGAACTAGACGGAGGAGCGCTGGAGGAAACCTCCGGCTCTTTCCCGGCACGAGATGGATAGTCTTTCGCTCGAGTTGAAACATGGATGGGAATCGTTCCAGCCATGAACACTTGAGAACCGAACGAGGAAGAGGGTTGAGACGGGTCTGCCACCATTTGAGTCTGCTGGGAAGGGAAAGGCTCTTTAAGCACGGAAGGAGTCCCAGGAGCACCTTTCAGTAACCGACTAACTTCGAACCGCCTTGGGCAGTCCTTAGTGTAGTGATCCTCATCACAGATGAGACAAGGATACTTAGGTTTTCGTTTAGCTCCTTCCTCGGGTGGAGGCTTAGGGGCATCCTGCTTGGGCTGTCCAGATTTATCTTTAGCTTTCCCTTTCTTTTTCCCTTTTGAGGATTTATCCTGCCACGGTGGACTGGACGGCATTTACCTCGGAGGTACTTCCAGGATTAGATTGGCCCTGAGGAGCATTTCCATTAGAAGCGTTATGTTTTTGCTTCCCAGGGTTCGCGGCCGATTTCTTCGATGACAAATTAACAGAGCCAATGACTCCATCAACAGATGGTTTGGGCGGAGCCTTGGGCTGTCCAGGCCTCGGTGCGTCTGGCAAATAATCATATAGAGTACCCGAATGAGAGTATACTAAGTCCAGGTACTGAGCTCGCGCGATTGCTTGCTCTTCAGTTACACAAGCTCCCATGGTTATGTCTCGCGCAATCGCAGGGACAAAGGAAGTTGTGAACCAATCAGTCAAGAGTTGATCATGAATGCAGAATTTGATCAAGCGATGACGCCTTCTCCATTCATGTATATGATCAGATATATGGGTCCTCGTGTCCTGTTTGAGAGACGTGAGGAGATGTGTCCCCGTCTCGTACCGAATGGGTAACTGAAAATGAGTTAAAAACGCCATAGCCAGCAAGTTGAAATCTTGAAACGTGCCGCGATTCAACTCAATGTACCACTTAGTGGCTGAGCCGGTGAGAGTTCTCTGAAAGAGGCAGAGCCGGATAGAGTCATCAAGCCATGATTTCGATGAACACCAGAGATGATAGGTCATGACATGGGCTTGAGGATCTTCACCAGCTTTGCCATCAAATTTTTGACAATCACCAGGTATTTTAGTCGAAACTGGTGGCCAATACGGATTATGTAGAACGGGATCATTCGTCAACTTGGACACATCCGGAAGTTCCAACGTCGCTAAGAATGGCAACTGAGGGTTAAAGGACATTTGTGGCTGTGGATTCGAGGCAATACTAGGGTTCCAACCAGATGGTGGTTGCCCCCATGGACTCTGTCCAGATGGACCGGGCCCGAAAGGGCCTGGCGCATAGGGACCTTGCCCGTAGGGGTTCTGTCCATACGGATTTTGTCCATATGCAGACAGTTGCCCTTGGTTTTTCCCCCCAGCGCCCCATGTATTAACAACTTGACCCGCAGGTGCAGCATACTGATAATTTTCGTAAGGAGTGACCTGCATCTGTTGATAATTCTGATAAGGGGTAAAATGAATTTGCCCCTGGGGTTACTGGTAGCCATACATTTGTTGGGCTCCATACTGAGCCTGATAAGCAGGTTGCGCTTGCTAGGAAGGTTGGGGTTGTGGCCCACCTTTCATTTGATAACCCATTTGAGTTTGGGGCCCAGAATAATGTCCTTGAACTGGCTGGGCTTGGATCATCTGGCCGGAAGGCTGGCCTGGTTGAATTTGGGATGGACCTGTTTGCCCAGAAGGACATACTTGCTGGGTGCCAGGTTGTCCTTGAGCAACCAAGGGTTGTCCTTGCGGAACAGATGGCCGAGCAGGCTGGATGGCTGGTTGACCTTGCGGTTGGCCGGCCTGTCCAGATGGATGACTAGGGCGGACAGTGGGTTGGCCTTGCTGCACAGAGGGCTGGCCCGTTTGTCCGGAGGGTTGTACTAGCTGAGCAGTGGGTTGGCCCTGCTGTACGTAGGGTTGCCCCACTTTCCCAGAAGGTTGCATGGGCTGAGCAGTGGGTTAGCCCTGCTGTACGTAGGGTTGCCCCCCTTGCCCAGAAAGATGACTAGACTGAGCAGTGGGTTGGCCCTGCTGCACGTAGGGTTGTCCCCCTTGCCTAGAAGGATACCCCTGTTGGACTGCTGGTTGACCTTGAGGAATATAATTTTTCCCAGCTTGTCCAGCGAGATAACCTTGCTGGAAACCAGGTTGGCCCTGTTGGATGTAAGGCTGTCCTGGTTGCCCAGACGGGTAGCCTTGCTGGGTACCAGGTTGCCCCGGATAACCAGAAGGTTGACTCTGATAGGAAAAAGATGGACCACCAATGGCCGAAGGTTGTCCCGGGTAGGGTTGTCCTTGTGGGCCCCCAGATTGTCCTGGGTAAGACTGGCCATAAAGTGGTTGCCCTTGGGGGGCTTGCACATAAGGTGGCTGGCCTAGATTAGGTGGTCCTTGAGGCTGTCCAGGAATTGCCTGGCCCCCATGAAAAGAATGAGTACCGGCGTCATAAGTAATAGATAATGGTACCGAGACTTCAACAAAATGTTGAAGAGGCGCGGATTGAGCGAACTGGAGGTACTGACCGGTAGAATCATAATAAAAGAGTGGACCTTGGTAATTCGGGTCCACAATGGGTTGCCCATGGGCATCATACGGCCCCCCTCCTAGAACAGGACCAGAAGAGGGCTGAGCACTTTGTGCAGGGTCGATGACTCCAGACGAAAGTCCCGGCTGGCCATTACTCACTTGACCGTGAGAGGGACCAGCCCCAGGGTTCGTAGATGAAGATGTTGTCACAGCACTGACGACTGGAGTTGAGTATGCTACACAAACAGTTGGAATCGTGGGAACTGAGGTAACAGGCGTATTAGGGGGTTGCGAAAGAAAAGGCTCCGTGGTGGCAATGACACTAGGATCCCATATAGTCGTAGAAGGCATTCTGGCAGCTATTCTATCCCTCATCGACTGATATCATGGGGGGAGTGGAGAAGTAGTCGGAATGGGAGATTCAATATTTGACACCACGGGTGTCTCACTTGCGCTAGGGGATGTCTCGTCCATGTGGGACGTGGACATCGGAGACGACATACCGGGAGGGGTAACAGGAGTATCGTCCTCGTCAGGCTCCCAGATAGGGTTCCAATCTTCTTCGTAATCCGCGTCGCCCGGGGCACGTACGTTGATAGGCTGGATACTCGGGATAACCGGAAGAGTATCGCTTACAACTGGTACCTCAGGAGCAACAGAATATGGAGAACCTTGATCACTTGGACCGAGAGTTGACGGGTCAGCCAGGATGACAAACCCCACACAAAAACCTAAAGGAAACTAACGATAAAGACCCTACTCAAGCTAACGCACACAAGAACTAACCAGGTAATTTTATCGTGGCCGAATAAATTTTTAAGACACAAGAACCAAACTTGGCCTTTTCATGTTTCAAGAGTCGAGAAAAGGATGAAAAGATGACTCTAGTCTCCTTCGAATGTTTAATGAGCATGAAGTGACAAGACGCTCACTGGCACCTTTTCTTTTAGGGAGTCCAAAAAGGATCAAAAGTGACTGCTCTGGAGATTCTAGGCAAAGGTTTTACCAAGAAATCCGTAAAACTGCTTATACACCTTGGTAATCGTATGAGAACCAAGGACTTTCCGTACTGCAGTCAATCTTCCCGAATGCTGTGTTCGGTGCGTTACGGTTCGCAGGGGGGCAGACTTGGCTTCCTATGGATCAAGGATAAAAGCCTAGTGGGGTCTCCCTATATACGCGACGGTACGTGGGAGCACAGTCCGTGTTAGACCATTGTCGAGTCACAGAAGGAGGAATCAACCAACTGTAATGTGAAACAACAGTGACTATGTTTAAAGACGCCGGAACACGTCTCTAACCTAGACCTCTAGATGTTTGCGTTAAGTTCCAATGTGTTTTTAGGTTCATTCAGTTTATTTTATGGTTGATCTTGAATTAAGTTTTCGGTTTCAGGCCTTATCGTGTGATCTCTCGCAATTACCTAGATGCAAACTATATGCCAAAGAATACCATTTCGTTCGATGAATTCTAACTATGAGAGGGTTAAGAGTTTTCAATCAAACAAAATGAACTCAGTCAATCAAACAATCTAATGCAGCTAATGACAAAGAAATGAAATTTTTCTTTTGAGAACACAAATCAATGAAATGCTCTTCTTTTCATTAACTATCGAATGCAAAAGACATTAGCTTGGTTTCCTTTCCAATGGCATTGTGCACTTTCAAATGAATTTTGAGAGACAGCAACACAGAGTAAAAAGAAGTAAAATCACTCAATGACGAACACAACAAGCGTGAAAAGAGCTGATTGAACCCTAGCAACTGTGATCTGTGTCTGGGTAGTGAAACAATCCGAGGATCGGTTCAATGACAATCACCTCAAAAAAACAAGAAAAGAAAGCAAAAAGAGGAAGGTTTCCGCAAAAGCAAAGGCAAGCAACGAATCTTTGTGAACGAGTGATAAAACAAGGTCAATCCAGTGAAAGTGGGATGATGGCACTAGGTCACGAGACACAAAAACGAAATTCGTCCGACAAGACTTCGCAAGCAAGTGTTTCACAACTCAAACAATAAAGATCAAATCATAAACCAAGCAGAAAGAGCTGTAGATAGTCAAACCAACAGGCTCAGGAGTCAAAATTGAAACAAATTCAATTTTATAGGATCAGTGCGGGTAACGCTCAGCAACAATGCGCTGACAAGAGGTCACGCGTAGCAACAAAGCGCTGTCAGCGCGGAAGAACACGACTTAAGCGCGTTGGTTCGATTTCAGAACCGTCGCGACTGTTTTACGTACAAGCGCGATGACAACGGGGTCAAAGAGACAGCTATGCGCTGTCAGCGCGACTGTTTTGATATAAACCGCGCTGAGGCTAAAAAAGAGGCAGAATCAAGCCAAAAACTCCCAAACCAAGGCCAGAACTCTTTAAACAATTTATACACCTCCCAGACTGAACCAGGAAGTCTAAAAGCAGAGAACTAATCCCCAATCTTGAAAAGAGAGTAACAATCAAACTCAAACACAAGAATGAACAAAAAGAGACAAAGGCCAGCTCCCCAGCGGAGTCGCCAAATTGTTGGAGAGGTAAATCCCCTCTACGGGTAGAGGCGATCCCTACTAGCCTAGAATGGGTCTAGCAACAATCAATCAATGTTACTGTGCAAGTTCCTAATTGCAAATAAAAGAGAGGCAATGAACACCTACTTGGATTCCAACGTTATTGTTTGATGAAGAAATGCCGCTCTCGCTCCTTCGCTCTGGCCGGTCACGATCCTCCACGATCTCCGTGAATAGATACCTGCACACATGAAGAGAAAGACAAACACAAGCGTGAAATCTAATAAAAGCAATTATACATCAGTCAAAAAGGATGTAATTCACATTAACCATTACAAAGACAAATGAGAATGGAACCATAACAATAGTCATCTATTATTAATCAATAACAGAGAAAGGTACAACCAAAGTTCTGACGCTGAGTCCTTCTCTAGAGGGTCCAGCCAGCAAGTCTCTTAAGCATTCACCCTTGGAGGTAGATTCTCCCAAAACAAAGCTCTCTCTCACACAAGCAATACTCACAACCTTCCTTAAGCTTCCTCTAGCAAAACCACACTTGTCACACCAACTACCTACTAGCAGCAGCAGTCTAAGCACTATGAATTCCACACTATCCAAACTAGCTGCTCATGGCAATGGTGGAGGTTTAAATAGGAGAAGGAGTCTCCATGAATGGTGGGAGGATGAGCTTATCTTCAAGGAAGGTGGTTTCAAATGACGAACAGACATGCCATAGAAGGGAGGGCGATACTCACAAGGCTAACAACCAGGTCTGGAGTTATCTGGAAGGCTGGCTGTTAGAACAAATTCGCCCAAACTGGATCAGCGCGGGTGTAACACTGAACTGGAGCGCTAACAACGCATCTTAATAATGGAGCAGTCTGTGTCAGCGCGGCTTAATACTTTCATAGGATGCGCTGGTTCATGAAATTCGACCAGCGCGGAAAACCCGTGTGCTTCCGCGCTGGCAGCGCATCAGTTACATTATCAGCCGCCAGTCAGCGCGGTTATTTTAATAACAGTCGCGCTGATGAAATAAACTTTGGCAAAGTGGGTCATTTGGCCAGTTTAGAGAGCATGAGCCTGGTGCATTTGATTTCATGACACAGTAGGGAGACTGACAGGGAGACAGTGACAAATTACAGCGTAACAAGCACAGTTTACTATTTTTAGCAGTTTTTCGGGTCCTAAACTTCCGGAGCCGTTTTAAGGCCCTAAACGACGTTTTTTTGGAAATCAACCGCCGCCAACGATTTTCTGTCTAAAATCATCTTTTTCGTCATAGTCCTCAGAGAGATCTTTCCAACGGGCTATCATGCACGTCAAACGGAGATAATATAAACAATTCGCGACCCCGGGAAGTTGGCTGTCCAACTCACCCCAAACGGGGCCCACAATTTGTTGTTTCATCTTCTAGGGTTAGGTTTTGGAATGTTAAGGGTTTTCCATTATTTCTCAACAATAAATAGGCCTTCGAGCCTCATTGTAACAGATTTCAGAGGCATGTAGCCGCCTCATCTCTTCTCAGAGATAAGCTACCATCTTCCTAGCTAGTTTATTTCCATTTTTGTTTGTAAGCATATTTCAGTATTTTCCATTAATGAAATGAAGCATTATTTCCGCTGCATCTTTGTGTGTATGGTTATCTCTGTATTTTGTTGCATTCCTGTTTAAATCCGGATCAGTGGTATCAGAGCGGTCTGCTTTTTCTCTGTTTTTCTTTGCATGTCCACAACGAGATCAAGATATAAGAAGTTAGGGCTTGAACTGGTCGCAACTTTGCAAGACCAGCCTCACAAATCTTGATGGCCTCCCATGGCGGATGAGAAGAAAGATGAGGGGCTAGGAGATCCTATCAAAATCTTGCTCAAATAAGTGCTCGAGCGGCAAAGGAACGAGATGATGGATAGTTTTGCGCAGATCCTTCAGCGGCTACCCAGAGGCGACACATCTACTTCTAAGAACTACTCTGGAAACGCCACACCTTTTAAGGTACAAGTTAATTTTGAAATCCCCATCTTCGAGGGTCAAATAGACGCAGATGCCATAGATGAATGGTTAAATCTGCTAGATGGGTATTTTTCTATTCATGAATTTTCAAGTCGAGAAAAGATTGATTTCGCTCTTTGCAAAGCAGCCCCCCACATCAAGGACTGGTGGGAAACGTAATGTGAGCAAAGGATGAAAGTACAGGCTCACTATTTTTCATACCCTTCGCACACAATTGGGTATCAAAGATTCTAAGCTGCATATGGTACTCAAATACCGTGGCTACCTACACAGATACATCCAGGAAGAGATGGAGTTCTTGAACATCTCCTCACTCGGCACAGCATACCGATACGATGTCAAAATCGAGCAAAAGTTCAAACAGAAGAAGCGAGACTGTGGATCTGTAAATCCAAAGCCCAAAGGACAAAGCCAAGGCGGGGTGACCCAAGACAACCCCTTGAGGCCACAAGAAAAGAACAACACCACGAAGCTGAAGAAGGACACAGGAAAGTGGTGTGAGTTCCACAAGAGTCCCACTCATAACACAGGTGAGTGTCGGACCAAGCAGTCATTGGTGGCCGAATTGAAGGCTACCGAATCAGATGCATGTTCCGACCCTGAACCAGAACCTGACAAGGGGAATGGCAAAGGGAAGCAGATCATTGATGCGGAACCCAGTGCCACTGTTTCCACCGCTAAGTTCTAGAAAAATGAGCCTGAAGATCCAGAGGACGGGGAACGTCTTTTCCACTCACAGATGTGGGTGAAGGGTTCGCCGCTACAGTTCATTGTCGACAGTGGTAGCCAAAAGAACCTCATTTCAGCAGAGGTCGTGAAGCGGTTGGGCCTACCAAATACACCACACCCACAGCTATACAGTATTAGGTGGCTTCACGAAGGACGAGATCTCAAAGTTTTCCAGCAGTGTCGCCTTCCCTATAACATCAAGCCCTTCACAGATGAGGTATTGTGTGATGTTACACCTTTCGATGTTTGTGACGTATTATTAGGCCAGCCATACTTGTGGAGGTGACATGATGTATATGAGTCAAGGCCTCGTGCTGTCATTATTTATTTGAATAATTCATTATACCATAGGTAGCTCCACCTATCGCCACCTCTTTGATCTCTGCTAAGAAAGGCAGCAAGCTCATGTCACAGTCCAGGAAATTTATTTTGTATCTGGTTCGCTCCCAAAGTAAGGGGAAGATCGTTGCTACATCCATGACCCCCGCAAAGGGTTCCTCCACGCAGCAACAGCAACATAGGGATACAGTCAGGACAGAACACAGGAACAACTTCTCCTTACCCATAGGGGTACCACACAAGTATCAGGCGGGTAACAAAGTTTGGTTACATCTGCAGAGAGAACACCTTACCAGAACCCATCAGAAACTCAGACCACTTCGACATGGTCCTTACACCAGTAACAAGGCTACGGGAAACAATGCTTTGAAGCACAACATTCCTCCATTTCTTCACTTGCACCGAGTGTTCAATGTGGACCATCATCAACCATGCTTCCCACCATTCCTGGACACTTCAGAGATTGCAGAACAGCTCACCAGAGACCCAGCTCAGCAGAAGATTCCTCATCTCAAGGAGGAACTCAACGCAATGGGGACCATTTCTTCCTAAGGGGGGAGGAATGATCCAGGTGGATGTTGGTGGACACCCACCTATCCCATTTGGACCCCCACAATTGTCTCTTTCAGTTTTTCAGTTTCCTTAATTATAGCACAATTTACTATTTTTAGCAGTTTTTCGGGTCCTAAACTTCCGGAGCGGTTTTGAGGCCCTAAACGACGTTTTTTGAGAAATCTACCGTCGCTAGCAATAATCTGTGTAAAATCATCTTTTCCATTGTAGTCCTCGAAGAGATCTTTCCAACGGGCTATCATGCGCGTCAAACAGAGATAATATGACCAATTCGTGACCCCGGCACTTGGCTGTCCAACTCACCCCAATCAGGGCCCACAATTTGGCGTTTCATCTTCTAGGGTTATGTTTTGGAATGTTAAGTGCTTTCCATTGTTTCTAAAAAATAAATAGGCCTTTGAGCCTCATTGTAACAGAGTTCAGAGGCATGTATCCACCACATCTCTTCTCAGAGATAAGCTACCATCGCCCTAGCTGGTTTATTTGCATTTCTGGTTGTAAGCATATTTCAGTATTTTCCATTAATGAAATGAAGCATTATTTCCGATGCATCTTTGTGTATATGGTTATCTTTGTATTTTGTTGCGTTCCTGTTTAAATCTGAATCAGTGGTATCAGAGCGGTCTGCTTTTTCTCTGTTTTTCTTTGCATGTCCCCAACGAGGTCGAGATATAAGGAGTTAGGGCTTGAACTGGTCGAACCTTTGCAAGACCAGCCTCGCGAATCCCGACGGCCTCCCATGGCGTATGAGAAGAAAGATGAGGGGGCAAGAGATCCTATCAAAATCTTGCTTGAAGAACTGCTCGAGCGGAAAAGGAACGCGATGATGGATAGTTTTGCATAATCCTTCAGCGGCTATCCAGAGGTGACACATCGACTTCCAACAGCTACTCTGGAAACGCCACACCGTTTAAGGTACAAGTTAATTTTGAAATACCCATCTTTGAGGGTCAAATAGACGCAGATGCCATAGATAAATGGTTAAATCTGCTAGATGGGTATTTTTATATTCATGAGTTTTCAAGTCGAGAAAAGATTGTTTTTGCTCGTCTAAAAGCAGCCACCCACGTCAAAGACTGGTGGGAAATGTACTGCGAGCAGAATGATGAAAGTACAAGCTCAATATTTTTAGCCGCACCCAGTTGGAATGATTTTCGGGATGCCATCAAGGAGCAGTACTACCCTGTCAAAAGCTATGAAAAAAATACATCAAATGGACCACACTGCGGCAGGGACGAGACCAAGATGTCCCGGAGTTCACAGACATTTTTCATACCCTTCACACACAATTGGGTATCAAAGATTCTGAGCTGCATCTGGTACTCAAATAACGTGGCTGCCTACACAGATACATCCAGGAAGAGATGGAGCTCTTGAACATCTCCTCACTCGACACAGCATACCGATACGCTGTCAAAATTGAGCAAAAGTTCAAACAGAAGAAGCGAGACTTTGGATCTGCAAATCCGAAGCCCAAAGGACAAAGCCAAGGCAGGGTGACCCAAGACAACCACTCGAAGCCGCAAGAAAAGAACAACACCACGAAGCCGAAGAAGGACACAGGAAAGTGGTGTGAGTTCCACAAGAGTCTCACTCATAACACAAGTGAGTGTCGGACCAAGCAGTTGTTGGTGGCCAAATTGAAGGCTACCGAATCAGATGCATGTTCTGACCCTGAACCAGAACCTGACAAGGGGAATGGATAAGGGAAGCAAATCATTGATGCAGAGCCCAGTGCCATTGTTGCCACTGCTAAGATCCAGAGGAGGGGGAACGTCTTTTTCACTCACAGATGTGGGTGAAGGGTTCACCGCTGCAGCTCATTGTCGACAATGGCAGCCAAAAGAACCTCATTGCAGCAGAGGTCGTGAAGCGGTTGGGCCTACCAACTACACCACACCCACATCCGTACAGTATCGGGTGGCTTCACGAAGGACGAGATCTCAAAGTTCGCCAGCAATGTCGCCTTCCCTACAGCATCAAGCCCTTCACAGATGAGGTATTGTGTGATGTTACACCTTTGGATGTTTGTGACGTATTATTAGGCCAGCCATACTTGTGGAGGCGACATGCTGTGTATGAGTCAAGGCCTCGTGTTGTCATTATTTCTTTGAATAATTCATTATACAGGATACCAGAGGTAGCTCCACCTACCGCCACCTCTTTGATCACTGCTAAGAAAGGCAGCAAGCTCATCTCACAGACCAGGAAATTTATTTTCTGTCTGGTTCGCTCCCAAAGTAAGGGGAAGATCGTTGCTACATCCATGACCCCCGCAAAGGGTTCCTCCACGCGGCAGCAACAACAGAGGGATATATTTAGGACAGAACACAAGAACAACTTCTCCTTACCCATAGGGGTACCACACAAGTTTCAGGTGGGCAACAAAGTTTGGTTACATCTGCAGAGAGAACACCTTACCAGAACCCATCAGAAACTCAAACCACTTCAACATGATCCTTACACCAGTAACAAGGCTACGGGAAACAATGCTTTGAAGCACAACATTCCTCCATTCCTTCGCTTGCACTGAGTGTTCAATGTGGACCATCGTCGACCATGCTTCCCACCATTCCTGGACACATCAGAGATTGCAGAACAGCTCACTAGAGACCCAGCTCAGCAGAAGCTTCCTCATCTCAAGGAGGAACTCAACGCAATGGGGACCATTGCTTCCTAAGGGGGGAGGAATGATCCAGGTGGACGTTGGTGCCCACCCACCTATCCCATTTGGACCCCCACAAATGTCTCTTTCAGTTTTTCAATTTCCTTAATTATAGCACAGTTTACTATTTTTAGCACTTTTTCGAGTCCTAAACTTCCGAAGCCATTTTGAGGCCCTAAACGACGTTTTTTGGGAAATCTACCGCTGCTGGCGATTTTACAAGTAAACAATATTTTTCATCGTAGTCCTCGGAGAGATATTTCCAACGAGTTATCATGCGCGTTAAACGGAGATAATATGACCAATTCGTGACCCCAGGAAGTTGGTTGTCCAACTCACCCTAAGCAAGGCCCACAATTTGGCATTTCATCTTCTAGGGTTAGGTTTTGGAATGTTAAGGGTTTTCCGTTGTTTCTCAACAATAAATAGGCCTTCGAGCCTCATTGTAACAGAGTTCAGAGGCATGTAGCTGCCACATCTCTTCTCAGAGATAAGCTACCATCGCCCTAGCTGGTTTATTTCCATTTCTGGTTGTAAGCATATTTCAGAATTTTCCATTAATGAAATGAAGCATTATTCCCGCTACATCTTTGTGTATATGGTTATCTCTGTATTTTTTTGTGTTCCTGTTTAAATCCGGATCAGTGGTATCATACGGTCTGCTTTTTCTCTGTTTTTTTTTACATGTCCCCAACGAGGTCAAGATATAAGGAGTTAGAGCTTGAACTGGTCGAACCTTTGCAAGACCAGCCTCGCAAATCCCGACAGCATCCCATGGCGGATGATAAGAAAGATGAGGGGGCAAGAGATCCTATCAAAATCTTGCTCGAAGAAGCGCTTAAGCGGCAAAGGAACGTGATGATGGATAGTTTTGCGCAGATCCTTCAGCGGCTACCCAGAGGCGACACATCGACTTCCAACAGTTACTGTGGAAATGCCACACCGTTTAAGGTACAAGTTAATTTTGAAATCCCCATCTTCGAGGGTCAAAAAGACGCAGATGTCGTAGATAAATGGTTAAATCTACTAGATGGGTATTTTTCTATTCATGAATTTTCAAGTCGGGAAAAGATTGTTTTCGCTCTTCTCAAAGAAGCCCCCCATGTCAAGGACTGGTGGGAAACCTACTGCAAGCAGAAGGATGAAAGTACAGTCTCACTATTTTCAGCCACACCCACTTGGAATGACTTTCGGGATGCCATCAAGGAGCAGTACTGCCCTGTCAAAAGCTATGAGGACAAATACATCAAATGGACCACACTGCGACAGGGACGAGACCAAGATGTGCCCAAGTTCACAAACATTTTTCATACCATTCGCACACAATTAGGTATCAAAGATTTTGAGCTGCATCTAGTACTCAAATACCGCAGCTGCCTACACAGATACATCCAAGAAGAGATGGAGTTCTTGAACATCTCCTCACTCGGCACATCATACCGATACATTGTCAAAATCGAGCAAAAGTTCAAACAGATGAAGCGAGACTTTGGATCTGCAAATCCGAAGCCCAAAGGACAAAGCCAAGGCGGGGTGACCCAAGACAACCCCTCGAAGCCGCAAGAAAAGAACAACACCACGAAGCCGAAGAAGGACACGGGAAAGTAGTGTGAGTTCCACAAGAGTCCCACTCATGACACAAGTGAGTGTTGGACCAAGCAGTCATTGGTGGCCGAATTGAAGGCTACCGAATCAGATGCATGTTCCGACCCTGAACCAGAACCTGACAAGGGGAATGGCAAAGGGAAGTAGATCATTGATGCGGAGCCCAGTGCCACTGTTGCCACCACTAAGATCCAGAAAAATGAGCCTGAAGATCCATAGGAGGGGGAACATCTTTTCCACTCACAGATGTGGGTGAAGGGTTCGCCGCTGCAGTTCATTGTCGACAGTGGCAACCAAAAGAACCTCATTTCAGCAGAGGTCGTGAAGCAGTTGGGCCTACCAACTACACCACACCCACAGCCGTACAGTATCGGGTGGCTTCACGAAGGACGAGATCTCAAAGTTCGCCAACAACGCCACCTTCCCTACAACATCAAGCCCTTCACAGACGAGGTATTGTGCGATGTTACACCTTTAGATGTTTGTGACGTATTATTAGGCCAGCCATACTTGTGGAGGCGACATGCTGTGTATGAGTCAAGGCCTCCTGCTGTCATTATTTCTTTGAATAATTCATTATACAGGATACCAGAGGTATCTCCACCTACCGACACCTCTTTGATCACTGCTAAGAAAGGCAGCAAGCTCATCTCATAGACCAGGAAATTTATTTTCTGTCTGGTTCGCTCCCAAAGTAAGGAGAAGATCGTTGCTACATCCATGACCCCCGCAAAGGGTTCCTCCACGCAGCAGCAGCAACAGAGGGATACAGTCAGGACAGAACATAGGAACAACTTCTCCTTACCCATATCAGTACCACACAAGTTTTAGGTGGGCAACAAAGTTTGGTTACTTCTGCAGAGAGAACACCTTACCAAAACTCATCAGAAACTCAGACCACTTCGACATGGTCCTTACACCAGTAACAAGGCTACGGGAAGCAATGCTTTGAAGCACATCATTCCTCCATTCCTTCGCTTGCACTGAGTGTTCAATGTGGACCGTCCTCAACCATTCTTCCCACCTTTCCTGGACACATCAGAGATTGCAGAATAGCTCACCAAAGACCCAGCTCAGCAGAAGCTTCCTCATCTCAGGGAGGAACTCAACACAATGGGGACCAATGCTTCCTAAGGGGGGAGGAATGATCCAGGTGGATGTTGGTGGCCACCCACCTATCCTATTTGGACCCCCACAACTGTCTCTTTCAATTTTTCATTTTCCTTAATTATAGCATAGTTTACTATTTTTAGCAGTTTTTCGGGTCCTAAACTTTCGGAGTTGTTTTGAGGCCCTAAACGACGTTTTTTGGGAAATATATTGCCGCAAGCAATTTTCTGTGTAAAATCGTCTTTTCCGTCATAGTCCTCGGAGAGATATTTCCAACGGGATATCATGCGCGTCAAATGGAGATAATAGGACCAATTCGCGGCCCCGGGAAGTTGGCTGTCCAACTCACCCCAAACGGGGCCCACAATTTGGCGTTTCATCTTCTAGGGTTAAGTTTTGGAATGTTAAGGGTTTTCCATTGTTTCTCAACAATAAATAGGCCTTCGAGCCTCATTGTAACAGAGTTCAGAGGCATGTAGCCGCCACATCTCTTCTCAGAGATAAGCTACCATCGCCCTAGCTGGTTTATTTCCATTTCTGATTGTAAGCATATTTCAGTATTTTCCATTAATGAAATGAAGCATTATTTCCGCTGCATCTTTGTGTATATGGTTATCTCTGTATTTTGTTGTGTTCCTGTTTAAATCCGGATCACCCTGAGAGATTGTTCAAAAAGTGGATGCTTTATGAGATCCTATTTTCCACGAGTTTAC
The DNA here is from genome assembly GCA_031772625.1 of Pinus tabuliformis. Taxonomy (NCBI): domain Eukaryota; kingdom Viridiplantae; phylum Streptophyta; class Pinopsida; order Pinales; family Pinaceae; genus Pinus; species Pinus tabuliformis. Next base: position 1,894,284,406 of record CM062817.1, on the reverse strand, counting down.
TCTCTGGGTAGATAATTTTTCTTTTGCTTTTGAGATTATTTTTTGGATAAATCTCACTCATCCTAAGTCTTGATTTCTCCTTCCTCACCGTCCCCTTCTTCCTACATGGTTAATATATTGTGTGCCACAAAGTTTCTTTATTCATGCATCCTACATACCTTAATTTGCATAAGCAATCATTATCAGCTATGGTTTTGTACCTTCATAAACTCCTCGACAGTGACGCCAAATTGTTGTGGATTTTATTTTCTTGTTAAAAACAATAAATCCACTTGAATTATCAACTAGGGTAGGTATTTTATTTCAAGGTTATCACACACAATATGTGTATGCAACAATCATTAATTGACATTAAATACTTCGTAATATACTATCTCCTATTATGCTTTCGTCAACATGAACACAAACCTCAATCAAATTCTAGTGCTTGCTGTAAATTATTCCACACTTGTAGGAATTGAAAATACAATTCATTGAATTTTGGAATTTAAACCTCACAGTTGTAAACGTGCATAAAAAGGAAAGAACCTTACACTCTATTTTGGAAATGTAAATCACTCTTTGCAAGAAAGAAACAACATGCAATCACTCTTTGTAGAAAAGAAATAAAATTCATTCACTCTTTGTAGAAAACAAATAATACTAAGTCACCCAACATAGCAAGATATTCACTCGCATAAATGAAATATTTCACCTCAATTAATAAGAAATCTTTCACCAAACCCAGGTAACATAACCAATCAAAAGAATGAGACGTTACTACTGTAACTGCATCAATAATATCGGGATGGAAATAATAAAGGACAACATTACTATATTGTTCTATAAATGATTCGTAACAACATTACATGATAGTAACATGTAATAGTAATTAATAACAATAATAAAGTAAAATTAAGAAATAGTAATCAATATGTGACAACTTAGCCTGAACATTTTGTAACAATAATAGACCATAACAATCTGTAACAACATGAAGTAACAATAGTAACAATACAATTCGATAAATACCTATAATGGATACAATTGAGTAATAAGGACTTGTATTCAAGAACTCCTACAAAAATCATGAGTAACAACAATATGATAATCACAAAGAGAATTAGTAACAACAATTTATTTCAATCCCAAAAATCTAACTCACAACCCATAAGCTAATGAACAAACAACTATGCTACTTTGTACAGTCACAACAATCACTATTAAAGAGGTGGGCCCTTTCTCCTTAGATGGGAGTTGGAGGAAAACTCACAACTTATAGATTACACACTATTTCATAAAAATGAGCCACAAACTTGTTGAACCTCAATGTTGAAAAAGTATATATGCAATTTCTGAGAGAAAATAATTCCAACCCGCTTCTCGGGATAGGGAGATCCATTTTATAGGCTTTCCCTTACATAAAATCCTAGAAATAAATCAAACAAGGATACCCTTGAGAATCTTTTAATTCTGAAGTTGTTCAAATAGAGTTAGCAAAGAGTTTTTTAATGGCCAATTACAAAAAAATAATTACAAATACAATTATTTCTAGAAAAAAGGGGGATCATGACCACCGTGGCCAAATTGGCCACAACATTTAGGAGAATCAAATCCTCACTGACACAGCAAAGTGTGCTAACCACACTAGGTAATAGTGTACATACAAATACCCAGAACAACATTAAGGCTTTGGAAATAATGACAAGGGAAAATAACGACATCTAGATATGTTGGAGTAATAACAAAGTAGGATCTTGGAGTAACAACATCATTATGGCATGAAGTAACAACATCTTGAAGACAATGGAGTAACAACATCGTATTAACCAAGAGTAACAACATCCTGGGCTGGGCTAGCTAGATTGTCATGTAAACATTTTCTTTAGCATACTATCAATAATAACACCCAAAAAAAATATTATCCTTTCAAATGTAAGAAAAACTTAGTGGATTGGAGTGACATAAAGGTTTTTCATACCTGAATCAAAAGATAGGATATTAGATATAAAAGATGTGGCTATTAAGGATGAAATCAACAACAAGATGAGGAAAAAGGTGATAATGATAAGGAGAAAAAATACGAAGGCTATTAGTTGGATATGTGACTTATTAGTGTCGGCTATCTGACACATTAATGTTGATCAAATCATCGCTAGAATTTTGTCAAATAGTCGAAAATTTAGTAACCGTCAGATATTCGATGGTACGGATGTCGATTATCAAACACATAAAAAGGCCAAAGTGATAATTGAAAATCGAACATTTATAAGTCAATTTTGTGACACTATAAATCGTCCAATATCCAATGGATCGAACGTTAAATATTGGAGTTGTCTATAATGCGACTTTTTGGAGATTCCGGTGACGGAATCCGGCGGAAGAAATTGAGGTTAAATCTTGATTTGTTGCAGTTAAAATGGTTTTTTAACTGCATATTTGGATTCAGCACCTTAAAAAACCCCTGGGACGCTTTCATTGTGCAGAAACTAGCTATCAAACTTGCGATTCCAATAAATTCTTGTCGGATTTCGACCGGAAAAACCCGCCGGAAAAGCTTTCAAAAAGTCGCATTATAGACAACTGCTTATATATTTGGCAGGTCTCACACCAGTCAACAGTTGGATATTCGACACATAAGTTGTTTTGTCCGATGGGAAAAATCAACGTTTCGTCATCTGGTAATCAACGACATAGGTAAATTGTGCGTCAGAAGTTTTATCACTTTGATGCTTGCAGGCCGATGGTGAAGCATCCTATATGTCACAGAAGATAGTTCACTTCGACGAGAGTGTTAAACTACCGATGCTTCAGTCCGTCAATTCTAGTGTTGATTATCTGACGAGTAATCCAACCGACAAGCATCAAATATTCGACGATGTACCTCTTCCATCGAATATGCGACGAATGCTAGCGTCTAAAAAAAAGAAGTGTCTATAAGAAGTGACATCAGTGAAATATATCCTTCTTTTATCAATGCAGTTGTCTATAACGCGACTTTTTGAAAGCCTTTCCGGCGGTTTTTTACGGTCGAAATCCGGCAGGAATTTATTGGAATCGCAAGTTTGATAGCTAGTTTCTGCACAATGAAAGCGTCCCAAGGGTTTTCCAGGGTGCTGAATCCAAATATGCAGTTAAAAAACCATTTTAACTGCAACAAATCCAGATTTAACCTCAATTTCTTCCGCCAGATTTCGTCACCGGAATCTCCAAAAAGTCGCATTATAGACAACTCCTTTATCAATGATATCAAAAACTACATGAGAAAACCCCCACCGTGGGTGAAAATGAAGGGCAATCACAATAAAAAGGTCGCTTCAGGAAAAACAAGGCAATAGCGACTGTTCTCAGTCCGACTCAACGCCAATGTTAGGGATACCGCTTTTCTCTCCCGTCTAGAGAATTTGATTCGCTGTCCACTGGTCATGGGTTCCTCGAAGGCCGATAGACTTCCTTTCATCTCCATGGGAGACAAACCCTACACTAAGCCTATATTTCCATGTCCAATGTATTTGGAAAATGGCGGGTGTACTCACATTTGGACAAATTCGTTAAGCCACAGTCATAATTCTCTGGCCATCCTGGCACTTAAGTACGGCACCATGGCGGCTCTTGGGTGCTCCAAGCCCATTAAACTTGATTCGACACTAATGAGAAGTCCTCTGGTTCATCGCCTTCGTTTCCATGTTGGTTTCTCGGGGGCCAATTCTCATAACCATGTCATGGGGGTGCGAATTAGCCAAATTAGGAAGGGTCACTGCTTGAAGCTGAGGTTCATATCATGGTTCATGCTCGATGTCTGCAAATGGGCTCATGACTGTAGGATGGCCATCGGTAGATGCATATCTAGGGTCATGGGGTTATGGTAGTGTCAAAGCATGGGCGGAGTCTTGGGATCATGGAAGTATCAAAGCATGGCTAGGACCGTGGGGTCGTGGTTGTGTTAAAAGAAGGGCTTGTGACCTTGTTGTGGAATCTTCACAATGCCTGTAGCGATGACCCTCTGCTGATTGAAAAACCTTGCTCAATCGGTTGTGGCATATGGTCTATGAACGATTTTCCATCCTCTGGAAATCTCATCGAATTTCTCAATTATCTCTCTGTCAACCAGTACTGAAATGTCTTTCTCAGTTTTTTCTATTTCTGTGTCCAGTGTCATGGAAATTTTATAATTTTGTAAAATCCAAGCTCAGTCCTATCTTTGGTATTGAATATAATATAATAATAAATATTCTATTAGCTCATCGAATTTCTCAATTATATCTATGTCAACCAGTATTGAAATTCCTTAGTTTTTTTCTATTACTGTGTTCGAAAGCCAATGCCATGGCAATTTTGTAATTTTGTAAAAACTAGCCCGAGTCCTACCTCTAGTCTTGAATATGATATAATAATAAATATGCTATTGGCACTTACATTGTAATCATCGTACACTATGCACCAACCCCAATTCGTGAATTGCAACTTTTATGAGGAAGACAATTAACATATGAAAATCCCATGGTAATGAATTCTCTAAATCATTCTTTTCCGATAAAAAACATCTATCATAATTCCTCTCCCTCCTATAAAATTTTGATATTACAAGATAATGGACACTACAAAATTGGGTACTACAGGGTCATTTTGAGCACTAGCACTAATACACCTCATATCGTGAACCACATTATAAGTTAGTTTTGTCATATATCAATAAGTTTTTGAATTGCTCACAACTCATGTTCCTTAACTATATTTCATTTTTGTGGTTGCACTACATTTATGCATACTTATCTAGAGGAGGGTGTATAAATATTTACATATCAAGAAAGGAGAATTCACCACAATTTTTTTTAGGAAACATATAATGCAATAGGGAAGTTGTGTACTCATTTCTTGTTAACCATTCTAATAGAACACTCCTCTCAACTGAATAGAATATTCAAATGAATCTCTTCGATCCAATTATTCTAAAAGTGAAGGGAATTCACTTATATATGTAATTGGGATTTTCCTCTCGAAATATTTTTTTGACCTCAATCATCTATAAGATCCCTCAACATTGCAACCTTCTTATAGAATTATATAATACATGATTCTGAAATGGGTGAAACCTTTAATCATAGGGAACACACTGATCCCTCTAGGATTTGCCAACACCCCGATGTGGTGGAAATTTTCGAGAGATACCACTGGATAGATTATTTTAACAAATTAAGAGGATATAATGATGATGTAGCCGGGGAATTTTCCATGAATTGAAAAAAAAAAAGGAAAAAATAGATATGTGGCTAATGTTAAGGGGCTTGAAATTTTTGTGACTAAAAGAATTATTATTAAGGTATCTAGGATGAGGTAGCATATCATATTTTTAAAATACATCTCCTATGAAGGAAGGCTAAGTATATTTTATGTTTATCAATTCAAACTCCTATACCAACTAGACACCAACCACACTTATAACTTGTAGAGACCATAAATGTGCCATACTTCCTCCTACAATCCATAAATGGAATGATTTCCAAGGAAAAAAAGGGGGGTAAACATGAGTTGTTATCCCATCATGGGCTCATTCAACTACTGGTTTTCCATACTTTGGATAAGTTGGAGAACATTTTGTTTTGGATTGATTTTAGAGATATGGATAGGAAAGATTTCTTGGAGAACCAAGAGGAAATGAAGGATAAGGATATTACAAAAAAGGGAAAGAATAAATTCACAGGTTTAGGGTTCTACAAACATAAGGAAAATAAAAATATCAAAATATAAAACTTAGATAAGGAAGTTTCAATCACCCTAATCAAGCTAAGGAAAACTACAAAATTCACAAGGAGCACACCAATCATAGATTTATATCCCTAGGTATAGAAAAGGAAAAGAATAAGATAAAAATGGATCTTTGGGTAAATGGAACCACCTTTCACAATAGTGGTGCAAATTGAAGACTCACCCTATCCTACAAATAACCTTCAATAAACCAAGAAACACCTCAACTAGCATAAGCATCCCCAACAGGCTAAGGAACCTTACCAGTAGCCAAAATTTAAGGTCCAAGAAGGGATACAACTACATTCTTGCTACTTCATGCATAGGGAAAGATGAATTTATGTCACATCTAGAGGAAAATCATTGATTAATGAGGGATAATGCTAGTTTATCTTGTCAAAGAAAGTGGCATTCCCCACCTTACATCCTTCAAATATAGGAACCCTATTCCCTATGTTGTAACTCTCGAATACAGTTCTTGGCTATGGGGCAACCAGTGACCAAGACATCTTACAATTGATAGAAAGTTTTTCTTAAAATTAGTGGCTAGAATAACAGTCCATGAGAGCTTGCAACCAAAACTTCTAGTTCTAAAACCCTAGACTTCTAAAATAGAATGGCCAGAAAAACTCTGAGAGTTGTAGAGTCCTGGAGTAAAGGAGCGATTTGCAGAAAATAAAGATGTCAGATTTTACAAATAGGAAATTAAGAATCTGTTAATGGTCCTGGACCCACCAACATTCAAGGGATATCCCCGATATGAAGTCCCAACCAGATCTCACACTGTTTGGTGTAGGAGTCCCATCCAATATTAAGGCATGGTTCCTAAATCCTTAAAGATTTACCTCGGCTCTAGTTGTTAGCACAAGACAGTGATGCAATGCTGTCTTCGAAAAGAAAGAGGAGTGTTCCTGACGAGTGTGCAGTGCAACTTTATTGAGGTTCTTCTACTACAAAGGGGGAGAGAAAAGTGAGATTCTAAGTGAGTGGCAATAGTACCACCGAGGAAGAGACACACATGAACCAGAAGGACCCATCAAGCATCTAGTGGAATAGTCCACAACAAATGTGATGGTTGTCACAACCAATAAACAAGGAAAGATTCGTATAAAATCCAGTGGAATAGTCCACAACGGATGCGACTATCGTTACAACCAAAAAACAAGGAAATATTTGTCTAGTATCCCGCAGAATATTCCACAAGGATGGGATAGCGATAACAACCATTACATCACATTCTCAATAAGATAAGCACTAAAATAACTTAAATAGTTAAACTATCTTAGTACATGTGAAAGAAAACATGAAATAAAAACATCCACATAATAGTCTTACAAAAATTCATAGTCCATGCATGAAGAATGTGTTGGCCTTAAAAGGCTTATGTTATTAAGAAAACGTTCCAAGACACATGTTTACAATGTACATCACTAGCCCCAGTAGTGGAACATTGGAGCCACTCCTTGCTCCTCAAAGAACTAGTTGATCTCTCTAATGCCTTACGGGAGGAGCCAAGTTGAAAAGTCCTTTTTTCACACAATGAGGGGGTGTATATAACCAAGGGGTGATGCTTCCCCCTTGTGACTCTTTGACTACCCTCATGATTTTTCAACTTCCTATGACTTTTCAACTTACATAACTCTTCATATTCATGTGTGTCCTTTGGAATTCCACTTTACAATTTGATTACAATAGACATGGTCCACACTAGTAATGTGGAATTGTGGTGTAGGAATATCCTCTCTGTGGACAAAGACGATCCCTCTAGCCTAAGAGAGTGGGTCTAGCCACAAATAAGACAATCTAATATAAGTTCCCTTAGATTGAGAATGGATAAGATCCTACCTCTTGTATTGCTTATCCTTATTTGATGAAGTCCTTGTGTCTTTGCTCCAGTGATCAGCTCCTTAATGTCAATCAAGCACCTTCACCTTAGCATTGCAGGTTTCCTTTGATGGGTCCAGATCCCAAGCATCACTCTAAAATCTCCTCAAACGCCTCAATCATGGGATTTTAAGGTCTCTTTCTCCTTGTTCACACCAAAAAATCCTACAAACTATTCTCCCTTTAACAAGCATAAACTAAGAGCTAAGACTAGCAAGCTTTTGCAGATTATTCCTGCCCTTCCATTCTAGACCAGCAGAGGTTGGAATAGGAGAAGTTTATATAGGCATGAGAGAGGGGATATGGTTCCTCTTATGATGATAAGGAGCCTAATATCTTGGTTTAGTTCCTTTTTAGTAGGGGAAAGGAGCCCAAACAGTCTCTCAGCTCTATCTCGACTAACCATTTATCAAACTTCTGTTCACGAAGTTTCTAGACCTAGAAGCTTCGACTCCATTTCTAAAAAAATTCCAAATGAGGATCGACGCAGGTAATCAAGGGATAACAGTGTTGATCGACATGGGGCTCAGTGTTATTCTCAGTAAATCAGCGTGGGGAAGAAACTGAGGGATAGCGCCGACCTTTAAAATTGGGTTTAAAGGAAGTATCTCTGGAAATGATATAAATGGAAAATGCTTTGCAGATGGAAAGTGACTCAGAGAGATGTTCTTCATGATAGGGAAGTACACAGGATTTACTGTAGAGGTGTTCCAAGATCAAAGAATAGGGAGTACAAGGGAAATGACAAATTATTGTGTAACAAATGCCCCCTAAAGCATTATTGTAGCGGCTACAACAACCCTCCAAAATTTTGCCTCAACTTGGTTTTGGAGCCTCCCTTCCAACCTTCATAGCAACATGTCTCACTTCATCAGGTACACAAGCTTCAGTGTTTTTCCACAAAGGCAGCCTGTCGATCACAGCTCAATGCATTCCCCTCATAGGCTGATCACCCGGACTTGGTTCGGCTGCAGGCTGAGCAGCTCCCCTAAGAAATTGCGCAATTTTGGAGGGAAACTAGCCTTCCCTCCAGAAATTCTACAATCCTAATTGGCAGCCTTCTGGGCTCCATAATTACGCAATTCTGGCATTCAACACTCACTGTGAAAATTGCACAATTTTCCCCAGTAGGAATACTTAGCTTGGAATTTGTGCAAATCTGGGCAGCAGTCAGCTGCTCTACCCATAAATTGCGCAAATCACCTGGGTATCCAACCTAGCTCCCATCTAGAAATGCACATTTTCTCCCAGAAATCGAGCAGTCTCTTGCATGTGCAACTGAGTCGATCGGTTCCCTCCGGGACCGAGAAAAACTAACTTGCGTGCATGGGCTGCTTCTCCCAAGGTAGCATGCAAAGACATCCCTTGTTTCAAGGACCTATTTTTAGTAGTTGGAGGTTACATGCAAGGATCATTTCAGAAACCTCCCACCAAGTGTCGCTTTCCCTAGATTTGTGGCATGCGCGTCACAACCTCAATGTTATCAAAACTCATCAACTGGATGCCACAGAGCTCATTCCTCACATCAAACTTGTAGCTCTGACATCCCACATAACCTTTAGGAGTTGTCGGCACACTCAGCTCAGTTGTTTTGGGGTAAGCATGCTCTCAATGACTTGTGTTGCATTTCTCACGCTTTTTGTATTTCGCTTCATATGAACATTGTCTACTTGATTTTAATGAGCGCTTGTTGTCGTTTTGATACAATCTAGCTTGTACTAGCACCGTTTCAGTTTTCTTCAACATCTCATTGTTGTTGCATGCATGAAACTGTTTTTCACAAATGATCGTCGTTTCGACGACTCGCCTCACCCACATGCATGTTGTTCCATTTTCTGAATTTTTCATTCACTGTTTTCATGCATGATCATTCACTCATCCTTACACTCATTATCGCCATGCATTCATATTCACATTCACTTTCAGTTGCCTGTCGTCGAGTCTGGTTAACCTTGGCCCGAACTCTGCCTTCACTAAAACAACATAGCACAATCTAGGGAAGGAAGGCTCTGTCTTCCTCTCCAGAAATGCACATTTATGCCTAGCCACTGTCCTCCTGGACTGTTTTGCGTATTTCTGAGGGACAGTGACTGTTGGCCCAGGAAATTGCACAATGCAATCACCGAGCCTGCAGCCATTGCCAGCTAAGATTGCGCATTGCACAATTCCAGCAGTCAGCAGCTAGACTGGACTATGCATTGCGCAATTCCAACAGTCAGTTAGCCTCCCAGCGGCCCAGACTGTGCCTTGCGTAGTCTTGACACTCAATCTTCCGACCTCCCGACCAAAATTGTGCGACCTTCATGATCAGTCACACAAGTATGTTGCAAATCAGTTCTCAAGTTCAGTTTGGTTTTCAACTGACAGATTACTTGCCATGAGTGTTGCCATGTCTCCAGGTATCACAGGTGTTCATCTACCTCTTAGCAACACAAGTACAATGGTTTCCAGGAGAGCAGAGTCGAAGACACCGTTCAGACCACACTTGGGGATGCAGTCGATCAAGTGTCTATGAGTTTGCCTACTCACGAAGACATCAAGTTGTTCATAGGAAAGGACATCAAGATATGACAACAACAACATCACAACGAGCAACATCATGAATGATAGTTGAAGGCAGTATACTGGATGCATGGAACACGAGAGGACGGTTGTTGACAACACAGAGGTGGGACAAAGAATGGAACAAAGAAGGATTTACATGTGCTAAAGCAACAACTCAAGAGAGAACATGAAGCTGCACAGACAAGCGAATGAGTGCAACAGGAAAAGGAACAACAGGGGGCACAACATACATTCATGGATGAAACTGCACCGATACAAGTTAAAGATCCATCCCAACAACTGGCACATAGTAGACATGGTGAGCAGTGTTGTTGGTCACATGCAAGGAATTCAACAGTATGCATGTCATTGTGCGCACGCATGCGATCCAACCCATTCAGCACACTCACCAAGGTGAAGAAAATAAGCAAGTCCAACTAGAGTTGAACATGTACTTCAGCAAGTTGATGCGCATGACCAACAACACAAACTTGAAGATTAACACAGACACTATGCATCAGTGTGTTGTCAGTTCAGTCGTACCCAAGAAGACCATGCGCATGTTAGCGGATGAGTTGGATGAAGGATCCATACCAATGCACCGGATGTAACGCAGGCAAGAGTTTGCTTCGGCAAGATTTCACCATGGGGTGCATGCACACCATCACGGATGGCAAAGCTTGGCATCAACTCACCACCTTCACCATCACAAGCATGTCAAAGAGTTCATCTCACCTCAATAGACCGAGTGTCAGTGATTTCTTGCATGACTTGCTCAAGCCATTTTGTCTCCCATGAGCACATGTGCATTGTAATGTAACGTCATGTCAAGTGGAAGTTCAAGTGTCAATAGTTGGATGTAACAATCATAGAGTAGATGAAGAGTCATGAGGGTAGATGAATTGTCACAAAGGGGAATGTCAAGGGTCACCCCACCCTTTTCTATAAATATAACCTCATAACTCATTGTAAATGCTTTTGGTCAAGGAAGCTTCTGATAAGACTATGTTGGAGAGAGCTTGGACAGTATTGTAACACGCCTTGGCTTCTCCACTGCACGGAGCTAGTACATCTCTTTGGAGGAGTAGGCGGATGTGACTGTAACGTTCCATTATTGGAGCTAGTGGTTGGACATGGATGTATTGTATGACTGGAACTTACACTTCTTTATATAATAAGAGCCAACACGTTTCATGCATATGTTGTATTGTATTCCAGCTATCATGTTTACTCTAAATGGAATATGTATTTTCTCTCTTACGCATGCACGTATGGACTATTTTGTATGAGTATGTATGAATCTTTCTGAAATGTGTTGTTGGTTTAAACATCACTTTGGATTTCCAGCTAACTTGCTTTCCAGCTTGTGATGCATCTTTGCTTGTGTGTTCCCTTCCCATTCGAGTACTATTACATGTTTCCAAGGGGCGCACTCATCTTAACCCCCATGTATTAGAACCTCTCATGCACCTTCCTTAACTCACTACAGTTGTCACGCCCTTGCTACCAACAGAGTCATCTTACTTGCCTCTGTGCAAAATCGTGGTCAAGGCATTACCATACGACCCACTGCTGGGACTCCTACACCAAACGGTCTGAGGTCTAATTGGGAATTCTTATCTTGGAGATCCCCTTATATGTTGGCGGGTCCAACACCATCAACATTTTGGCGATAGAAGGAGGGCCAAATGACAATTTGAGTCCTCACATCTTCTTTGAATATATACACATCTATCATGACTAACTACTGAGTTTCTCTTCCAGAGTGCATGTCCTATGGAAATGACTTCATTATCTCGGAAAAGCTCTTGGATAACTTGTCTCATAAAACATTTGATGGTGGAGGCTACGTAGCCTTGGTTAGGCACGTGGTCAATGTTGTAGGATCATGCGAAAGACACAGATTCATTGAAGAATACATGAGTTGCGCATTGTTCATCTACACGCTTTGAGGGCACCTAATGCACTGGTGTGCCACGTTGCCCGAAAAATCTATTCATTCTCTTTCTCATATGGTTGCAGAGATAGACCGTGCTTTCAATCACTTCAACTATAAAGTACTCATCAAAGAAATTTTGGAATTGCGAAAAGCACCTGATGAATCCGTTGAACAGTTTTACACACGTTTTTGTAATCTTGCATACCGATTCCTCGAAGATGATATTGATTGGGAATTCCTCGATGGGAGATTTGAGTATCTTCTTCACATATATAAAAATCCATAATTCTTGAAATCACTCGAATCCCTCTCATACTCCAGCGATGGAATTGCACAATCACGTGCAAGCATAGTCGCTGCCACAAGTGACTATCCGCCTTCACCTCATCAGACAACTCCACCATCGCGGAGTGATGTGGGAGATCATGCAAATACCTCCGTTGAACTGTCACATCCTCCCACCCCACCTACTCTTGATATCTAGATTTGGCTTGCAAGCCTATTGGTTGTCATGTGGATTCGTTCCCTCGGCCTCCATCCTCGCCTTCTGTTGATCCTTCGGATTGCACTGTGTTATGTTCTTCCATCCCGGACCCCTCACCTGTTGTGAATGAGGATCAAGTTGTCAACGGAGTTGGTGTTATGCAGCCAACATGTGCCATCATTCATGATGAGTGTGTGCGGGAATCTAAAGAAGAACTCACGGTGGAGGATGAATCCCTCTCAATCACGCCTCATCCGCTTCATCCTGATATCCCTTGTGATTCTACCACTGCTGATTTTCCCTGTGCAAACCCATTTCCGGATGTTTCTACTTCCGATCATTCATAGGACACGTCGGATGTCAGTCTATCATTACAATGCGAAGAGGACACATCTTCCTAGGAAAATGAGTCCAAACTGTCATCTATTTTTCTTGAAAACAAAGAGGATGAACATCTTATCTTCCCATCTACCCCTCTACCTGATTCATCAAAACATGAGGATGCCAATGAACATCTCGAATTTTCTGATCTTGGTTGTCGTGATCTATTCACTTCCTCAGTCGATCATGATGTTGATTCAATCGATGTTAATCTGTCCAAGGCACTGGTCTACAATGATCTACCTGTCAACGAAGTCGAAACCCCCAGAATATCGAGGCACTTCAGCCCAAGCTGATGATTATGTCAGACCCTCGTTGTCCTGAGGTTGGTTTCACATCAGGTCAGGAAATTGTTGAAACACTCAAGGCTCCTCATCACTCTCTGCTTTTCATAGAAGATCAAATAAAACACCCAAATTTTACTTCCTCCACTCGAACTACACGATCCCATCTCTCATGCGTTGGAGGAATCTTACACAGCAAGCACACATGTACAACACAAGTGGTCTACATTTCTCATGTGTGCTTACATGTCACGGTCAAGAGAATGCATACACTCAACATCTACATGCAGTGTAACACAACATCATGGCAACTCCACAGAATGCACGTCATGCACTTTCGCTCACCTTTGTTCTGTGGTCGCTTGTAAGCTCATAGTGTGTTTGTCTTCACTGTTACATCTTTCTTGTTTGCTGGTTCACACAACTGTCTTGTTCGCGAACCATACCTTCACCAATATTGGTCAACCAATGCGTCGGTGGCTGCATTGGAAGTATCACTTCACGTGAGATGGCCCATGCACTGTTACCCTAGGGGTAGGAGTAGTGTTTTCTTTTGAGTTGTTCGCTTGCATGCTTGTTTTCTTGATTGCTTTGTTTTCTTGTTTATTTGCTTGCTTGTTTTCTTACTTTCTTTTCTTTCCCTTTTGCCTCTGCTCTTGCTTTGCTTTGTTGTTTTTTAGTTCGCTTTTTTCGTTTGTAGGTTAGTTTCGCATTAAACCATGTATGACTCTGGAAGCAAGCTGGGTAAAGTACAAGAGGCCTTGTGTTTCTATCACTACTTGGTTATCTGTCATCGTACCTATTTATGAAGAAATTGTTACTTTAGTCCATGATACGTCGAAGGAAAATACATATTGTTTGAAGTGAACCTTGGTGAAGACACAACGCTTGCGCGCCAACTAGTATCACCTACTCCAGTCAGTTGTTTTTGGGTTAATCCTTGTCAACTCAGTCAAGTAGAGTAAGGTGAGGGGGAAACCTTAATAAGCAAGTCAGAGGTATAATAAACTACTTCTCTACAAGAACAACCTCTTCTGCTCTCAATAATTTGGGATCTCTCTTCCGCCTCTGGAATGAATAAGTTCTATGCACAGTTACAAAGATGAAAAATGAAAAAATGAAAAAAGTTTGAAAAAATGAAAATGAATAAGGCAAAAGAAGAGAAAGGCTTCCTACGTAGAGAGGTGATGCAAGTAACTCCGTCGGGGTACTGACCAAGCTCGCTGGTAGCGGAGCCATGCTTGTGTTCCTATGTGACTTCGTCGGGGTACTATCCAGGCTTGCTAGCAGCGGAGCAACACCAGAGATGAAACTAAGACTCTGACGACTATACTGCTTGTGCACCAATATACCCCTCAACCCCAATCGAAAAAACTGTGTTGCCTTGGCTTGGAATGTGTGTCAATCGACCAAGAGCTTGGTAGATGCTTCATCTTACAATCAAGCTAGTGTGGAAAGCAAGAGGAGCTAAGAACTAAACAATACTTCCGAAGGTGTTAGACTTGCTTTTCATGAACAAGGTCCATTCAGAGAGCTGGAGTTCTACCAGTGTGTCGCCAAGTGTTGTAGCGGCTACAACCACCCTCCAAAATTTTGCCTTAGCTTTGTTTTGCAGCCTCCCTTCCAACCTTCACAACAACATGTGTTGCTTTGTAAAGTACACAAGCTTCAATGTTTTTCTTGCACAAAGGTAGCCGATCGATCACAACTCGATGCATTCCCCTCATAGGCTGATCACCCAGACTGGTTCCAGCTGCAGGCTGAGAAGCTCCCCCAAGAAATTGTGTAATTCTGGAGGGCAACCAGCCTTCCCTCCAGAAATTGTGCAGTCCTAACTGGAAACCTTCTGGGCTCCATAATTGTGCAATTCTGGCAGTCAACGCTCACAATGAAAATTGCACAATTTTCCCCAACAGGGCTGCTTAGCCTGGAATTTTCACAAATCTGGGCAACAATCAGATGCTTTGCCCAAATATTGTGTAAATCCCCTAGGCAACCAACCCAGCTCCCATCCAGAAATGCACATTTTCTCCCACCATTCGAGCAGTCTCTTGCATGTGCAGTTGAGTTGACTGGTTCCCTCTAGGACCGAGCAAAACTAACTTGCATGCATGGGTTGTTTCTCCCAAGGTAGCATGCAAAGGCATCCCTTGTTTCAAGGATCTATTTTTAGTAGGTGGAGGTTACATGCAAGGATCATTTCAGAAACCTCCCACCAAGTGTCACTTTCCCTAGAGTTGTGGCATGCGCGGCACAACCTCGATGTTATCAAAACTCATCAATCGGACACCGCAGAGCTCATTTTTCATAGACACCTTGCATCCCTGACATCCCACATCACCTCTAGGATTTTTCGGCACACTCAGCTCAATTGTTTTGGAGTAAGCCCGCTTTCAATGACTTGTGTTGCATTTCTGGCTCTTTTTGTATTTCGCTTCGTATGAGCGTTGTCTACTTGATTTCAGTGGGCGCTTGTTATCGTTTTGATACATTATAGCTTGTACTAGTACCGTTTCAGTTTTCGTCAACATCTCACTGTTGTCGCATGCATGAAACTGTTTTTCACGAATGGTCACCGTTTTGGTGACTCGCCTCACCCACATGCATGTTGTTCCATTTCTGAATCTGTCATTCACCATTTGCATGCACGATCATTCACTCATGCTTACACTCAGTATCGCCATGCATTCATATTCACATTCACTTTCAGTTTCCCATCGGCTAGTCCGGCCAACCTTGGCCTGGACTCTGCCTTCACTGAGACAACATTGCACAATCTGGGGAAGGAAGGCTCTATATTCCTCTCAAGAAATGTGCATTTCTGCCCAGCAACTGTCCTCCAGGACTGTTTTTCACATTTCTGAGGGACAGTGACTGCTGGCCCAGAAAATTATGCAATGCAGTCACTGAGCCTGCAGCCATTTCTAGCTAAGATTGTGCATTGCACAATTCCAACAGTCAACAGCCAGACTGGATTGTGCATTGCACAGTTCTAGCAGTCAGTCAGCCTCCCAGCGACCTAGACTGTGCCTTGCACAGTCTTCACACTCAGTCTCCTGACCTCCCAGTCGAAATTGCGTGACCTTCATGATCAGTCATACAGGTATGTTGCAAATCATTTCTCAAGTTTAGTTTGGTTTTCCACTGACAAATTACTTGCCATGAGTGTTTCCATGTCTCCAAGTATCATAGGTGTTCATCTACCTCTCAGCAACACAGGTTGTTGGCTTGAGGGGGCCTGACCCAGGTTCAACATTAATTATCCAAACAAATCCCTACACTACTGGCCCTTTCGGCATCACCCCACGGAGCGCGAAACGAAGTCTCACCCGAAGCAGTATGGGGGGATGCTGGAACCAAGTTTCCGCACCCTGAGATGGTTGTGATGTTGTTTGATTCCCTCTATCCCTACCTTCGTGCAGGTCGCTCCGCTCTAGGGCTTGCAAGATGAGCCCTTTATTCTGTCCTTTAATACCTCCACGAAAGGGTATTATGGACCTTCGCGCAGCCCTCGCCGACTGCTTAGGTAATTTCACGCTGCTATGGCAGCGTACTATGTAGATTCCCCAATTAGTCTAAGTGATTTTCTTATCTTATCAACCAATTACAATTAACACCATGTAAACAGATATCCTTGATTACGTTTAGTTATCTAATGTATTTGTATTCATTCGCGCATCATATAAGCATAATAAAGGAAATTCATACATAACATATCAAGATGCAATAACAGAACAAAGACACAGAAATTGCAGAATATCTTTCTTTATTAATATCTTCCAAGTGTTTACAAACTCTGTCCACCCTACGCACACAGCTGCAGGGGTCCACGCACTCAGCTGCGGACTTCTACCCTAGGCCTCTACGCACTTAGCTGCAGAGCCTCTACCTACGCTACGACCCAAGACTTAGACTTCTTACTTTAGAGCTATGACTCTCTTACATTATTCATCATTCTATGTCTCTAAAACTACTTAGAGCTTAGCTCTTTTTATACAATCCCATGGTCCGTGGACCATGGGTAGATCTCTTACAACCGACTTTACTTTACAAAACTAAGGGCAGACTACCCTTTATGACACATAACACCTTCATGCTCCGCGACCACAAAATGCGGAGACTTTACCATTTTATTACAAAATTTAACTCAAACATGGGCTTTTAGCCCCAAAACTGCCCTTGGGGGATCCCGCTCCCAACAAGCCCCCAACATAAACATCGTGACTCACCCTCGAGTCACTCGGTAGGTGCGGAGATCTTTGCGCAAAGCCCATCTAGCTCAACCCGTATGACCACTACCACAGTCATTCATTGAGCTTCCGCCTGCTTCGCATCTTCCATTGTCTTCTCGGTCACTACTCCTGTGCTGTTAGCCTGAAGATTTTGTTGTGTCGCTTGCAAAGCTGCAAGCTTGCCTTCAATATTTCCTGTGACTGCGTAAGCTTCCTACAGCCAGGGCTTTAGTCGCGCCTTCAGCACCGCTTCCTTGTGCAGCGCTACATCCACTTGTTCCTTCAATTGCTTGGCCTCCTACAACTTGGCTAGCCTTTGTGTCAACGTGACGATTCACGCTATGCCCTTAACTTCATCGTATCTTTGTTGTAGCTCGTGCGCTTCCATCTCCAACCTCTGTACATTTGGGTCCTCCTGAAATCTTGTCAGGACCTCAAATGATTACTTAAAAAATTACGTGTAGTCTGCTACTGCACTTTCCACCACTGTGATGGCCTCTATGACAGCGGTCGCCCGTTGTTCCTTTACTTTTGGCGGTGTTGAAAGCTGGGCCCTGAACTGCATCCCTGTAATCTACAGGTTCAACTCTAGCTGAAGCCATGCCATCTTAGTCCGACTGTCGCGCACCCCTGTGGCCAATTTGCGGATGCGGATGCGGACCTCGACTGGCTCCTCCTCCGGAATGGCCAACTCTGGGACCATTCTGCATGCCTCCTCAACGACCTGCTGGATTGGCGACATATTTTCAAGGATATGAGCCATAAATTTCTTCTTAAATGTCGGTATCCTACTCCATTTGGCCTTACTTTTGCCATCTTTTCATGAACAGTGACCGTAACGGTCACTTTTTGGCCAACCTGCACGATTTCTCCCTGGGTAGTGTAACTCCCTCCGCGCTGCCACGGACCCGATGGCACTTCCTTGCCTCTCACCATCTTCCAATCGCATAGCTCCCTAACCTAGGCATTGTAGTTTATAGTCTCGCACCTCCTTTCAGCTGCTTGGAGTGCTAAGGCTGTGCTACCGTCATTTAGTCACATGGCCGGACCGCCGGTGTATGGCTTCAAGCGACTACCATTCACCTTTCCTAGGAAGGGTTCTCCATTTAATTTGACCAGCTGTACCGCTCCTCCGTCAGCAAGATCCTTAATAACATAAGTCACTAACAAGTGCATCCTGAACTTCCCTGGAAATTTATCGAACTTACTATCATACAACAGAACCAAGTCATTTACCTTAAATGTGCGCAGCTTAATGTGTTGATCATGCCATGCCTTTTCACGCTTCTTTTGGACCTGCTGCTGAAATCTAGCCAAAAATCTCTCTTCTTCAAGCTCATCCATCTATGCGAGCCACTCCTCCAGGGCTCCACGATCCATCATACCTATGAGCATTGTTATGCGCAAACTAGGCACGATGTATTTCGTAGACGAGCCTAAATGGGGTTTGTCCGGTCAACTTCTTGCATGTCGTTCGATAAGCCCATAATACTGCAGATATGCGTAGGTCCCAATCACTTCCTGAGCATTGTAAACCTTGGTCAGCGCGTTTTCGAACACTTTTTTGAACGCTTCCACCGTCCCGTTAGCCTGCAGGTGATAAGGCATTCTCTTCTGGTGGTATACCTGAAATTCCTCTGTCAACGCGTTGATCGTCTCATTCAAGAAGTGCGTACCATGATCACTCATCAAGATCTTTGGATAGCCAAATTGCATCAGTACGTGATCAAATAGGAACTTCGCAGCAGTCGCGCCTATGAAATCCTTCACCGGCTGTGCCTCTGACCAACGAGTCAAATACTCCATCACGGTGATAATGTCCCTCGCTCCCGTCTTTCTTTGGGGCTGAATGAGTCCCACAAAATCTATCGCCAACTTCTCAAAGGGTTGCAATGTCATCTGTGGATTTAAAGGCATCTCATCCCTCTCTGATGGCCTTCCAGTCCTTTGGCACACATCACACGCCCTGCAATATGCTTTTTAGTCTTGATGGAGGGTGGGCCACCACAACCCTGTGCGTAGAATCTTCTACATGGTCGCTCTCCCTGTATAATGTCCTCCTGTGGCGCCCCCATGAGCGTCCGCAAGGATGCTACTTCTTTCGAACTCAAGTACATATCGTCGCAATATCTCATCAGTCCCCATCTTATACAGATGCCCAGCAATGACAAAGAAATCTGTCGTGCGCACCACTAATTCCTTTTTCTGTTGGACAATATATCCTTCCGGTGCAGTACCTGTCATTAGGAAATGTACTATATACTCAAAATGACCATCCGCGACGCGCACTGCAAATAGTTGCGCGTCAGGCAATCCCTCGTCCAAATTGGTGGGTTCCTCCCCTGTTTCGATGCGCGACAGATGGTCTGGTCCTGTGTTCAGTTATCCAAGCTTCACAATAACTTCAAAATCATACTCATGGAAAAATAAGAGCCACCTGCAAATTCTCCCCCCCCCCCAACACAAGCTTATTGACCAGGTACTTCAGCGTGAAGTGATCCATATACATCTTAAAATGGCCTCCCAGCAAGTAGTGCCTATACTTCTGGAGCACATACACCATAGCTAACCCTTCGCGCTCAGTGGTGGAATAGTTCTTCTCTGCTTTGGATAATCATCGGATTGTGAATGCGATAGGATGGTCCAAGCCTTCTCCGCCAGCCTATGTCAATACTGCTCCCAGCACTATACATGACGCGTCGACATGTACATGAAACTCTTTCTTCCAATCCGGGAAGACTAGAATCGGTGCGGTGACCATCTTTTCTTTCAATATATCCAAGCTCTTCTTACAGTCATCGTTCCAATAGAATGTGACATCCTTCTTCAACAATTTCTCCATAGGCACGGTGATATGGGCATAGCCTTTGATAAACTTTTTGTAATATCCTGTATGTCCTAGGGTAGTGCGCAGCTCCTTCACACTCCTCGGTGCTTCCAAGTTTAATATCACCACTATCTTTGCAGGATCTACCATCAGTCCCTATCTGCAAACCACATGCCCCAACAGGTTCCCAAAAGCAACACAAAACATACACTTCTTGAGATTGAGCGCGATCTAGTATCTTCAACAAGTATCTAGAATCAAGCGCAAGCTTGCTACATGGCGTTTAACCAGCCCAAACACAGTCTAGTTATCAAAATATACCTCCAGGAACTTATGAATAAATTCCTTGAATGCAACAACAACTACGTGTGAGAATATCGCAGGTGCATTCTTCAATCCAAACGACATTATAGTGTACTGAAAACGACCCCACTCAGTCGCAAAGGTTGTCTTGCTCCTGCCCTTCAGCGCGATTTTGATCTGGTGGTACCCAAGAGAACCCATCAGTGAAGGAATATACTTCCTGGCCACTGACATTGTCCAAAAATTCATCAGTGAATGGAGTTGGGAAAGGATCATGTACACAAGCATCATTAAGCTTTCTGAGATCCACGCATATCCTTATTTCATCCTTCTGCTTCTTTTCCTGTACCACCATTGGACTTACCTAGTCAGATTCTTCCACACGCTCAATGATGCCTGCCACGAGAATCTTGTCCAGCTCTAAGAGGACCTTTTCCTTATATTTCGGATTGAAACCGTAAGGCCTTTGCTTAATTGGCTTCATGTCGGGCTTTAACGTGATTTTCATCATTCCTAGGTCCTCGATTATCCCCTTTCGATCCGTGAACTTGGTAGGGAATAAATCTTGTTATTCGTGGATCAATTCAATGACCTTATCCACCGTTGCATCGTCCCAGTAGTCTCCAATCTTCGCGAATTTGGGTTCTGCCTCCATACCAATGTTTACTTGTTTTGTTTTCAACAGCGCGGTTATATCAAGGTTCTCAATCTATGGTCCTTGAACCTCACGGTGACCCTTTGTTTCTGGGATGTTAATCTTCTGCAGATCCTTGTCCTCTTCTTCAACAGTTACATTATAACATTCTAGCATGTGACTCAACTGAGTAGCCCATTCAGGCTGAATCAGGTCTAAAGGATCCTGTGGTATCCTAAAGATTGCTGCTTTCACTTCTTGTAGCGCTTCATCAATACTGTCAAACCCGTCCTCAAAACTGAATGTCATCATGAATCCCTCGCGCAGGATATCCCATTCGCCTGTCCCATGGCAGAGCTCAGTTTCTACATACCAGTTCATCGGGACAATATCCAGGGTGTGACAGAACAAGTGCACCCATTCAGGTTGGGGCTTTTCTCCATAATCCTGGGTCCATTTGGCCAAATGCGCACGTGGATCATCCTGCCCATCATACTTGTCTATCATTCGCATATTCAGCCTCCCAAAGTGAGTTCTCATCATTCTCCTACATTCGCGCCAATCATAAAAGATTCCCTTGTGCGTACCCCATCATCTTGCAGGCGTAGCGCGCAAGGCCCAGTCCAACGCCTAGAAGCACTGCTTTTTTGGTACCTCCCTTTCAAACACATCCAAAAATATATCTACCTCATTCATACCATCATAAGTAGGTAGATTTCTTACCTCTGAGGACACACAGCGCAGCGATCGGGTCATCATGTTGTAGTTCAGTGTAGTCACTTCATGTAACCGGTTCTTCCAGCGCTCTAACTCTTCATCGGAGTCCGAAGTGCAGGAACTCTCGCAATCCCATGTAATTCGTCCATCCGTGGTGGGATTCACCCAATCTTGATCTCGTGCCGTTATCTTATAGATATATTCCAAATCGTCATCGCTCTCACAATCACGGACTGGTTCCATATAGCGCGATCCCTCAACAGGATCTAGAGGTACTATTACGCGTTGCGCTTTCTTCTCAAAGATCATCTCCCGCTTCTTCAGATTGATTACCCCTTTCATATCAGTGGCCTAGTCAATTCATAGGAGTGTAGGATAGGGATTTTTATCATCCACTATCTCTATTACTTTAAAATCCACTAGTACGCTCGCTCCCTTAATATCCACAGTCACCCCCTGCAGCCGCCCCATGGGGATGATCTTCTGCTGATTGGCCATCCTTAGTTGAATTGGAGACCATTGCAGCACAAGTCTCCCCATTCGTTCCCAAGTCTGCTTTGGTAGGACATTCGCGTCTGATCCCAGGTCCAAAATAACCTAATCCATCTCGTACTCTCCTATCTGCACAATCAGTCTCATCTCTCGTCCCGTCCTTGTTTAATTCTTGCCAATATTTCGTACTACGCGCGGCTCACCCAATGTGATTCTAGCGCATCTATTGATGAGCTCTTGTAACCCTTTCACAACCTTACTATCATGCAGTAGCTTCATACAAGTCTCCAAGAGAGTTGTGAGCATAGAGGGGTCCATCTCCTGCTCAGGCTTATCCTTGCTTCCTGAGGTGGAGGCCTCAGCGAAGCTCTTCTTAGCTTCCATGAAGGTTTCACGTGCGCACTCCAAATCGAGCTCAGCATCCTTCGCCGGAGATTTGTAAACCCATGTACTATCTTCTGGTTGTTTCCCCTTGTCATCTCTTGTCGCGATTCCACTTCTAAGCACTATATTTACATTTGGATCCTCTTCGTGTGGCTCAAACCTCATCATCTACAAGTTCTAAGTCGGCGGAGGTGGTAGTGCCCCCTTGTCACATATCCTAGCTATCAGCGTAGGAACGTCTTTCGTTTCATGGTCAAACAACGTGCAATACTTACACGACGGAAGCCTTGCATTAGTGCAATCACAGGCATAGTGTCCTGGTCCTCCGTAATTGTAGCAAAACAACTGTCCTCGACCTCTTCCAAGTCCTCCTCTGCCTCGGCCTCGTCTGCACCCCTGAAATCCTATCCTTTCCATCCCTGCGCTCTTGTCAGGGGGCCGCATTTTCGCCTGAACCCTATAGGTGGGAGTTCTATCCATCATCAATTCATAGCTCCTGCAAGTATGCTCATCATGCCCTACCGACCTACAAAAGTTGCAGAATAGCTGTTGCAGTGTCTATACAAACTTCTGTAGCAAGTGATAGTTATCTGTGGCATGTTTTCTGGCTACCTGACAAATATCGCACCATAATGCAGGCCCCGCGCTAGGTCCTGCTTGAGCTTCTGGCCTTAAAGGCGTTGGTCCCCCTCCTGAAATATAATTTGCAAAGACCGGGCAATGGTCCTTGTCATGCCCCTGACTCTTGCATTTCAAGTACCATACCTCCTCGCGCACCTCTAGTTGAACCATCCTGTCCTACTTCAGACTTTGCATCTCAAGGCACAGATTCTTCAACTACGCATGGATTTGTTGAACTCCTAGATTTGGATCTTGCATCGGAGTTTCATGTAGTCTCATGGAAATCTCCAAGGCCTCCGCCTGAGTGGTTATCTTCTGCTGCGACAACGCAGCCCTTAAGTGTGGCAGGAGCGAAGCAACAAACCACTCGCGACTGTCCGTCTGTTAGGTTCATGTTGGCTTCGCGAATTGTACATTTCATCCTCTGATCTAGTTCCAAATGCGTCTCGCCTGGTTTTATCGCTATTTCTTTGAATCCCACAATCAACTGCACCTTAGATTTAGGCCTACTAAATTCTCTATTCAATTTTGTCTAGATGTCTGCCACTCCAGCATTCGGGTTATCATTAGAGTACTTAATATATCAAGTTAGTGCGTGATATTGCAGAGCACTGACCAGTGTCACCTTCTTTATATGATCATCTGCAACACCTTGAGCTTCCCATACAGCCCTTACAAGGAACCAGAATTGGTCCCGGTCCTCATTTCCCAAGCCTTTGAACAAAGGCAACTTCACTGTATTTGCCATACTGAATTCTGGTGGAGGTGGAGGTGGTACGGGTGAAGTTGGAGGCAATGGTGGTGAAGTTGGAGGTGGTGTAGGTGGAGGTGGTATTTGCGAGAATCCTTGTCTTATTAACTGAATAGAACTTCGTGGAGAAACCTTCGTTATTTCTTCCTCGTCACCTCGCGGAGGTGAAATCAATGGACTATACTCCGTACCGTTTTTTCCTTCATTCCTATAAGTTTTTCTGCTTCGCGTAGTTCCAAACATCAAGGTAGTTGCATAACCCGTATTTCGCATAATAACATTTTAATCTAGGCATTCAAAGATTTTACGTACTTACCTCGCAGTCCTTTGAAAAAGCGTCGCTCCGCCTGGTTGTAGCTGACTAAGGTGTCGACCGCGAATTCAGTCACAAATCCTCCTATGACGCGATCGACCCTATGATCGACAGCGCGGGCGATCTTATCCTCCAATGCTTCCAATTTTTGTATTAGCTTCGGGGTCCACACAATAGGACCGTCAAGTTTCCACATTCCTTGGTTATCTGCTAGCTTCGCGATCCACTCGTATAGCTCAATAGGGAAGGGGAAGAAAGAGATATCGTGGATCTTTGTATATAGGTATTTGTCCAACCACTGTTTCTTTTTCAGCCGTGGGTTTCTGTTCTCCTGCGCCGCGAATTCGTGGATCTTCTTATCGAACCAGTCTTTGATCTCCTTCTTAGTTAGATTCTAGTGATACGTCATAACACATATCTTATGCAGATTCTAGTCTCGGCAACGGAACCATTTTTTGGCTTCAGGGACCTGACCCAGGTTCAACGTTAATTAGGAAAACAAATCCCTACACTACTAGCCCTTTTGGCATCAGCCTGCGGAGTGCGAACCAAGGTCTCACCCGAAGTAGTATGGGGGATGCTGGAACCAAGTTTCCACACCTTGAGATGGTTGTGATGTCATTTGATTCCCTCTATCCCTGCCCTTGCATAGGTCACTTCGATCTAGGGCTTGCAAGACGAGCCCTTTAGTCTGTTCTTTAATACCTCCGCAAAAGGGTATTATTGACCTTCGCACAGCCCTTACCGGTTGCTCAGCTACTTTCGCGCTACTATGGTAGCGTGCCATTCAGATTCCCTAATTAGTCTAAGTGATTTGCTTATCTTATCAACCAATTACAGTTAACACCACGTAAACAGATATCCTTGATCGCGTTCAATTATCCAATGTATTTGTATTCATATAAGCATAATAAAAGAAATTCATACATAACATATCAAGATGCAATAACAAAAAAAAGACACAGAAATTCCAGAATATATTTCTTTATTAATATCTTCCAAGTGTTTACAAACTCTTTCCACCCTGCACACATAGTTGCAGGGGTCCGCGCACTCAGTTGCGGACTTCTACCCTAGGCCTCTGCGCACTTAGTTGCAGAGCCTCTACCTACGCTACGACCCAAGACTTAGACTTATTACTTCAGAGCTACGACTCTCTTACATTATTCATCATTCTATGTCTCTAAAACTACTTAGAGCTTAGCTATTTTTATACAATCCCATGGTCCGCGGACCATGGGTAGATCTCTTACAGTCGATTTTACTTTACAAAACTAAGGGTGGACTACCCTTTATGACACATAACACCTTCGCGCTCTGGGATCAAAAAATGCGGAGACTTTACCATTTTATTACAAAATTTAACTCAAACATGGGCTGTTAGCCCCAAAAGTGCCCTTGGGGGATCCCGCTCCCAACACAAGTAAAATGGTTTCCAGGAGAGAAAAGTCGAAGACACCGTTCAAACCATACTTGGTGATGTAGTTGATCAAGTGTCTATGAGTTTGCCTACTCACGAAGACATCAGGTTGTTCATAAGAAAGGACATCAAGCTATGACAACAATAGCATCACAGTGAGCAACATCATGAACGACAGCTGAAGGAAATATACCTGATGTAGCGAACACGAGAGGAAGGTTGTTGACAACATAGAGGCGGAACAAAGTTTCAAGCTCAAGAAGATCCATTGGGGATGAAAGCAACTTTGGAGACTCAGGCTATGAGGTGATGCCGCGACATGAAGATCACGTGAAGAGAGAGAATGGAACAAGGAAGGAGTTGCATGTGCTAAAGCAGTGACTCAAGAGAGAACATGAAGCTTCACAGACAAGAGAATGAGTGCAGCAGAAAAAGGAACAATAGGGGGCGCAACATACATTCGTGGATGAAACTGCGCTGGTACAAGTTAAAGATCCATCCTAGTAGCTGGCACAAAGCAGACATGGTGAGCAGTGTTGTTGCTCGCATGCAAGGAATTTCGCAGTATTCATGTCATTGTGCGTGTTAGTGTCAGTCAGTTCAACATGTCACCGGTGATCAAATATGCTCTTACAAGGTGTTGTTAGGGTGTCAAGTCAAATTTTTGTCATTTCAGTGAGTCTTCAAATAAAAATTTGGTCATTGGTTGTTGTGTCTAGGTAACTCCTACTCCCTTCACTTGCTCATGGTCTTCATCACTCATCATGGTCATTTTATTCTTTGAGGTATCATATCTTCATTTAAATGTCTTGGGTCATGAAATGTGATGAGCCCCAAAAATGTACAATTATTTGGGCTCATTCAACCTCCTAATTTGGCTTAGTCCACCATTCTCATTTGTTTATTGCATGTTTTTTATTATGTTTATGTTAATAGAGTGAATTTGGTTAGTCATTATGCCAACAAGTCTAATGGGTGCTTTGTGTAGCCTTTTTGGTCAACTTGGAGACAAAATTGAAGGTCTTAATGAGCACTTGGCAGCCAAATTCGTGGGAGAACAAGCTAGAGGATTTGTAGGAAGGTGTCCCCCTCATTTATGGACCCTTACCTCGAATTCTCCACCATCAGCTCGGAGTTCAAGGGCCACCGAGTCAATCAGCTCAAGGGCAGCCAAGCAAGTCAAGTTGGACTGCTGTTAACTACAAGTCTTGGGCAGCCAAGTCCCTAACTTTTAGGAGGACTGTTGGGTCCTCAAATTGTATAAATGAGAAGGCTTGGGGCCTCATTTTGGTTAGCTAGTGGTTAGTCATTTTGTAGCCAATTATTCATTTTGTTTTAGCCATTAGTTAGCTAGTTTGTAGTTCGATTTTTATGCAGTAGATTAGCTTTGCTTTCAGCTCATGCTCAAGTTCTTCTTGTGGACAGTTTTGATGTAACTTTTCATTTCTTGATTAATAAATATGGATCCAGCTTTGCACCAGCTCTAAATCGCTCTTGGGAGGCTGTAGTTCTTGGGGTTGGGCCCATCTCAAGCGCCTAGTACCTCCCTTGTTTATATTTATGTGTTTGCTACGTTCTTGAAATAAAATCTGCTCTTTAGATCTTGCTTTGTTATTGTAGTTGGTTTTGATGGGTAACGTAGCTTTTTATGCTTAGAATCGATTGGTAGGAGTTTGTATGCATTTAGATCTTTTGGCATGTTCTTGCTCACGTGATGTATATGGTTCTCTTTTCAAACAAGGCTGTTGTTTATTCATTCATTAACAGTTGGATTGAGTTAGCTAGGACTTGGTTTGTTTACAAGAATTCATTGATTTGTTTGAATAAGCATTGTGCAGGGCATCTCTATCACCTTCATCACCTCCTCGTTCATCTGAGCCTCGTTCAGGTCAGCTCCTCCATCACCAAGTATGTTTCTTCATCTCCCATCTGCTCTTTTGCCACGTAACCCTACCTTCTTGCTTTTCCATTGCCTCAACCTTCGTTGATGCAAGTCAGCCTTCCACATCATCTCACCACTCCATCCATCAGTTCCTAGGTCACTTCAGACCCCCATCCTACCTCCATAACCATCCATGCATCTTCCATCAACCATCCATCCTCAAAAATCCAATTCGTAAACATCCTGTAGAAGAATTAAAGAACATCCTGTAGAAATTTCCTGTAGAAGCCCCTGCAGACTTCCTGTAGAAGTTCATGAACACGGTTGCATGTCATCCAGACTTTGTGAAACTCTCTCTCTACCATCCCAACCTTTCCCAAAGCATTTCATCCCTTGATCCATCCATGCACAGTGGAAAACTAGTTAGAAGCACATGCATGATAATTTCAACAACTTAATCAAAAATACAAAAAGATGTTTTCTTCAGATAGTGATAACTTAGACACATGCATTTTACCTTCCTAGAAGTAATGGCATCTCTTTTCGTTGTTTGCATTCTTTCCTTTGCATCAGTAGGACTAGCTGGTAGAATTAGGGTTTGCTAGGGTTTGCTAGGGTTTGTGTTTCCTTTTGGCTTTCAGTTTCTTTTCGCAAGTAGATTAACTTCCTTTGAGTTAGCTTTCGTCCATCAGTTAAAAAGCTTCTTCTGAGAGCATATAGAAGTTGGCTTGAGCCCTAGCGGACTTGTGCCAGCTGACCAAGTGACAGCTGCGACAAGAGCTAGTACTTGTGCATACAGCACCGTCGCTTCCAAGTTTGTACGAACTACCGGGTTGATAAAATTAGAGATAGGGAGCTCCAGGAGTTGTAGCATTATTGCTACAATACTGGAGCCCACCATCTTTTTGGCGCCGTTGCCGGGGAAGCGACAGAGTATTGGTGATTGTTGTTATTCTTCTATTTTCTACTACAACCTTCTGCTAAGTAGTTTATTTCATTTCCATTATGCAATTTCATTTATACAAAAGTAGATTAGCATTTCCTGCTTTCATAGATTAGCATTTCCTGCTTTCCTAGAATAGCCTTTCAATTCCGCATTTCAATTCTGCAAGCGTAGATTAGTGTTTCAATTCTGCAAGCGTAGACTAGCATTTCCATTCCTGCAATTTCATTTGAGTAAGTAGATTAGTTCTTTCCTGCTTTCATTTCAATTCCGCATGTTCATTTTAGCAAGATAGTTAGTTTCAGTTCAATTTATTTCAATTTTGCAAGTAGAAGTAGAAAAAAAACAAAAATCAACCAAAAAGATTTCATTTCATGCCTTGTAGGAGTAGAGATAAGTTAAAAAAATGATTGCACAACCCCCCACTGCTTCACACAGCCAACGTTATCTCTTCTTCGATGGTTGTGATGAAAGAACCCCTGGGTGGACATCAAGACATATCTGAAGAACCTCTAGGGGAGAAGAAGAAAGAAACATTCCTCTGGAGCAAATGGCTACAAGTAGAGATGTTGGGAGCAACATCTTGTCCAAAGATGAATTTGAAAATCAGATCAAAGATTTCAAGAGTGATATGAGGCAGTTTCTTGCCATGGAACTGGATACCTTGCGGATCCAAAAGAAGCAAGAGGAAGCCAAGAGGGCTTTGGTCATTTTTTGTCCTAGGTGCCTTAAAAAGCATCCTAGGAACGAATGTCCAATGCACTCCCTAGAAGTGTGTTTTGTATGTGAAGAATACCATCCTACAGATCAGTGCCCTTCCTTGCCCAGAATCAAAGCTGCATATCAAAGAGCCAAGGGAGCCACTGAATCACTCTATTATATGAACCAAAGGAGGCCACATGGACCTAGATCTTACCAGCAGGAACTGCAAGGGACACCCGAGACCTATTATGACCCTTATCAAGCCACTTTCATGCCTTCTTGGGGTCCCCCTGCTCATCCTTCCTGGTTCACACCTCCTCCTTGTTCCTTCATAGATCCATATTACGCCCAACCAGTTGCTCATTCATTTCACTCTTATGCTCAGCCACAGCCTCAGTGGAATGCACCTCATCAGGATTGGAGGCCCCAGTACAACTCTCATCCTACTCATTTTCCTCCACCACCTGCTCATCCACAACCATCGCCTCCTCCTCCACCAAGGCAACCCCAAATGCCTACCCAACCGCAATGCCATCCATCTCCATCTCAATTACACCCCTCCACTCAACTACCCATACCACCATTTCCAAAACCATACCATGGAGCAACTCAACCCAATTGCAAAGCTGAGGCACAACATATTCAAATGACTCCTCTTGAGCTCAATGATCTTCACCATAGCTCAGGAAAAGCATTGCAAAAAATAGATCATCTTGAAAGCATTGAAGGATCACATTCAGCAAAAGAAGATTCAAAAGAAGAGATCAAAGAACCATGGGCTGCACTTGATGAAGAGAAGAGATCAGAATCAGAGATCGAGAAAGCTTCATCATGGTTACCATCAAGTCTTCCATGTATTCAAGAGAAAGATCAGCAAAAAGAGGAAGATGAGAAAGTCATGTTAGAAGGTGACATGAAGAATGATCCAGATCAGCAAAAGAACCAAGGATGTCAAAGCTATATTGAGATATGGTTTCAGAAGGTCACTAAGTTGCAGCAGTACTCCCCTCCTCGGCTATGTTTTGTACTTTCAAAGTCAGATCATTTTGTCTCTGAAAGTTGGATAGTTGTCAAAGCATGCATTCCGAACCTTTACATCATCTTGTCTCTAATCTCGATGTGCACATGGCTCCATTGGAAGTATTCTTATACTTGAAAATGAGTTTGTTTTTCAAGTAGGGTAGGGTAGAAAAAAAAAAAAGAAAAAAAAGAAAAAAAATGAAAAAGAAAAAAATGAAAAAAGAGGAAATAGAAATCTAAGGTGAAAACCTCCTCGGAGGCGCCTTAGATTGGCTCATTGATTGAAAACCTCCATGAGGCGGTCAATGGGTGGGAAAAAAAAGAGAAAAGAGAATAAGATCTTTGGGTGAAAACCTCCCTTGGAGGCGCCCAAGGCAGGTAATTAGGGTGAAAACCTCCATGAGGCGCCCTAGTTGTTTTTCAAAAAAAAAAAAGAGAAAAAAAGAAAAAGAAAAATAAAGCTAATCTCCATTGAATAATTTCATGTTGCAGCAATGACATTGCAGGTTAAAGAAGGACGTTTCATGACAGGAGGAGCACTCAAATCAAGGTCAAAGGCCTTTTTTTGTGCCTTCTACAGGAAGCTCTGTATTTCTACAGGAAACATCCTGTAGAACCTTTGGACGAGCCAAATCCAATTTCAAAAGTGAATCTGATGGTGGGAATCTGTTGATTAGACCTACAAGCACTTGTGTGTCCATCCCTTGCCTTCGTCCATCATTTTTCCACCTCCTCGTGCTTCTCATTGTGCTTCTACAGGAACTTCCTGTAGAAATTGTGGGAAACTAGGCATGCATTTCAAAAAGTGGTTTGGCAAGCATGGTAGCGTCCTCAAAGGTTCAGAAGCCCTCATGCAATCTTCCAACTCCTCCTCCATCATCTCCATACCTGCATCACAGCCAAAATTCATTTTGTCATACCATGCAACCAAAATGCAAAGTGCCTTGAAGCAAAAACACATAGAGCAGAATTTGTTTTTGCCATAACTTGAAAACCATGCATCCATTTGACAAACCGTTTTATGGGGAATTGTACAAGGTTGATGACAACATGCCTGAGAAGTTTCATGCAATTCCGGTGCACGGTTTCCAAGAAATCAGCCTCCATCACCATCAGCCATTTTTGCATTTTCTCCATAACCGTGCATCTGTTTCAAAACCTGTTTCATGGGGAGATGCACATGCGTGATAGTAACCTACCCAAGCAGTTTCAGCCAATTCCGATGCACGGTTTCCGAGAAATCGACCTCTGAAATCTTTAGCCATTTTCCATTTTTCTCGAAATCCGTGCATCCATTGATCACGAATTTTCTATGGGAGATGCATAATGATGGTAGGAACATGCTCACCAAGTTTCAGATCAATCCGCTTCACCGTTTGGGAGAAATGGCAAAAACAAGCTGGTCCTGTGAAAATTCAATGGCAGCAGTTTGAGGGTGCAGATCTGAACGAGAAAATGAACTCTTGTTGCATGCATCTGGCCAGAGGACACCTGCACAAGGAAACCAGCCATAAATCATCAGTCAAGCCACCAT
Source organism: Pinus tabuliformis (assembly GCA_031772625.1). Taxonomy (NCBI): domain Eukaryota; kingdom Viridiplantae; phylum Streptophyta; class Pinopsida; order Pinales; family Pinaceae; genus Pinus; species Pinus tabuliformis. The sequence continues at coordinate 1,894,252,391 of CM062817.1, read as the reverse complement.
ACAGGCAGCAAATGAAGATCAACACATGAATGCAGCAAAAAGCTTCACCGCAGCCAGTCGACTTGCAGGTACGTGACTGACTTAATTCCTCTGTTTCATGAATGCAATTCGAGAACTGCGTGAACAATGAGATGGTTGGATTTAGACAAATTGGTGGCCAGATAACTGGCCACCCACATCTAGTTCAACAGCGCTTGGTGGGTGAATGAGACACGTGCGCTCAGCCATCGCAGGAAGGAAATTGAAAACGGGTAGTGATGGACAGTTAGACTTCAGCGTGCTTGATGGATGAGATTAACAGCAGAGAACAACTAGTTAAACACTGCAGTGGAGACAACAGTTGCATGGGGCCAACGTGCACTTGGCCACTTCACTCCCTCACCAAAAATCACGTTGAAATTAAATGATGCTTGGCTGACTCTCACCACCCTCTGTTTAACTGCAGTCAACTGAAGCGCGTGTCCACCATTTCCAGATCAGTTAACCGATGGTGCTCTACAAGATTTCTGCCTTTTATTCTCGAGATCTCTTCAAGTCCTTAAAAAATTCCCGCCTGTCGCACTCTACAGGCGTTTCTACAGGATGTCGTCTACAGGAAAGGCAGAAAACAGCCCTGCAGAAAGAAACCACTAGATTATACGATGCAACTACCAGCTCAAGAACTTGTGGCCAGAGATTTGCATAACCATGCATGGACATTCAGACATCTCTATCGTGGTCAGCCAAAGAGGCATCTTCTAACAACGGGAGGGGGTGTATTTGTGAGTGAGAAGAGACTTTTTGCTGGTGACTCTGTCCTTTTTATAAGGGATGAAAAATCACAACTACTTATGGGTATAAGGCGTGCAAATCGGCAACAAGCAACTATGTTGTCATCTGTCCCGTCTAGTGACAGCATGCATATTGGCGTTCTTGCTGTAGCAGCGCATGTTGCTTCAAACCATAGCCCATTTGCCGTTTTCTACAATCCAAGGGCAAGCCCTTCAGAGTTTGTCATTCCTCTGTCTAAGTACAACAAAGCAATCTATGGCACCCAGGTTTCACTTGGCATGCGGTTCAGGATGATGTTTGAAACTGAGGAATCAGGCGTGCGCAGATATATGGGTACCATTACAGGGATCAGTGATCTTGATTCTATGAAATGGCCAAACTCACAGTGGCGTAATATCCAGGTTGGGTGGGATGAATCAACTGCTGGTGAAAGGCAGAATCGAGTTTCTATCTGGGAGATTGAGCCTGTTGCCACTCCATTTTTCATTTGTCCTCCGCCTTTCTTCAGGACCAAGCGCCCACGGCAGTCAGGAATGTTGGGTGAAGAATCAGAAATAGAGAGTGCCATCAAGAGATCTTCACTGTGTTTTGGGGAGGAGACTGGTATTGTTAATTCTCAAAATCCTACAATGCCTGGTGTTGGTTTACTCCAATGGATGAACATGCATCAGAGACCTGATATAATAAACTCAGCCATCCAGCCAGATTACTATCGTCCTATGGCTGCTGCTACCTTACAAAAACTGGGGAGCAGTGACATAACCAAGCCTTTGAATTCAGCCCAACAGGCATTGCAGTCACATCAGCTACAATTCAGTATCCCACAGTCCCAACAGTCAGAATTGTATCAACCTCAAATTAAGTGGCCACAACAGCAACACCACCTTTCCAATCAGCAACAGCAGCAGCAGGTGCCATCACAACAGCTGGATCAACACCATCTTCATATGCAACAGCAAAATCCTTCACAACAAGTGGAGCAACAGCACAGTTCAAGAAGAAGGCACCCTCAGCCGCGCAGACCAAAACAGTGAAGACAGTTCTACAGGAAGTTAGCAGACTGTTTCTACAGGAAGACAGAGGATTGTTTCTACAGGAAGACAGAGACTGTTTCTACAGGAAGCCAGCGAACAGTTTCTACAGGAAAGTTTGAAAAGCGGGAAGCCAAAGGAGAAATCAGCCGAGATGCTAGCCAAGGAAGTCACCAGGGCCATCAAGGACAAGGGGAGAGATTTGGTTGCTCAGAGGATGAGCAACACTTTCAGTAGGGGGGTGATGATGAGCCCCAAAAATGTACAATTATTTGGGCTCATTCAACCTCCTAATTTGGCTTAGTCCACCATTCTCATTTGTTTATTGCATGTTTTTTATTATTTTTATGTTAATAGAGTGAATTTGGTTAGTCATTATGCCAACAAGTCTAATGGGTGCTTTGTGTAGCCTTTTTGGTCAACTTGGAGACAAAATTGAAGGTCTTAATGAGCACTTGGCAGCCAAATTCGTGGGAGAACAAGCTAGAGGATTTGTAGGAAGGTGTCCCCCTCATTTATGGACCCTTACCTCAAATTCTCCACCATCAGCTCGGAGTTCAAGGGCCACCGAGTCAATCAGCTCAAGGGCAGCCAAGCAAGTCAAGTTGGACTGCTGTTAACTACAAGTCTTGGGCAGCCAAGTCCCTAACTTTTAGGAGGACTGTTGGGTCCTCAAATTGTATAAATGAGAAGGCTTGGGGCCTCATTTTGGTTAGCTAGTGGTTAGTCATTTTGTAGCCAGTTATTCATTTTGTTTTAGCCATTAGTTAGCTAGTTTGTAGTTCGATTTTTATGCAGTAGATTAGCTTTGCTTTCAGCTCATGCTCAAGTTCTTCTTGTGGACAGTTTTGATGTAACTTTTCATTTCTTGATTAATAAAGATGGATCCAGCTTTTCACCAGCTCTAAATCGCTCTTGGGAGGCTGTAGTTCTTGGGGTTGGGCCCATCTCAAGCGCCCAGTACCTCCCTTGTTTATATTTATGTGTTTGCTGCGTTCTTGAAATAAAATCTGCTCTTTAGATCTTGCTTTGTTATTGTAGTTGGTTTTGATGGGTAACGTAGCTTTTTATGCTTAGAATCGATTGGTAGGAGTTTGTATGCATTTATATCTTTTGGCATGTTCTTGCTCACGTGATGTATATGGTTCTCTTTTCAAACAAGGCTGTTGTTTATTCATTCATTAACAGTTGGATTGAGTTAGCTAGGACTTGGTTTGTTTACAAGAATTCATTTATTTGTTTGAATAAGCATTATGCAGGGCATCTCTATCACCTTCATCACCTCCTCGTTCATCTGAGCCTCGTTCAGGTCAGCTCCTCCATCACCAAGTCTGTTTCTTCATCTCCCATCTGCTCTTTTGCCACGTAACCATACCTTCTTGCTTTTCCATTGCCTCAACCTTCGTTGATGCAAGTCAGCCTTCCACATCATCTCACCACTCCATCCATCAGTTCCTAGGTCACTTCAGACCCCCATCCTACCTCCATAACCATCCATGCATCTTCCATCAACCATCCATCCTCAAAAATCCAATTCGTAAACATCTTGTAGAAGAATTACATAACATCCTGTAGAAACTTCCTGTAGAAGCCCCTGCAGACTTCCTGTAGAAGTTCATGAACACGGTTGCATGTCATCCAGACTTTGTGAAACTCTCAGAAAGAATACTGGGGATCCCTTAGACCCTCTCTGTACCATCCCAACCTTTCCCAAAGCATTTCATCCCTTGATCCATCCCTGCACAGTGGAAAACTAGTTAGAAGCACATGCATGATAATTTCAACAACTTAATCAAAAATACAAAAAGATGTTTTCTTCAGATAGTGATAACTTAGACACATGCATTTTACCTTCCTAGAAGTAATGGCATCTCTTTTCGTTGTTTGCATTCTTTCCTTTGCATCAGTAGGACTAGCTGGTAGAATTAGGGTTTGCTAGGGTTTGTGTTTCCTTTTGGCTTTCAGTTTCTTTTCGCAAGTAGATTAACTTCCTTTGAGTTAGCTTTCGTCCATCAGTTAAAAAGCTTCTTCTGAGAGCATATAGAAGTTGGCTTGAGCCCTAGCGGACTTGTGCCAACTGACCAAGTGACAGCTGCGACAAGAGCTAGTACTTGTGGATACAACACCGTCGCTTCCAAGTTTGTACGAACTACCGGGTTGATAAAATTAGAGATAGGGAGCTCCAGGAGTTGTAGCATTATTGCTACAATACTGGAGCCCACCAAAATGGTTAAATTCCTCATTTTAGGTCATGGTCTAGGGTTTCACTCCATGTGTCGTCATGATACCATATGTCAAAACAAAACATGTCCATCAGTTAATTTAGTGGGTAAATGGAGTTATCATCTTAGGGAAATCAAAATAAAGGTAAAGGTAATATTTAATTTCAAATAAGACAATGTTGTAGTACACTACCTCGCCTCATCATTCCTACTAGGGACATGCTTGATTCAAAATATATTTTTGACAAAATGGAGAATAATTTTACCAAAGTGAAAGAGGTTTTTTTTATTCTAGTCCAAGGAACAAAAACCTCCTTCATTTTATGCACAGGTGTCATGATTTGAAAGAAATTCCCAAAATACAATTACTATGGGAGAGTTGCTGCACTTCTGGAAATCTTGACTTCAATATAGTTTTTCAGGGGTTTGGATCAGGTTTTGGCAGTTCTTAAGGACTCTATTGTGTAGGCGACATCCTAATCTTTTCAATGGTACCTTCTGTTTGTGATTTGGATTAGCGAAAGGCATCAAAAAGTAATCTGCAAGTTGGCACTGCGCTCTTCTCATAGAAACCCTGAGTTTTTGGAGTGACCTTACGAAAATCAATGTTTCTTCCTCATTGTTATAGAAATTTTTGGGCACTACAACCCCAAGCATGAAATGTCCATAAACCAAGGGCTCCTAAGTCCCTAAAATTTTTGTTCTAACCCCTAAAGGAACAAGGTCAACTGATTACAGCTTCTCCCAGAAGTTCTCCATGAAAAAACTGCTCAGAACTGGTCAAAACAGGATCATTTCAGCTACTCCATAGGCAAAGTGTGTTGCATCTCACCTAAATACACTGCGTGGGTGCGTTACATTTCAAAAAACCCTTCTATGGGGTGCGATGGGCGAGAAGTGACAAATGGCAGTGTCATTCCGCGAGGTGGAGAGGCATGGAAACTTCCAGAAACTTCTCCTGTGACACTTGCCTCTCTGAATTCGACCAAGGATGAGTAAGAGATCATCAATCTCCAAGTGGAAGCAAGAACTATCAGAGGGAAGACACTAATCAAATCACAAGCTGACTCATCTCCCTTACAAATATCTATATATGGATCCCTCATCCCAGAGATCGGAGGCTGGAATTTTGCATATTGTAAGGAATTGTTGTTGGTTTCATGAGACAGCATCAGATTGTTGGGTGATCTAAGATTTATATGAGGTGAAGAGGGGCTTCCTTGCTGAGAGGATGATGCTGGGTCAGAACAACTGGTTGTAACTCCCTTGGCTCTTTCTTATTTATCAATAAAAGCTATTCAAGTTTTCCTCCATACTCTCTTGTCATTTATGTTTGCTGCATTTGTGTGGTCAATTTACATCTGATCCTAGATTGTTTATGATTATAGATCCATGTTCTTGTATAGTGCTATGCTACTATGATCTTACAGGTACTCTGTGAAGCTAGGCGTGCAAGGGAACAAGTAGCGAAAGACTATCAAGAGAGAGAGGAATCGAACTAGGAGATTAGCGCAAGACAGAGGTTGGTCTTCTTTGTTCTTCTCTCATCTATACTTCATAAAGGAAAAACGAAAGTAGCTTTACTTTGTTTGTTTCTAAGTAGCTATCACACCTTAGTGGGATAAGCAGTTCTGTGTAGACACTTTTCCCTGTAACAAAATGGCGACTCCGCTGGGGAAGAATTAGTTTGTTTGTTTATCTTCCTTGTTGTCTATTTTATAAACTTACAGACGAAGCCTGAAGTCGAGCCAGGTAGCTTTCGAACTACATTTGCTATGCAAATGAAAAGTAGATAAATGTCGCTTCAGTCAATCTCCGGAATTTGTTTATAAATTAAACAATTGATTTACAAACTCTCTGATTGCCCTTTGTGGTAGCTCTTAGATCCTCCTTAGATCTACCCCTAATTGTTGCATTACTAATTACCATTTTCTCGGCCAAAACCCATGAACTGAACTGCAAACTGTGACCCGGAACCCAAGCAAAGTCTCGTCTCTGGCCCAGCACAGGTACTGTTCTGTGAATCTGAAATTCAGCGCACTTCCCGAGTGTAGTAGGTGCATTGCATTTCAAATTCCCTGTGTTACAAGTGCGCTGATCATACTAGGCATTGTTCAGTTTTGGTTTCTGTGATTCATTCTTTCCAGTTCTATTCATGAATTTTGCTTCCTGTGATCAGTATATCTCTATTTGAAACCCCTTTTCCTTGCTGTTATTCTGCCTCCTTTGTACAAAAGAACTGTAAATGTGTTTGTGTATTTGTTGAGTCATTTTCACTTCTCCTTTGCAAAAGTAATGTAATCGTACTATCGTCCTTTGATTTGAAAGCGTCACAAGTGTCGTTTTCAGTCATAGGAAAGAGTTTGGTTGCTGTAGATAGTCGATTATCCTGTTACTATTGTATTTGGTCTGAATTTGTAATTTTTCTAGTGTCGAAAGCAAGTATTCATTTTCAAATCGTAAAGTGTTGTGATTGTCTCCATTTTTTATTTCGAAAAGAAACTTGTTGGTAATTGTCGCTTGAAAAGTAATTCAGATTTGTGCATTAGCTTTCTTTTCTCCATTCACATACTAAGAAAGCCTAAAACAAATACATGCATGTGCATTTGCATTTAGACTGTTTGATTGGTTTGATTTAGGAAAGTGCATTTAGAGTGTGCTCTTTGCTCTTTGTGAAAGAATATTGTCTCTCTTTCCTTAGTAGCTAGGATTTTCATTGCACAAAGAAGATAAAATATTGTTTATCATCTTAGATTGCATTTTAGGAATTACACCTCTACATCTCGCGGTGAACCTGAAAGGAAAACTTCATAAACAATATCAACTATAAAATAAATTCAATGAATCTAACAACACTTTGGAACCTAGCGCACAACATTTAGAAGTCTAGGCTAGAGACTTATTCCGGCGTCGTAAAGCCTGGTAACTGTTGTTCTCACTGATGGTTGGTTGATTCCTCCACTTTGAGACGATAAGTGCCAGTACGGACTTGTGCTCCCACGTGCGGTCGAGTATATTTTGGGAGAGCACAATAGGCTTAATCCTTTATCCATAGGAAGCCGTGTCTACCGCCCTATCGATCGCAATGCACTAAACACAACATTCAGGAAGATTGATTGCCGTACCGTAAAAAGTGTTCTGCAGTTTTTCAATTGGTTTGGTAATCCCTCTACCTAGATTTCCAGAGCAGTCCCTTTCGTTCCGTTTCAGACTCCTTAACGGAAAAGGTCCATCTGAGCACTTGTCACTTCAGGTTCATTAAAAATCGAAGGTGACTAGAGTCATCTTTTGTTTTTTCTCAACTCTTAAAAATTGAAAAAACAAGTTGTGTCAAAGCATCTAAAATTTATTTTAAACAGAATAATCATCACCCTTTCCTACGTTGATCTTAGGTTGAGAAAATGGAACCCACCAACCAAGGAATTCCCCTTGGAGAAAATCCTAGTCCCTTCTCCTCTTGGGGAGATGTTGGTGCACCCCATATGGCCACATTGTCGCTTCCAGGATTGACAATCGGCTTGCCCGTATGGCTCTTCTCAACCTCTGTCGTTCAGAACACTGCAATTCCTGAACAATCGAGTCAGCAACTAGACGAATCCAGAGTTACCCACCAACCTTCTACTTCCTCCAATTCTTCCTCTCCTCCTTCTTCTTCGCTTGATGGGGTTGGTAAAGCCAAAAATCAAGCACCTCAGAAGAATAAGGAAAAGAAGAAGAAAGAGAAGAAGAAGAAGAAGGAGCCAAAAGCGAAAGGGGGCAACCAAGCGTCGTCTAGCGAAAATCCACACACTACACCGACTAGGCCTAAATCACCATGTGTCATTTGCAAAGGGGACCACTATCATAGAGATTTTCCTTGCATCCCTCGGATCTTAAGGGACTGGTATCCTCGTTTTCACAACCCGGTGTCGTCAACCTCTGATGATCATGTTGAAAGCACACCGTTGACTAGTGAAAGTGAAGCCCCAAGACAAAAAGGAAAATACAGATTTCCTTGTAAACTCTGCGAAGGCGATCATGCCATCCACCGTTGTCCCTTCTTAGACGAGGCTAAAAGAGTTTTGGACGATCGTCCGGTCTCACCGTTACGACTTCCTCCTGGATATAAAAAAACTCTTGCCGAGTCTGTGACTAGTTGAAAAGCCGTCTGACCCACTTAGGTGGTCGGCCGAAGCATCTATCATTGAAGACAAACCATCTGAACCCATGCCAGACGAAAGTCAAAAGGTCGAGGCGACAGTTGACCCGGTCTTGCCTTCAGAGGTTCCATCTTCAGATGATACAGTCACAGAAGAGAATAAGGATGACACCGTCCAAATTCTTTTCGTAAGCACAGACTCCGATGAACATGGGGGCAATTTACCCATTCCTTTACCGTAGGAAGGAAGTTCGTCAGAGTCGTACCCGACCGTCTATTTGGTCCCACCTCCAAGAAACCTAGTTGTCTCCTTCGACTGGAATCAACTAGGCAGACCCCGTTTACCAGCTAGTGTACCATTCCGAATTATTGCTCAAGTATATAGAATGGTTATGGCCGGTACCATCATAGATGAAGGGGCTTCTGTGAGTATCCTTTCCTCGACTGCTTGGAAAGCACTTGGTTCGCCAGCGCTTTTGCCTGAGATGAGAAATCTAACAGGCTTTGACAAAGGAACCAGTCGACCGTTAGGGATCCTTCCCAATGTGCCCATAACATTGAGAGGGAAAACCGTTCACATGAACGTAATGGTCGTCCAAGGACCCTTGGATTATAATCTACTCCTTGGACGAGACTATATTTATTGCATGGGAGCAATTGTCTCATCACTCTTTAGAGTAATTTGTTTTCGACACGAAGGAAGAGTGGTCAAGCTCGTAGACCAGCTTTCATTTCCCGAATCACGCATAGCAAATAGTCATATACCATCCCTGAATGGTCTCTTCACACAAGGAATGTCTCATCAATCTCCAGTCCGTCTACCTGATGAGCGCGAGTGATTCGGGAGACATGACTGAAACCCAGGGGGCATGCACCCTGGTCTGCTTCGGCAGGAAAAATTCGGGTATAGGGTAGGTTTCCGCGAGAGATATATGACTAGACTGTACTCCTGACCGTGATTGGAAGAGTGGGTTAGACTGGAACAAGATTCTCTTGTCAAAGTTATGTGAGTGGATTGTCTCACCTTTGTCTATTTCGGTAGACATCGTCGAAGAAATGTTTTGTTTGCACTGTGAATAGAACAATCTTTGGTATCCTGAAAGAGGATTACCTTTCCTGATAAAACAAATGTTTTGTCGGTAGAACAAAAGGTGGCCTTGAAACTTTATTTTATACCTGGGGGCATGCAAACCTTTTGTCATGCAAGCGAAGAGCGACTATTTATTTTTTAAATTTGTAGGTCCTCTAACCCTTTAAACTCGTAGGATTGGTCGTTTCCTAACTTCCATAAAGAAAGGATGTGGGGAAAAACTCTAAAGATTGTCGTTTTAAATGGGACATTCTTATTATACGACTGGATTAATCGAGCAGTTTTAGCGCATAGTTCAAGCTCGTTAAAAAATAAACATAATCCATGAGAAAATGTTTCTCCCCACGTTTAAGCTCATTAAAAAATGAACTATTTCCCGGTAAATAACCATCGTGAATGTAGTACTTCAGTCTTTAAAAGCCTTGGTCGTGTTCTCATCATCACCTCCACTTTGTATTGGCCGATCATTCACCTCAATTTGATTGTTTACCCCTTTTTAGGAACAGCTGCGAAGAGTGATCTCACTATCCATCCTTGTAACACTGCCGTGATTGGAAAATTCCAAACCTTACTTGGAATCAGCTTCTACCCAATTTTATCACTCGTTCCTCAAAGACGAGTCTCCTTTAAGTTCTTTTCAACTGACTCATAAAATATGAAAAGATTGCCGAGCCATTGGCCTCTCCAGCTCGCTAAAGGGACCGAAAGTGCTATCCCTCCTCTAAATTTTAATCTTTTTGGACCTGAGGGATTATTACACAAAAAAATCGAGCGCTTGTTTTGTTCGGCTCGTTAAAAGTATCGAAAATTCATCCCTTCTGTATTGTTTTATACTTTTTCAGACTTAAGGGATTAGATGACGAAAAATGAATTTTGGAGTTTCCTTTACGTTCCTTTTCAGACTCTCTAAAATTGAAAAGGACCGAGTTAGCTTTGTCGTTAAAATCGTTAAAACTTAATAGCGACAAACTTGTCCATAGCAGACAAGAACGAGTTTCACTATCGCTAGGCTCGTTAAAAAATAGCGATGGGTTTACCCGAAGGGAAAATCATAGAACAAGCATATGTTATCCTCCTCAAGCTTGACAAAAATAAAGAGGTATTGGTCAGCAATGACTGGGGAAAATTGGGAAGAAAACTTGAAGAAACTTTGTTGGTAGCAAGTCGCTCTTGAACATGACACTTTCACTCCGCATCCAAGTCGGGTTGGGTTGTTTCATTCACCAGTCACATCACCATGGTCCCATCACACCATCCACATTTGGGGTAATGCTACCAATCCATCATGTCAGTGTCGCCGATATGTTCAAGAGAAGTCATTCAGAGAATTCACCTGTGTCTCACCCACTACAATACATTTACACTCCATTCTTTCATGACCGCCACCCTGAACCTTATGTCATCAGATCGTTTTCACCTCCATTAAAATCATTTGCTCTGTTCCGTGTCATTGATGTGGGATTCATTAAGGCCCTCCTGTGACGGATCGCTTCTTGTCGACATCAGCTCATTATCCAAGAAGTCGATCTAGGAACACCCTGTTCAGTACTCTAAAGCTTGCATGTCTCAATGGCAAGTTTCTCACTTCCGGCAACAAGTTTACATCAATGGCCTTCGAACGAAAGATTTTGTGTGGTGTTCGACGCCAAGTCCTTTATTAACACCACGTGAATTGTACTGTAGTACCTTGAGGTTCATTATCATTATCGGTGATTCCTCTCGCGCCTGTTAACATCTTACATCATTGGCTAGTAATCAGGCGATGTCTTTCCGTGTTCGACTCCAGAACATCTCTCACATGGATAGACTTGTACTTCGAGTGAAGATAGAACGAGATTGAAGACCCCGGATCTAGTTTCATCCATCCGGGCTGCGATATATATTCAGGGAAATAAATACATCAAATGTACATCATTGCTGCACAGATAATCATCCAATCAAAGGGATGATGGCTCTACCAGAATCATCAGTCTACACTCAGATGGTTGTCTATCCTATGTACATGAAAATGAATTTATAAAGCCGAGCATGGGAATGCCCGCCTCAGCTACATCATGAAAATATTATGAAGATAATGTATTGTATTGTATCTTATTACAGGTCTCCTCCCACCTTGAAAGAACTTCGGATCCTCATAATAAATCATTTCACCCGACATCAAAAGATTAACGACCTCATGCTTTAGGGGGCAACTGTTATAGAAATTTTTGGGCACTACAACCCCAAGCATGAAATATCCATAAACCAAGGGCTCCTAATTCCCTAAAAGTGTTGTTCTAACCCCTAAAGGAACAAGGTCAACTGATTACAGCTTCTCCCAGAAGTTCTCCATGAAAAAACTGCTCATAACTGGTCAAAACAGGATCATTTCAGCTGCTCCATAGGCAAAGTGCGTTGCATCTCACCTAAATACACTGTGTGGGTGCGTTGCATTTCAAAAAGCCCTTCTATGGGGTGCGATGGGCGAGAAGTGACAAGTGGCAGTGTCATTCCACGAGGTGGAGAGGCATGGAAACTTCCAGAAACTTCTCCTGTGAAACTTGCCTCTCTGAATTCGACCAAGGATGAGTAAGAGATCATCAATCTCCAAGTGGAAGCAAGAACTATCAGAGGGAAGACACTAATCAAATCACAAGCTGACTCATCTCCCTTGCAAATATCTATATATGGATCCCTCATCCCAGAGATCCGGAGGCTAGAATTTTGCATATTGTAAGGAATTGTTGTTGGTTTCATGAGACAACATCAGATTTTTGGGTGATCTAAGCTTTGTATGAGGTGAAGAGGGGCTTCCTTGCTGAGAGGATGATGTTGGGTCAGAACAACTAGTTGTAACTCCCTTGGCTCTTTCTTGTTTATCAATAAAAGCTATTCAAGTTTTCCTCCATACTCTTGTGTCATTTATGTTTGCTGCATTTGTGTGGTCAATTTACATCTGATCCTAGATTGTTTATGATTATAGATCCATGTTCTTATATAGTGCTATGCTACTGTGATCTTACAGGTACTTTGTGAAGCTGGGCGTGCAAGGGAACAAGTAGCGAAAGACTATCAAGAGAGAGAGGAATCAAACTAGGAGATTAGTGCAAGAGAGAGGTTGGTCTTGTTTGTTCTTCTCTCATCTATACTTCATAAAGGAAAAACGAAAGTAGCTTTACTTTGTTTGTTTCTAAGGTAGCTATCACACCTTAGTGGGATAAGCAGTTCTGTGTAGACACTTTTCCCTGTAACACTCATGGATGTCCAAATTACATTCTTGAGGTGTCCATCTTATAGCCAACTTCAATAGCTTTCCAACGAACTATCAAGCTTTCAATTTGGAGCCGTTTAACGCCTCCAAAAGTGGTTTTGAAGACCAGAGCTGAGCTTAGGAACAAAGCATTGCGCTTAGAGCAGAGGCGCTGCGCTCATGAACACTATGCTGCACTTAGTAACACTGCACTGCGCTAGGGCTAGAGCATCTAAAATTGCCTGAAACTCACCCAAACTCAATTTTTAAGCTTGCTCACCTGTTTTATTTCAATCCTAAGCTGAGCTACAAGATTTTGTGTCATCATGGAGGCAAAATCTTCGCAAGAGAGAAAACGACAACATAAAGGAGGGAAGATCCTCATATATGAGCCATCAGACTGCAATGCAATCAACTCCTATCCTTTCATCAAACAATGCTTCGAGGATGTACATTGCCTAGAATTTTGCAAAAGAGTGAGTGAGGTGGAATTTCATGAACAATTAACAGATTGGGTGGCAACTCAGCTGAAAGGTGAAATTGATGTCATCGTTGGTGTTGAGTTTCGTTTTTCAGTGACCTCCATCTCACTTTCAATAGGGTTATCGGACAATGGCGAATATTGGTTCAAAGGAATGAGCCTAGATCTTGAACACTACAAGCCTTTCTTAAAGACGCCATACAGAGAAACACATACTCACCTTATGCCTTTCAGATATTTATTGGAGAAATATGCCCCTTTTATGAAGACTATCATGAGGTTCTTCACTTGTGAAGGTAGATTTTTGAGGTTGTATGCTTATCATATTCGCCTCTTGATGCATTTCACCTCTCAAAAGCCACTCAACATGTGTAACTATCTATCCAAGAGCATTCTAAAATGTCTGAAAAAATTCAATTAAAGGACAAAGAGCACTCTCCAAGATTGTTTCATCATAGTCTAATCAAAACCATTGTCCTTTACCAGCTGGCAGAGAAAGGTGTGGATTGGGAAGCCTTTTTTGAAACAACCCTGAAATGGCATGAAACAAATGCAGCATCTCAGTCTCCTAGTGTGCCAAAACAACAAACAGAGGTGGGGTCCTCTAGCAAAATAGTGGAGAAGACTCAGCTACCCAAACCTGAGATGACTAAAGTGTATAAGAAAGGACAGAGGCTTTTGTTTTCTTCTCATGGAGAGAAAGGGGCCAAGCCTTCTTCATCGACAAAGTAGGAACAGGTAGCAAAAGAGAAAGACACAATTGAGCATGAGTTTGAATTGGTTGATTCAGAGGTTGAGGATCAAACTTCAAACATGTGACAGTAAATCGGGGATAAGGACTATCAAATCAAGGAGCTAACAATCAATTTGGAAAGAGAAAAATATGTCATATCATTCCTTGAACAGGAAAATAGTCAGCTCAAAGCAAAGGAGTTGATCATAGAAAAGGAAAAAGCCAAGTTATTGCAGCAAGTTTTCAAAGGCAAGGAGATCGTAGAATCAAGCGAGTCTGAAGCATCAAAGGAGAAAGGAAAGAGGAAAAGACCAAGAACAAGAGGCCTCAAGTAAGCTCTGCAAGAAGAGCAAGAACACATTTTGTTGAATGAAAACCTTGACCTAGAGGATATGATTGCCCTTGCAGTTCATCAAGATAAGGAATATTGGCTAAATAGGGTAAATGAACACTTGGAGAAGCTCCTTGAAAAGGCAAACAGGGATAATCAGTTGCTCAGACACATGGCGCGTCACTGTCAAACTCAAAACATGATCGCCAATGTCAAAATAAAGCAACTTGAAAATAAGCTCAAGGAGGCCAAAAAAGACCAAAAAAATGAGGGGAACTTGGATATGCTTGCTGAAGCATCTATGATGCTATAATAAACATGTTTTTACACCTTCCATCCAATTTTGAGCAAATTCTGAGCACATTAAGTGTTTTGAGAAATTTTGGTCTAAATTTAGAAATTTTGCTGCTCCAGAAGCGCAGCACTTTTTCCTCAAGCCTCCATGTGAGGAAGTGTCTACATTTTTGGAAAGCTCTTTCCATCCTCTAAAAACCCATTTGATCATATTTTGCAAAGGTGGCTCAGTTTTGGAGAAAAATGCAAAAAAGTGGCAAAAAACTAGCATTTTGGACCATTTTTTGACACGCGTTGTGCTTTTGGAGTGACCTTGGGAAATGGATATTTGAAGGCCTTTCCATGGTCCAAATTCAGAAATTCAAAATGTTCTGGAAACTAGACTTGACGAGCGAGTTGAAATTTCTCTCATTTTTTCATTTTTACCCCTGGAAGGCACCCGAAAATCAGCTCAGAATCGGTGCTACGCTTCCGCACTTTTCTGTGTTTTAATTTGTAAATTTCACTCTGTAAATTTCTAGTTTCTAGTTTGACTCAGTGAAAGTCAAGATTCTCTATGTAATGGCACTAGTTTCGAGGCTAGGTGATGTAGGCATGAATAAATGTACATCATAGGTTGTTTTTTATGTTTATTAGGCCTCATAAAAGAAGCGAACTCCTAAACAAACTCTTCATGAAGTGTTTGAGTTTCACCTTCTCACTCTCACTATTCGTTGAGAGAATCATGGAGTCAGTTCCTCCACCAAGGAATTCGACTCCTGAAGGTGGGAAAGTGGTATAGAAAATTCTATATGTATTATTTCTCTTGAGGAGAAGAAGGTTGAACTTTTTGTGAAGGAAGCTTGCATGTAATCATCTTTTCAGCTAATACAGAGACAAGTTGCAACTATTTTCAAGGAACTATAGCCCAGTGAGTTCATGGTGCTTGTACTTCATTCTTTTTGTTTTCTAATGGTCTAAACATCTTTATATACATTATATCTCTTATTTCTATGAATGCCTTACAATAAAATACACAAAATTCTTGTTTTTCAAGCTCTGTTATCTAGTTTTCATAGTTATGTGTATGTCTTCCTAAACTAACTAAATCATGTGTATTTATGCTCATTAGTTTCTTCCACATTATATCCTCTATACTACACTGAAAATACTCAAAATACACCATGGCTTCTGATATCTAGCTCCTTCTCATATTTTCTCCTACACTTCTACAGCCTAGATCTATTTGTGGCTCCAAACCCTAAGTTCAGCGAACCCTAAAACCAAATTTTCACAAACAAATACACATATCTAGCCTAAAATTCATTTGCTTTAATGTTATATCACTGACAAGAGACTTACAGAAGTCCATCTCATGCTCAGTAGGGCTAGCTACTGAGCTGAAGTGGTTTGAGGTTACCCTTCTCGATTTCCTTTTCAGCCTAGGAAATTGTAAGGACTAACATTTTTGGCACTGCTGCTGGGGAACGAAAGATCATATCTTCCATGGGAAAGAACAAAAAAGATCAGATTTGATTGCTGATGGTGAAAAATGATCAAACATATATGAAGGCTGAACCATTCACCTGGTGACTACCACTTGATCCGAAGACTCCACTGGTAGCAGGATCCAGAAATCGAAATGAGTTCTCAATCCATAAGGTATGCTCCTATGCATCAAGATCATGTTCCAGGCTTTCCAAATCGTATGCCTCAAGAAGATTGGCAAACATACTTGCCAAAATTCTGAGATGGAAAAGGTGGTGATGTTAGACATCATTTAATAAGATTTCATATGCATGTGAGTAAGTTGAGGATTAATTTTCATGAAGAATGTTTAATGAAGATGTCCATGGTCACATTAGAAGAAAGAGCACGGTCTTGGTATGAAAGATTGCCTCCAGCTTATATCTATTCTCTCAAGGATTTTCACTCAGTATTCTTTGAGAAGTATAAAGAAGCTTATCCTTCTTTGCTTTTGATTGAAGATTGTTGTGATAATTTTGAAAATTTTATTCAAGAGATGGAAAGTGCTTATGGAAATGAAGAGTTTATGGATGATTAAATCTTGGATGCTTTGAATGAAACCATTTTCACCACCATGTCAAGATCACGGATTCTACCTTGGATGACAGTGAAATTGAGCAGAATTCTCCAATAAATGAAAATGATCTTCTATCATCTAAAATAGGTGATGATTTGCAGCAATCTTATGATCCATAAGAACATCTCCAAGAGACAACAATTTCTGCAACTGAAAATGAAATTGATCAAATTGCCAAGGGTCAAGAAAAGAGCAGTGAAAGAGAAGAGTTCGTTCTAAAGCATATTGCAGAAGAGAATTGTATTCAGGAAAAATTCCAACAAACAATGTCTTCTTTGACTGAAGATAATATTGATCAGAAATCAATTGATGAAGGTCACATTCATTCCCTCGAATTATATGAAGGTATTCAGCAGTGTTCAGGAGACCAAGACATTGATGAGGAGTGTCAATCAGATTTCTCTTCAAATATTTCATTTCTTGAATTTTTGTTTCAAGATGAAACTTGTCCATCTATATGTTCAGAATTTTTTGAAGACCAAGAGCACACTCTTCCCAAAATTCATCATGAAGAGCGACTAGTTGCAATAGAAGGATGTTTCTTGATTCCTCCAAATCAGAAAGAGCCAATTTTTCATGATTTTCAGGATCCTGTGGAAAATTTGTTACAGCCAGTAATGAAGGTCAATGTTGCAGCATTCATTGATGAAGGTGATTAGTTTCAGCACATAGACAAATCAACAGTTTGGAATGAGGTTTGTTTTCCTGTTTTAAATCATCCAGAAAAGCATATGTTGCATGCTTTCCATGATCCTCTGGTGAGTTTATTGCAGTCATCAGTAGAGGAATAATTTTTCAAGTTTGTCAATACAAGTGTTGAATCCATATGGAATTTGGAGTTGCCTAGCTTTTGTTTTGTCTGCTTGCTCAAGGAAAGTGTGAGTAGGATTCAAGTAAGTAGCCATTTGCTAGATTGGTTACACTGGAGGGATCATTACACATGATTATATATACATCTTCAGTAGGTGGGCAGTTATCATCAGGATTTGAAGCCTAAGGTGAAGGCCCTAAGATCCTGATGGTCTACTGCCATAAGTAAGTTCAGTCAGTATGTTTTTTATAGTCAAGTCAGTTCGTTAGTCAATCAGTTTTCAGTTTGAGTTTAGTCTTTGCATTTTGACTCCATGCCCAATGGATAAGGCTACTTGGTCTACGGTGTTCTTGACACCTCCAAGGAGCTGCCATCCCTAGTTGGAGCCAATGTTAGTGTCAGTCAGTTCAGCCTGTCACTAGTGATCAAATATGCTCTTACAAGGTGTTGTTAGGGTGTCAAGTCAAATTTTTGTCATTTCAGTGAGTCTTCAAATAAAAATTTGGTCACTGGTTGTTGTGTCTAGGTAATTGTTACTCCCTTCACTTACTCATGGTCTTCATCACTCATCATGGTCATTGTATTCTTCGAGGTATCATATCTTCATTTAAATGTCTTGGGTCATGAAATTGTTAAATTCCTCATTTTAGGTCATGGTCTAGGGTTTCACTCCATGTGTCGTCATGATACCATATTTCAAAACAAAACATGTTCATTAGTTAGTTCAGTGGGTAAATGGAGTTATCAGCTTAGGGAAATCAAAATAAGGGTAAAGGTAATATTTAATTTCAAATAAGACAATGTTGCAGTACACTACCTCGCCTCATCATTCCTCATAGGGACATGTTTTCTTCAAAATATGTTTTTGACAAAATGGAGAATAATTTTACAAAAGTGAAAGAGGTTTTTTTCCATTATAGTCCAAGGAACAAAAACCTCCTTCATTTTATGCACAGGTGTTATTATTTGAAATAAATTCCCAAAACTACAATTGCTACGGAAGAGTTCTTGCACTTCTGGACAACTTGACTTCAAGATAGTTTTTCAGGGGTTTGGAGTAGATTTTGGCAATGATTAAGGACTCTATTGTGTAGCCGACATCCTAAGATTTCCAATGGTACCTTCCACTTGTAATTTGGATTAGTGGAAGGTATCCAAAAGTAATCTGCAAGTTGGCGCTGTGCTTCTTATGAGAGAAACCCTGAGGTTTTGGAGCGACCTTGGGAAAATCAATTTTCTCCCTCATGGAGTGTCCAAATTACATGCTTGAGGTGTCCATCTTATATCAGACTTCAAGAGCTTTCCAACGAGCTATCAATCTCTCAATTTGGAGTAGTTTAAGGTCTCCAAATGTGGTTTTGAAGACTGGCGCTACACTTAGGAACAAAGCGTTGCGCTCAAGAACACTGCGCTGCACTTGGGCCAAAGTATCTAAAATTTCCTGAAACTCACCCAAACTCAATTTTTAAGCTTGATCACTTGTTTTATTGCAATCCTAGGTTGAGCTACAAGATTTTGTGTCATCATGGAGGCAGAATCTTTTCCAAAGAGAAAAAGACAACATAAAGGAGGGAAGATCCTCAGATATGAGCCATCAGACTGCAATGCAATCAAATCCTATCCTTTCATCAAACAATGCTTCGAGGATGTACATTGCCTGGAATTTTGCAAAAGAGTGAGCGAGGTGGGATTTCATGAACAATTAACAGATTGGGTGGAAACTCAGCTGAAAGGTGAAACTGTTGTCATCGCTGGTGTTGAGTTCAGTTTTTCAGTGACCTCCATCTGACTTGCAACAGGGTTACCAGACAATGGTGAATATTGGTTCAAAGGAATGAGCCTAGATCTTGAACACTACAAGCCTTTCTTAAAGACGCCATACAGAGAAACACATACTCACCTTATGCCTTTCAGATATTTATTGGAGAAATATGCCCCTTTGATGAAGACTGTCATGAGGTTCTTCACTTGTGAAGGTAGATTCTCTAGGTTGTATGCTTATCATATTCGCCTCCTGATGCATTTCACCTCTCAAAAGCCACTCAACATGTGTAACTATCTATCCAGGAGCATTTCAAAAATGTCTGAAAAAATACAATTGAAGGACAAAGAGCACTCCCCAAGCTTGTTTCATCACAGTCTAATCAAAACCATTGTCCTTTACCAGCTAGTAGAGAAAGGTATGGCTTGGGAAGCCTTTTTGGAAACAGCCCTGAAATGGCATGAAACAAATGCAGCATCTCAGTCTCCTAGTGAGCCAAAAAAACAAATAGAGGTGTGGTCCTTTAGCAAAATAGTGGATAAGGCTCAGCTACCCAAACCTGAGATGACTAAAGTGTAAAATAAAGGATAGAGGCTTGTGTTTTCTTCTCATGGAGAGAAAGGGGCCAAGCCTTCTTCATCGACAAAGCAGGAACCGGCAACAAAAGAGAAAGACACAATTGAGCATGAGTTTGAACTGGTTGATTCAAAGTTTAAGGATCAGACTTCAAACATGCGACAGACAATTAGGGATAAGGACTATCAAATCAAGTAGTTAACAATCAATTTGGAAGGAGCAAAATATGTCATATCATTCCTTGAACAGGAAAATAGTCAGCTCAAAGCAAAGGAGTTGATCATAGAAAAGGAAAAAGCCAAGTTATTGCAGCAAGTTGGCAAAGGCAAGGAGATCATAGAATCAAGCGAGTCTGAAGCATCAAAGGGGAAAGGAAAGAGGAAAAGACCAAGAACAAGAGGCCTCAAGAAAGCTCTACAAGAAGAGCAAGAACACATTTTATTGAATGAAAACCTTGACCTAGAGGATATGATTTCCCTTGAGGTTCATCAAGATAAGGAATATTGGCTAAATAGGGTAAATTATCACTTGGAGAAGCTCCTTGAAAAGGAAAATAGGGATAATCAATTGCTCAAACACATGGCACATCACTATCAAACTCAAAACATGATAGCCAATGTCAAAGTAAAGCAACTTGAAAATAAGCTCAAGGAGGCCAAAAAAGACCAAAAGGATGAGGGTAACTTGGAGATGCTTGCTGAAGAATCTATGAAGCTATAAAAAACATGTTTTTACACCTTCCATCCAATTTTGAACAATTTCTGAGCACATTTAGTTTTTTTAGAAATTTTGGTCTAAATTCGGAAATTTCGCTGCTCCAGAAGCGCAACGCTTTGGCGCTGCGCTTTTTCCTCAAGCCTCCATTTTAGGAAAGGTCTAAATTTTTGGAAAGCTCTTGCCATCCTCTAAAAACCCATTATCTTAGATTTTGCAGAGGTGGCTCAGTTTTGGAGAAAAATGCAAAAAAGTGGCAAAAAAACTAGCATTATGGACCATTTTTTGACAGGCGCTGCGCTTCTGAAGCGACCTTGGGAGAATGGATATTTTAAGGCCTTCCCATGGTCCAAATTAAGAAATTCAAACTGTTCTAGAAACTAGACTAGATGGGCTAGTTAACGTTCTCTCTGTTTTTCATTTGACCCCTAGAAGGCACCTGAAAATCAGCTCAACGTCGACGCTACACTTCTGCACTTTTTTGTGTTTTAGTTTGTAAATTTCACTCTATATATTTCTAGTTTCTAGTTTGACTCAGTCAAAGTCAAGATTCTCTATGTATTAGCACTAGTTTCAAGGCTAGGTGATATAGGCATGACTAAATGTACATCACAGGTTGTTTTTGATGTTTATTAGGCCTCATAAAAGAAGCAAACTCTTAAACAAACTCTCCATGAAGTGTTTGAGTTTCACCTTCTCACTCTCACCAAGGAATTTGACTCCTGAAGGTGGGAAAGTGGTCTAGGAGAGTCTATATGTATGATTTCTCTTGAGGGGAAGAAGGTTGAACTTTTTGTGAAGGAAGCTTGCATGTAATCATATTTTCAGCTAATACAAAGACAAGTTGCAACTATTTTCAAGGAACTCTAGCCCAGTGAGTTCATGGTGCTTGTACTTCATTCTTTCCTTTTTCTAATGGTCTAAACATCTTTATCTACATTATATCTCTTCTTTTGATGAATGCCTTACAATAAAATACACAAAATTCTTGTTTTTCAAGCTCTGTTATCTGGTTTTCATAGTTATGTGTATGTCTTCCTAAGCTAATGAAATCATGTTTATTTATGCTCATTAGTTTCTTCCACACTATATCCTCTATACTACACTGACAATACTCAAAATACACCATGGCTTCTAATATCTAGCTCCTGCTCATATTTTCCCATGCACTCCTACAACCTAAACCTATTTGTGGCTCCAAACCCTAAGTTCAGCAAACCCTAAAACCAAATTTTCACAAACAAACAAACAAATACACATATCTAGCCTAAAATTCATTTGCTTTAAAGTCATATCACTAACAAGAGACTTAGAGAGATCCCTCTCATGCTCAGTAGGGCTAGCTACTGAGCTGAAGTGGCTTGAGGTTACCCTTCTCGATTTCCTTTTCAGCAAAGGAGATTGTAAGGACTAACAGTGCGCACACATGCGATCCAACCCATTCAACACACTCACCAAGGCGAAGACAATAAGAAAGTCCAACTGGAGCTGAACATGTACTTCGGCAAGTTGATGTGCATGACCACCAGCATACACTTGAATATCAACACAGACACTATTCGCTAGTGTGTTTCTGGTTCAGCGCACCCAAGAAGACCATGTGCATGTTAGTAGACCAATTGGACAAAGGAGCCATACCAATGCACCGGATGAAACGGAGGCAAGAGTTCACTTCGGCAAGATGTCACCATGGGGTGCATGCACACCATCATAGACGATCAAGCTCGGCATCAACTCACCCCTTCACCATCACAAGCATGTCAAAGACTTGGTCTCACCTCAACAGACTGAGTGTCAGTGATTTCTTGCATGGCTTGATCAAGCCATTTTGTCTCCCGTGAGCACATGTGCATTGTAATGTAACATCATGTCAAGTGGAAGTTCAAGTGTCAATAGTTGGATGTAACAGTCATAGAGTAGATGAAGAGTCATGAGGGTAGATGAACTGTCACAAAGGGGAATGTCAAGGGTCACCCCACCCTTTGCTATAAATAGAACCTCATAACTCATTGTAAAGGCTTTTGGTCAGCCAAGCTTCCGATAAGACTATCTTGGAGAGAGCTTGGACAGTATTGTAACACGCCTTGGCTTCTCCACTACACGAAGCTAGTACATCTCTTTGGAGGAGCAGGCAGATGTGGCTATAACGTTCCGCTATTCGAGCTAGTGGTTGGACATGGATGTATTGTATGACTGGAACTTACACTTCTTTATATAATAAGGGCCAACACGTTTCATGCATAGAATATGTTCTATTGTATTCCAGCTATCTTGTTTACTCTAAATGGCATATGTATTTTCTGTCTTACGCATGCATGTATGGACTATTCTATCTGAGTATGTATGAACCTTTCTGAAATGTATTGTTGGTTTAACCATCACTTTGGATTGCCAGCTAACTTTCTTTCCAGGTTGTGATGCATCTTCGCTCGTGTGTTCCCTTCCCATCTGAGTACTATTACAGGTTTCCAAGTGGTGCACTCATCTCAACCACCATGTGTTAGAACCTCTCATGCAACTTCCTTAACTCACTGCAGCTGTCACACCCTTGCTACCAATAGAGTCATCTTACTTGCCTCTATGTGAATTCGTGGTCAAGGCATTACCATACGACCCACTGCTGGGACTCCTACACCAAATGGTCTGAGGTCTAATTAGGAATTCTTACCGGGGATATCCCCTTACATGTTGGCGGGTCCAACACCGTCAACACTTTTGCGCTAGAAGGAGGGCCAGATGACAAGATGAGTCCTCACATCTATTTTGAATCTCTACACATCTATCATGACTAACTACCGAGTTTCTCTTCTGGAGTGCATGTCCCATGGAAATGACTTCATTATCTCAGAAAATCTCTCGGATAACTTGTATCATAAAACATTTAATGGTGGAGGCTACATAGCCTTGGTTAGGCATGTGGTCAGCATTGTAGGCTCATGTGAAAGACATGGATTCTTTAAAGAATACTTGAGTTGTGCATTGTTCGTCTACATGCTTCGAGGGCACCCAATGCACTAGTGTGCCACACTGCCCAAAAAATGTATTCATTTTCTTGCTCATCTGATCGTAGAGATAGACCGTGCTTTCAATCACTTCAACTATAAAGCACTCATCAAAGAAATTTTTGAATTACGGAAAGCACCTGATGAATCCGTTGAACAATTTTACACACATTTTTTTAATCTTGCATACCGATTCCCCGAAGATGATATTGATTTGGAATTCCTCGATGGGATATTTTAGTATCTTCTTCACATATCTCAAAATCCACAATTCTTGAAATCACTCGAATCCCGCTCATACTTCGGTCATGGAACTGCACAACCATGAGCAGGCACAGTCGCTATCACAAGTGACTTTTCGCCTTCACCTCATCATACAACTCCACCGTCGCGGAGTGATGTTGGAGATCATGCACATACCTCTGTTGAACTGTCACATCCTCCCACCCCACCTACTCTTGATATTTGCGTAGATTCATCTTGCAATCATGTTGGTTGTCACGTGGATTTGTTCCCTCGACCTCCGTCCTCGCGTTCTGTTAATCCTCTGGATTGCACTGTCTTGTGTTCTTCCATCCCGAACTCCTCACCTGTTGTGAACAAGGATCAAGTTGTCGACGGAGTTGGTGTTATGCAGCCAACCTATGCCATCATTCATGATGAGTGTGTGCGGGAATCTAAAGAATAATTCATGGTGACGGATGAATCCCTTTCAGCCGCGCCTCATCCGCTTCATCTTGACATCCCTTGTGATTATACCACTATTGATTTTCCCTGTGCAAATCCATTTCCAGATGTTTCTACTTCTGATCATTCATAGGACACGTCTGATGTTATTCTTCCATTACAATGCAAAGAGGACACATCTTCCTCAGAAAATCAATCCAATATGTAATCTATTTTTCCTGAAAACAGAGAGGGTGAACATCTTTGCTTCCCATCTACCCCTCTTCCCGATTCATCAAAACATGAGGATGTCGACAAACATCTCGAATTTTCCGATCTTGGTTGTCATGATCTATTCATTTTCTCATCTGATCACGATGTTGATTCAATCGTTGTTAATCTGTCCAAGACACTGGTCTACGATGATCTACCTGTCAACGAAGTAGAAACCCCCCAGACTGTCGAGGCGCTTCAGCCCGAGCTGATGGCTATGTTAGGCCCTCGCTATCCTAAGGTTGGTTTCACTTCGAGTCAGGAAATTGTTGAAACAATCAAGGCTCCTCATCACTCTCTACTTTGCATAGAAGATCAAACAAACACCCAAATTTCACTTCCTCCACTAGAACTACACGATCCAATCTCTCATGCATTGGAGGAATCTTACACAACGTGCACACATGCACAACACAAGTGTTCTACCTTTCTCACGTTTTCTTGCATGTCACAGTCAATAGATTGCATACACTCAGCATCTGCATGCAGTGTAGCACAACATCATGGCAGCTCCATAGAATGCATGTCATGAACTTTCGCTCATCTTTGTTATGTGGTCGCTTGTAAGCTCAGAGTGTGCTTGTCTTCACTGTTACATCTTTCTTGTTTGTCGGTTCACACAACTGTCTTGTTCACCAACCGTGCCTTCACCAACATGGGTCAACCAATGCGCCGGTGGCTGCATTGGAAGTATCACTTCACGTGAGATGGCCCATGCACTGTTATCTTAGGGGTAGGAGTAGTGTTTGATTTTGAGTTGTTTGCTTGCATGCTTGTTTGCTTACCTGCTTTGTTTGCTTGCTTTTTTTCTTACTTGGTTTGCTTTCCCTTTTACTTCTATTTTTGCTTTTCTTTGTTGTTTGTTAGTTCACTTGTTTCATTTGTAGGTTAGTTTTGCATGAAACCATGTATGACTCTTGAAGCAATCTGGGTAAAGTACAAGAGGCCTTGTGTTGCTATCACTACTTGGTTATCTGTCATCTTGCCTCTTTATGAAGAACTTGTTACTTTAGCCCATGATACATCGAAGGAAAATACCTACTGTTCAAAGTGAACCTTGGTGAAGACACAACGCTTGTGCGCCAACTAGTATCACCTACTCTAGTCAGTTGTTTTTGGGTTAATCCTTGTCAGCTCAGTCAAGTAGAGTAAGGTGATGGGGAAAACCTTAACAAGCACATCAGAGGTATAATAAACTACTTCTATGCATGAACAACCTCTTCTGCTCTCAATAAGTCAGGATCCCTCTTCCGCCTTTGGAATGAATAAGTTATATGCACATTTACGAAGATGAAAAATGAAAAAATGAAAATGTGAAAAAAGTTTGAAAAAATGAAAATGAATAAGGTGAACGAAGAGAAAGGCTTCCTACGCAGAGAGGTGATGCAAGTAACTCCGCCGGGGTACTGACCAGGCTCACTGGCAGTAGAGCCATGCTTGTGTTCCTATGTGACTCGGCCGAGGTACTGTCTAGGCCTACTGGGAGTGGAGCAATGCCAGAGATGAAACTAAGACTCTGACGACTATACTACTTGTGCACCAATATACCCCTCAACCCTAATCGAAAAAATTATGTTTCCTTGGCTTGGAATGTGTGTCAATGAACCAAGAGCTTGTCAGATGCTACATCTTACAATCAAGCTAGTGTGGAAACCAAGAGGAGTTGAGAACTGAACAATACTTCCAGAGGTGTTAGACTTCATTTTCACAAACAAGGTCCATTCAGAGAGCTAGAGTTCTACCAGTGTGTCGCCAAGTGTTGTAGCAGCTACAACCACCCTCCAAAATTTTTCCTCAGCTTCGTTTTGGAGCCTCCCTGTTGGATGTGGAGCCTGATTATCTTCTTTATTCAGAGGTATCACAACATTGGACCCTAGTTCGTAATGTGGCAGCAACGCCACCCGTAATATTTGTGCTGCAAGGGGGGTCCAAGGAGGGGCAGTTGTGATCTTTGGGAGCCCCCCCCGGTGGGGGATCAGGGGAAGCACCCCCGAAGCTAAAAATAGATGTAAAATTGCCTTGTAAAATGTTGTGATTTCGTAGTCAATCTGGGTCGTTCCTTAGGCAGAGATCTGATGGTAGAATTTAGGTTTAATTTAGGGTTGTTTTCCCTAGAAGGCAACCCCTCGCTATATATGAGGGAATTGTATTGCGTCTATGTAGATCTATATTCTGAGTGAGAAATAGAGAGGATATTGTGTGAGAGCAAAGAGGGAATTACAACGGATCTGCTGTAGGTTGTATCTCTTCATTTTGTTGGATAATATAAAAGGAAGGACTGGCTATTTCTCCATGGACATAGCCCAAATTGGACAAACCACGTATATCTGTGTCTCTCTTGTTTTATGTGTTTTCTGTGTTTACATTTCTGCAATATATTTTATGTGTTCCATTCCTCTGTAATATATAATTTTCTAACAATCGGTATTAGAGCCGAAGGTTTATTTGGCTGATAAACTCGCAGGAGAGAAGGGTTCCAAGTTCGAGTGGGAGCAATGGTGGAAGATGGTAGGTTTAGGTTCGAAAAATTTAATGGCCAAAACTAACAACTATGGAAGATGCAGATGGAAGATTATTTGTATCAAAGAGATATGTACCTACCATTGAGCGAAAAGGAAAAGAAGTCGACGAGTATGACAGACATAGAATGAGATATTCTCAACAGAAAGACACTTGGAACAATACAACTATGCTTAGTAGTTTCGGTAGCCTTTAATATTTCAAAGGAAACGACAACATAGGGTTTAATTAAGGCATTGGCCAAACTATATGAAAATACCCTGGCCTTAAATAAGGTATTTCTTATGAAGTGTTTATTTAATATGAAGATGTCAGAAGGTGGATTTGTTGCTGATGATTTAAATGAATTCAATAGAGTTACTAGTCAGTTAAGTTCTGTAGGGGTAACTTTTGATGATGAAGTTAGGGTTCTGTTATTTCTATGCCCATTGCCAGAAAGTTGGAATGGTTTAGTTATGGACACTATTAACTATGTCTCTGGATCTAGTACTTTAAAGTTTGATGATGTTGTCAGTGCAATCCTTGAGAGGAAATGCGACGGAAAAGCTCTGGTGAGACATTAGGTAATTCTGACTGCAGAAAATAGGGGAAGAAAAATGGAAAGAGGAAAGAGCCCAGGATATCACAGTAAGTCGAGGAAAGGGAGATCCAAGTCCAAATCGGGGATAGTGTGCTGCAAATGTGGGAAGAAAGGACACCTGAAGAAATACTGCAAGTCTCAGAAGGGAAAAGAAGGAGACGCACAACAAGAAAACAATCATGAAGCAAATGTGACACGTGATGTGTTGCAAGATGCTTTGATTCTTTCATTAGAAAATATTACTGATGCCTGGGTGGTAGATTAAGGGGCCTCATTCCATGCCACATCTGATAGGAAACATTTTCATGATTATGTTCAAGGATATTTTGGACAGGTTCGGTTGGGTGATGATAAACCCTGTAAAATAATTCGAATGGGTACAGTTTTCATAAAACATCAAAATGGAAATCAATGGCTATTGAAGGAGGTAAGGCATGTTCCAGATCTGAAGAAAAATCAAATTTCAACAAGGCAATTGGGAGGTGAAGCTTGTGTAACTAATTTTACAAATAAAACCTGGAAGGTCACTAAAGGAGCCCTAGTAATAGCAAAATGAGAAAAGGTTGGTACATTATATTTATGCAATAGTATTTCTAATTCTATTAATGCTTTAACCTCTATAGGAGAAGATACAACATCGTGGCATCATAGGCTTGGGCACATGAGTGAGAAGGGGATGCAAATTCTTCACTCAAGAAATTTGTTGCCAGGTTTGAAGCATGTTGATTTAAAATTCTATGAGAATTGTGTTTATGGAAAACATAAGAGAGTCAAATTCCTCAAAGTTGGGAAAGAAAAGAAGAGAAAAAAATTAGAGCTTGTGCATATAGATGTATGGGGACCTGCTCAGGTATCATCTCTTGGTGGCTCTCGTT
Source organism: Pinus tabuliformis (assembly GCA_031772625.1). Classification (NCBI taxonomy): domain Eukaryota; kingdom Viridiplantae; phylum Streptophyta; class Pinopsida; order Pinales; family Pinaceae; genus Pinus; species Pinus tabuliformis. The sequence goes on along the minus strand of CM062817.1, from coordinate 1,894,224,209 downwards.
ATTATGTTATTTTTATTGATGATGCAACCAGAAAAACTTGGATTTATTGTATTCGAAATAAATCTGATGTATTTGATACTTTCAAGAAATGGAAAGCTTTGGTTGAAAATGAGACCGGAAAAAGGTTGAAGTGTCTCAGATCAGGCAATGGAGGTGAATATTTTAACAAAGAGTTTGATAGGTACTATTCAGAGAATGGAATTTTCAGAGAGAAGACAATTCCAGGAACACCACAAGAAAATGGTGTGTCAGAAAGGATGAACAGGAAAATCATGGAGCATGCAAGGTGCATGAGATTGCATGCAGGATTTACATTACAATTTTGGACAGATGTTGTAGATACTGTTATTTATGTAATAAACAGAGGGCCTTCAAGTTCCTTGGATGGTGGTATTCCAAAGGAGGCTTGGACAGGTAAAAAGGTAAACTACTCATTTTTAAAGACTTTTGGTTGTGAAGCCTTTATCCACATTAATAAAGAAAATAGAACAAAGCTTGAGGCAAAATCAAAGAAATGTACCTTTATTGGATATGGTGTTAATGATTTTGGTTATCGCTTTTATGATTATGAAAAACATGAAATAATTAGAAGAAGAGATTTCATATTCAATGAAAAGGTTTTGTATAAGGATCAACTACAGGAAAAGAAACAGGAAAAAGAAAACAGAGAATACATAGTGCTTGATGAGATCACAGAAAAAGTGATGGTGCCTGAAAATCATAATGATCAACAACTAGAACAATAACATCAACCACAACAACAGCAAGCACCTCAAACACCTGAAAGTGGTGTTAGAAGATCTACCAGGATAAGTAGACCCCCTGAACGATAATCTCCGTCATTATATTATGTATTGTTGACTGATTCTGGTGAACCAGAACGTTATGAAGAAGCAGTGCAGGTAGAAACCAGGAAGAAGTGGGAGCAAGACATGAAATAAAAGATGGACTCCTTAGCACATAACCAGACTTGGGACTTAGTCAGTTTTCCTGCGGGTAAAACAACATTGCAAAATAAATGGGTTTACAGGTTGAAGGAAGAAGATGGAGGTAGAAAACAGTATAAAGCTAGACTTGTGGTGAAGGGGTTTGCATAGAAAAAGGGTATAGACTTTGATGAGATATTTTCTCCTGTTGTTAAAATGACTTCAATTAAAACTATTTTAAGTCTAGTAGCAACTGAAGATTTGCATCTTGAGCAATTAGATGTAAAGACAACGTTTCTCCATGGAGATTTGGAGGAAGAGATATATATGCAATAGCCACAAGGATATGGGATAAAATGGAAAGAGAAACTAGTTTGCAGGTTGAAGAAGAGCTTGTATGGCTTAAAATAGGCTCCAAGGCAGTGGTATCTAAAATTGGATAATGTCTAAACAAGGTTATACTAGATGTCACTCTGATCAATGTGTTTATCTCAAAAGGCAAAATGATGGCAGCTATATTATATTGTTAGTGTATGTAGATGACATGCTTGTTGCAGGTTCTAACATGAAGGAAATAAATGTGCTCAAAAGAAAATTGGCAAACCCATCTGCAATGAAGGATTTGGGTGCTACAAAATAAATCCTTGGTATGAGAATAATTAGAGATAGGAAGAATCAAAAATTAACATTGTCTCAGAGTGAGTACATAGAAAAGGTGTTGAAAATATTTAATATGCAAAATGCAAAACCAGTTAGTATACCTTTGGCTAGCCATTTCAAACTAAGTAAGGAGGTGTGTCCCAAGACTCAGGGAGAAATGGATTATATGTCTAAATTTCCATATGCATCAGCAGTTGGAAGCTTAATGTATGTAATGGTCTGGACAAGGCCTAATATTGCACATGTAGTGGGAGTTGTATGCAGGTACATGAACAATCCAGGAAAATAACATTGGATGGCGGTGAAGTGGATTCTCAGGTATTTGAGAGGTACCACAAATCAAGCATTATGCTTTGGTGGTTCAAATATTTATCTACAGGGATATGTGATGCAGATATTGCAGGTGATAAAGATAACAGGAGGAGCACCACAGGGTATGTGTTTACTGTAGGTGGAACAACAATCAGTTGGGTTTCAAAACTGCAAAGTGTTGTTGCACTCTCAACAACCGAAGCAGAGTATGTTGCTGCTACAGAGGCTAGTAAAGAAACGATTTGGTTACAAAGTTTTCTAGATGAATTGGGTAAGAAGCAGGAGTTGGGCAGGTTATACAGTGACATCTAGAGTGCCATACATCTTGCAATTAACTCTACATTTCATTCCAAGACTAAACATATACAGCTCAAGTACCATTTCATACGGTCAGTGTTGGAAGATGGACAGTTGAAGCTGGAAAAGATACACACTAGCCAAAATCTTGCAGATATGTTAACAAAATTTGTAACCAGGGAGAAACTGAGATTCTGCTTAGTTTCAATTGGTCTCCAAGTATGATGAAGAAGATGAGAAACATCCAGGTCCAAAGAGGAGTCATTGTCTAGCAAATGAAGCAGCGATGGAGTTGCTATAATCAGTCTCCAAGTGGGAGATTGTTGGGTGTAGAGGCTGATTATCTTCTTTATTCAGAGGTATCACCGCATTGGACCCTAGTTCGTAATGTGGCAGCAATGTCGCCCGTAATATTTGCGCTGCAAGGAGGGTCCAAGGGGGGTGGCTGCGATATTTGGGAGCCCCCCTGGAGGGGGATCAAGGGCAATGCCCATGAAGCTAAAAATAGATGTAAAATTGCCATGTAAAATGTTGTAATTTCATAGTCAATTTGGGACATTCATTCGGCGGAGATCTGGCGGTAGAAGTTTTTTTTAATTTAGGGTTTTTTTCCCTAGAAGGTAAACCCTCACTATATATGATGGAATTGCATTGCTTCTATGTATATCTGTATTTTGAGTGAGAAAGAGAGAGGAGATTGTGTGAGAGCGAAGAGGGAATTACAGTGGATCTGATGTAGGTTGTATCTTTTCATTTTTCTGGATAATATACAAGGAAGGACTGGCTGTTTCTCCGTGGACGTAGCCCAAATTGGGTGAACCATGTATATCTGTGTCTCTCTTGTTTTACGTGTTTTCTGTGTTTATATTTATGCAATATATTTTATGTTTTCCATTGCTCTATAATATCTAATTTTCTAACACTCCCTTCCAACCTTCACAACAACATGTCTTGCTTCGTGAAGTACACAAGCTTCATTGTTTTTCTTCCACAAAGGAAACCTGTTGATCACAGCTCGATGCATTCCCCTCACAGGCTAATCACCCGAACTTGGTCCGACTGAAGGTTGAGAAACTCCCACAAGAAATTGCGCAATTCTGGAGGGCATCCAGCCTTCCCTCCAGAAATTGCGCAATCTTGACTGGAAAGCTTATGGGCTCCATAATTGCGCAATTCTGACAATCAACACTCACTGTGAAAATTGCACAATTTTCCCCAGCAAGGCTGCTCAGCCCAGAATTTGCCCAAATCTGGGCAGCAGTCAGCTACTCTGCCCAGAAATTGTGCAAATCCCCTAGGCAGCTAACCTAGATCCCATCCAGAAATGCACATTTTCTCCCAGCAGTTGAGCAGTCTCTTGCATGTGCAACTGAGTTGACCGGTTCCCTCCGGGACCGAGCAAAACTGACTTGCATGCATGGGCTGCTTCTCCCAAGGTAGCATGCAAAGGAATCCCTTATTTCAAGGATCTATTTTTAGTAGTTGGAGGTTACATGCAAGGATCATTTCCGAAACCTCCCACGAAGTGTCACTTTCCCTAGATTTGTGGCATGCGCGTCATAACCTCGATGTTATCAAAACTCATCAACCGGATGCTACAGAGCTCATTCCTCACATAAAACTTCCATATCTGACATCCCACATCACATCTAGGATCTGTTGACACACTCATCTCAGTTGTTTTGGGGTAAGCCCGCTTTCAATGACTTGTCTTGCATTTCTGGCGCTTTTTGTATTTCTATTCATATGGACGCTATCTGCTTGATTTCATTGAGTTCTTGCTGTTGTTTTGATACATTCTAGCTTGTACTAGCACCGTTTCAGTTTTCGTCAACATCTCACTGTTGTTGCATGCATGAAACTGTTTTTCACGAACGGTCGCCGTTTTGGCAACTCACCTCACCCACATGCATGTTGTTTCGTTTTCTAAATCTGTCATTCACCATTTGCACACACAATCATTCACTCATGCTTACACTCAGTATCGTCATGCATTCATATTCACATTCACTTTCAGTTGCCCATCGGCAAGTCTGGCCAACCTTGGCCTGAACTCTGCCTTCACTAAGATAACATTGCACAATCTAGGGAAGGAAGGCTCTGTATTCCTCTCTAGAAATGCACATTTCTTCCCAGCCACTGTCCTCCAGGACTGTTTTGAGCATTTCTAAGGGATAGTGACTGCTGGCCCAAAAAATTGCGCAATGCAGTCACTGATACTACAACCATTGCCAACTGAGATTGCGCATTGCGCAATTCCAACAGTTAGCAGCCAGACTGCACTTTGCATTGCGCAGTTCCAGTAGTCAGTCATCCTCCCAGCGGCCCAGACTGTGCCTTGCGCAGTGTTGACACTCAGTCTCCCGCCCTCCCGGCCGAAATTGCGCGACCTTCATGATCAGTCACACAAGTATGTTGCAAATCAATTCTCAAGTTCAGTTTGGTTTTCGAATGACAGATTACTTTCCATGAGTGTTTCCATGTCTCCATGTATCACAGGTGTTCATCTAACTCTCAACAACACAAGTACAATGGTTTCCAAGAGAGCAGAGTCGAAGACACCGTTCATATCACACTTGGGGATGTAGCCAATCAAGTGTCTATGAGTTTGCCTACTCATGAAGACATCAAGTTGTTCATAGGCAAGTACAACAAGATATGACAACAGAAACATCACAACGAGAAACATCATGAACGGTAGCCGAAGGAAACATACCAGATGCAGCGAACATGAGAGGAAGGTTTTTGATAACACATAGGTGGAACAAAGTTGCAAGCTCAAGCAGATCCATTGGTGATGAAAGAAAATTTGGAGACTCAGGCTATGAGGTGACGACGCGACATGAAGATCACGTGAAGACAGAGAATGGAACAAAGAAGGAGTTGCATGTGCTGAAGCAACAACTCAAGAGAGAACATGAAGTTCCACAGACAAGAGAATGAGTGCAGTAGGAACAGGAACAACAAAGGCGCAACATACATTCATGGATGAAACTGTGTCGGTACAAGTTAAAGATCCATCCCAGCAGCTAGCACAAAGCAGACATGGTGAGAAGTTTTGTTGGTCGCATGCAAAGGATTTAGCAGCATGCATGTCATTGTGCGCACGCATGCAATCCAGCCCATTCATCACACTCACCAAGGCGAAGACAATAAGAAAGTCCAACTGGAGCTGAACATGTACTTCGGCAAGTTGATGCACATGACCACCAGCACACACTTGAACATCATCATAGACACTATGCATCAATGTGTTGACGGTTCAGCCACACCCAAGAAGACCATGCGCATGTTAGCGGTTGAGTTGGACGAAGGAGCCATACCAATGCACAGGATGCAATGGATGCAAGAGTTTGCTTCGGCAATATGTCACCATGGGGTGCATGCACAGCATCACGGACGACCAAGCTTGGCATCATCTCACCACCTTGACCATCATAAGCATGTCAAAGAGTTGGTCTTAGCTCAATGGACCGAGTGTCAGTGATTTCCTGCATGGCTTTCTCAAGCCATTTTGTCTCCCATGAGCACATGTGCATTGTAATGTAACATCATGTCAAGTGGAAGTTCAAGTGTCAATAGTTGGATGTAACAGTCATAGAGTAGATGAAGAGTCATGAGGGTAGATGAATTTTCACAAAGGGGAATGTCAAGGGTCACCCCACCCTTTTCTATAAATAGAACCTCATAACTCACTGTAAAGGCTTTTGGTCAGGCAAGCTTCCTATATGACTATCTTGGAGAGAGCTTGGATAGTATTGTAACGCATATTGGATTCTCCACTGCACGGAGCTAGTACATCTCTTTGGAGGAGCAAGCGGATGTGGCTGTAACGTTCCACTATTGGAGCTAGTGGTTGGACATGGATGTATTATATGACTGGAATTTACACTTATTTATATAATAAGAGCCAACACATTTCATGCATATGTTGTATTGTATTCCAGCTATCTTGTTTACTCTAAATGGCATATGTATTTGCTTTCTTACGCATGCATATATGGACTATTTTGTATGAGTATGTATGAATCTTTCTGAAATGTGTTGTTGGTTTAACCATCACTTTGGATTGCTAGCTAACTTGCTTTCCAGCTTGTGATGCATCTTCGCTCGTGTGTTCCCTTCCCATCTGAGTACTATTACAGGTTGCCAAGGGGTGCACTCATCTCAATCCCCATGTGTTAGAACCTCTCATGCACCTTCCTTGACTCACTACAGCTGTCACACCCTTGCTACCAACAAAGTCATCTTACTTGCCTCTATGTGAAATCACGATCAAGGCATTACCATACGATCCACTGCCGGGACTCCTACACCAAATGGTCTAAGGTATAATTGGGACTTCTTATCAGGGTGATCCCCTTACATGTTGGCGAGTGCAGCACCATCAACAAGCATGAAGGCCGAACAAGAGTAAGGGGTGAAATGATTTACGAATAGATGCAAGGAATTGGATACCGTCATCGGAAAACTTGCATGTCAAACATACATATACATATCTGAACTCATAGTCATGCCTGATCAATTGAAGAGGCATATAAAAATACATGAATCCATGGTATAGGCACAACTATCCATTAAGAAAGGGATCATGTGCATGAATCCTCGGCATGGAAGCAGCCATTCGAATGAGGGGATAAAAAATGAGATCCACGGCATGGTCACAGCCATCCGTGTAAAGAATCATGTATATAATAATGAATGACTCATCACTCCTTGCAACCTAGACTTTTGTGATATAAGCCCAGGGTCTTACGCTCCGACACGACCCGATGAAAGTACAAATTCTAACATGTGAATAGACGTGTTGTAGTCAAACATGTTAGAAAGCAGCTTTATTACCAGTCAATTATGTGAACCATTAACAAGCGCGAGAGAAATGACCAATAATGAAAATGGCTCTCAAGGTACTAACAGCACAATTCACAAAGTGTGAATAAGGAATCAAAGTTGAACACTCTTGAAATCATTCAATCGAAGGCCAATGATGAGAACCTATCATCGAGTGTGAAGAACTTGCCATTGGGGCATGCAAGCTCTAAGGTACTAGAAGGGAGTTTCTAGATCAACTTCGTGGATAATGAGCTAAAGTCAACAGGAAGTGATCCGTCGAAGGAAGGTCATAATGAACACAAAATAGGAAACACAATGAATGAGAGTAATCCAAGATGGTGACATATGATCAGACAATGTATAGGTAGGTGGAATTCTCTTGAACATGTGGATGACACGACTCTAGATTTTTGCAGCATTTGACATCATAGGATCAAAGTTCATGGTGACGTGGCAGAGATCATATGAGAGCTTTAAAATTGATAACCCAAAACCCAGGGAGGTACATGATAGAGTGAGGAAAAAACCGACATGAACAATAGATGAGTGTCAATGTTCATGAGCGACGCTGCCTCAAGTGAAGAATACAACTGATGAAATATTTACAGTTTTCCCCCACCATTTCTGGTGAGTACCCCAGTTATTTTTACACAAGATTGACGGGGATAACATATGCTTATAACATAAGTCCATCCTTTAGATGGATCCATCCTAGTAAATTTTACGAGCCCTAGGAAGGAGTATCTCGGTCTTGTCATAATGATAAGTCCTATGTCGTTTAATATTTTAACGAGTCCAACAAAGGTGAAACTCGACATCTTTTTCATGTTTAAAGAGTTTGAAAAGGACACAGAAAAGAAAACTCCAAAAGGTCCCTTTTTGTAAAGTTGTCCCTCGAGCCTGAAATGCTAGAAAACAATACTCGAGAGATCCTCCTAGCCATATTCGACTAAGGTGTACCTTTTTCGTAAATAGTTTTATCCCACCCCGAAAAATGGGTAAACGTATATTGGGTAAACAATGTTTCATTTACTTTAACGAGTTCAAAATGACAAGAGCTTGACAATATTTTCGTGTTTTGAGAGTCGGAAAGGAGCTTAAAGTAGACTCCCCGCTTTTATTTACTTTAACGAGTCTAAAAGGAAAAAATACTCTACAATATTTTCATTTTTTACGAGTCAGAAAAGAGCTTAAAGGTGGCTCATTCTGGAGGAACGGGTGGTATAAAGGGTAGCAACAGGTTCCGGTTGAGGGAGGAACTGCTCGAAACACTGAATGGTCAAGAGGTTAGCTAGCAAAACCACTCATTGTTGTGGTTCCTTAGGAAAGGAAAAAATAACCAAGTGAAAGTATATGATAGGCCGAAGAGATGCTGGAGATGGAATGAAACAACCAAGGCTCATCTAGCAGAAATTAGTTGATAAAGATGGCAATCACAAGATTTAAATTGGGCATGGGTTCATTTTTACACAAGCTTGAACCATGGGGAACTTTGCTTGAATTCGGTTTCATGTTTACACAAGATTGAAATGAAAAACTATGCTTGAGTTTGGTTCCATTTTTAAACAAGCTTGAAACAAAGGCAAACTATGCTTGAGTTAGGTTAGCATGCCCCCAGCATAACGACTCAATTTGACACAAGACAAGGAACTATGCTCACATCCCTTGTTTCATTTTTTAACGAGCTTGACACAAGACAAGGAACTATGCTCACATCCCTTGTTTCATTTTTTAACGAGCTTGACACAAGACAAGGAACTATGCTCACATCCCTTGTTTCATTTTTTAACGAGCTTGACACAAGACAAGGAACTTTGCTCCAACACTTTGTTTCATTTTTTAAGGAGCTTGACACAAGACAAGGAACTCTGCTCCGTAGCACTTGTTTCATTTTTTAACGAGCTTGACACAAGACGAGGAACTATGCTCACGACATCTGTTTCATTTTTTAACGAGGCTGATACAGGAACAAACTATCCTCGAGACTCCTTGTTTCATTTTTTAAGGAGCTTGACATAAGACCAGGAACCATGCTCCGACACTTTGTTTCATTTTTTAACGAGGTTGACACTAGACCAGGAACTACCCTCATGACATTTGTTTCATTTTTTAACAAGGTTGATACAGGAACAAACTATCCTCGAAATCTGTTTCATTTTTTAACGAGGTTGATACAGGAAAAAACTATCCTCACACGCTGTTTCATTTTTTAACGAGGTTGACACAGAAAAAGAACTATCCTCGTACGTTGTTTCATTTTTTAAGGAGGTTGACACAGAGAAATAACTATCCTCATGACCCCTGATCATGGATCATACGATAACATGCCCCCCAAGAGGTCCTCATTGGATGGGAGAACTACGCTCTGGGAGGAACACATGTCAACTGGTACAAATGATAGATCAGGTTCTAATGCCCCCAATACATAATGTACCATGCCATCTGCATGATCATCAACAGATGTGGAGACGAAACGGGTAGCCACATAATTGACCTGTGGTGGGGAGGGTACTACTTGCAAACAAGAACCAATAGGGGATGACGGTAGGATTGGAGCCATCTGGTGACTGACGAACGATAATTGGTCAATGGTCAGTATTCTCCCTTCGTGTGAAAGATGAACCACACAGAAGAGAGAAGAAACAAGAGCTCCCATGACATAAACATAGTTGCGCCCAAGGAGAAGATCGAAGTCTAAGGGACCTTGGACTACCATCATGTCTATATAGATGGTCTTTCCTCCCAAAGTAATAGGGAACTTCGAAAGGATCCCTAAAGGTTGACTGGATCCTCTGTTGAAAGACAACAAATTTTGGGTGACAAGCACAAGCTGTGGGGATCCCAAAGCTTGCCAAGTAGTAGAAGACATGACGTTAATAGATGAGCCTTCATCTAATAGAGTGCCATGTAGTACCATATTATAGGCTTGTACCATAATCTGGAAAGGCACATAAGATGGGAGGCAGAATGTAATCAATTGACTCCAATTAAAAGAAACAACATAACTACTTGGTGGGGGTATCATAGGATTGCCCCCATGCTTTACAGGAAAAGGAGAAGGACTCTCTTGAACAACTGGGACGGGAGGGCCACTCTTCGATTCATGAGATTCTGAGGAGACAAGAAGAACATGAGCAGTATGATCACTACTCTCTTCGGCAATAGAGTGAACAACTGAAGGTGGAGCCAAGTTAAGACTATTTTCGACCAATGGTTGGTCGAGAATAGACACAAGAGAGTCATGCTCAGGAAGAGCAGGATGGGTAAGAGATGAATAAAAGTCAATCTCTTTACCAACTAGGAGAGGGTTAGAAGCAAGCCTCTAATAACCAACAAGAAGCTAGGGTTGAGGAGCTGTAAGGTTTTCCAAAACTTTGGAAGCTTTATCCATAAGAGGACAAAGGTGAAGAAGATGTTGTCCTTCACATAACCTACAGGGAATTTAATTTTTCCCTTCTTCTTACCATCGCTAGCCGAGGGTGTAGCATCGACATGATCTCTAGAGGTTGATGGGGATGGTCGATCCAGATTTTGAGAACATACCTCTAAGAATCTGGGAATACCAGCACAATAGGTTTCGGTTAAGGGAGGAACTGCTCAAAACACTGAAAGGCCAAGAGGTTAGCTAGCAAAACCACTCATTGCTGCAGTTCCTTAGGAAAGGAAAAAACAACCAAGTGAAATCATATGATCGACCAAAGAGAAGGTGTAGATGGAATGAAACAACCAAGGCTAATCCAACAAAAATTAGGTGATAAAAATGGAAATCACAAGATGTAAATTGGGCATGGGTTCATTTTTACACAAGCTTGAACCATGGGGAACTCTGCTTGAATTTGGTTTCATGTTTCCACAAGCTTGAAATGAAAAAATTATGCTTGAGTTTGGTTTCATTTTTAAACAAGCTTGAAACAAAGACAAACTATGCTTGAGTTAAGTTTCCATGCCCCTAGCATAACGACTCAATTCGACACAAGACAAGGAACTATGCTCAGATCCCTTGTTTCATTTTTTAACGAGCTTGACACAAGACAAGGAACTATGCTCACATCCCTTGTTTCATTTTTTAACGAGCTTGACACAAGACAAGGAACTTTGCTCCAACACTTTGTTTCATTTTTTAAGGAGCCTGACACAGATAAGGAACTCTGCTTCGTAGCCCTTGTTTCATTTTTTAACGAGCTTGACAACAGGCTTCGAGCAGTTCCTCCCCTAACCGAAACCTGTTTTTCATCTCTGGTGTTGCTCTGCTGCCAGCAGGCCTGGGCAGTACCCCAACAGAGTCACGCAGGAACCAAAACATTGCTCCACTTCCAACAAGCCTAGACATTACCCTAGTGGAGGTTCTTGCTTCACCTCTTTGCGCAGACAACCTTTCTCTTCTTTCGCCTTTATTTATTTATTTAAAGAGATATGTGCATCAACATTTATTTATTTTGGGGCAAAAGAGGGATCCCGAATTATTGAGAGCATAAGATGTTATTCATTCAGAGAAGCATATAGAGACCTCTGATTTAGGTTTTCTCATTTAGAATTTTCCCCTTCTCTATTTCTACTAATTGGATAAGATTGAGAAAACCAGCTAAACAATCGAGCATAGGCATGAGGTTTCTGAGCTAGCCATGGGTTCATGTTTGGACCAAAACTCTCCTAACGGATAGATCATATTTTCTATCTGAACTTCATTAGACAAAAGATGTAACCAACATAAGGAAGACGGATAGAAGGCTAGTGAAATGTTATAGTGTCACAAGGCTCTTTAGACTTCAGCCACATGCATACTTAGAAGCCACAACACGATCAAGAACAACACTTGTTCACATGAATAAATCAACATAACATTCAACCCAAGAAAAAAATAGGACAGAGAAAAAGGTTATGTACATAGTGCAGGGCACAACCCCATATCTTCATTGTAAATATTATTTTAAGTTTTGGCCATTGATAGGGAGAGAGTCAATCTTCCTGGCAAGTGATTGAAGACGATATGTGTGCTAGCCAAGATTTTTGTGTACCATGTATGGTCTAATCCACATGGACTGAAACTTAGTGTGTTTTCCTTTGTCCTCGTGGGCTTTATCCTACTTTAAGACTAAGTCACCAACACTAAAGTTGTTTTTCCCTGCAGACTTCCTGTCAAACCACCTCTTGATACGACTCTAGTGCAACAATATTTTTTCTTTTACTTTCAAACTTTCTTCCTTTAGCTTGTGCAAAGTGTCCACCATATGCTAAACGAAAATACAAGGCTTGACTTGGGACTCTTGTGACAATTGGAGAGCAGAAAAGTAGATGTTCGGCGAGAGGATGGCTTATTTTCTATACACTAGGAACTAAGGGGAGGTGTTCAGAGAAGGTTTAGGTGTGAATCAGTCAACCCATAAGGCATTCACCAAAACAAAGTGTTAGTTTTTCTAATAAGAGAAAATGGTCTTTTTTATGATATTGATTAGGTTCTTATTTATGGATTCAGCAAGACCATTCCCCTGCGGATAATAATTAGCTGAGTGTTTCAATATAATACCATTTTCCAATGAAAAATCATAGAGTCATAACGATGAGAGGTATGTTGCATTGTCCAAAACAAGTGATGTAGGAATGTCGAACCTGGAAGTGATGCTCTACTGCAGAAAGTTGATGACTTCCTGATCGTTCACCTGTTTTAGCGGAACTGCCTCTGTTCACTGTGTGAAGTAGTCCGTAGCGGCTAGAATATAGCGGTGTTGATTTGACGAGTGCGGCAAAATTTCCCCAATGATGTCCAAGCCCCACTGTTGGAAAGGTTCTTCCACTCCAATGGGCTATAGTGGGGTTGCTGACCTCTTATTTCTACCAACACACCTCTGAGAGGACGAACACTTGTGGGCATAACCATGAGCATATTTGAATAATGTAGGCTAGTAAAAGACGGCCCACATAACCTTATGTGTTGTAGTGTTTCCTGCAAAGTGTCCCCTGATTGGTCCATCGTGGAGATCACACAATACCTTTTTTGAATTGTGCGCCTCCAAACACCTGCATAGTACTCCATTGTGGTGCTTTATGAACAACACCCCATGCACCAATTGATATGATAATGATTTAAGTCAGAGTGCCCTCTTCTATCATGTGTAAAAGTGAGAGGGAACTATGCGATACTCAAGGTATTGGTGCACATCCATGCACCAAGATTTTGTGTCTGTAATGGGGGAGGCTCGCTCAACGTTATACATTTAAATCTCTTTCTCCCATCCCACAAACTCTTCTTCTTCCTCTTTCATGTTTACTTCTTCTGCTACGAATTGGAAAAGACCATGACCCTTGATTATGTGAACTGACTTGATTTCTAGATCATATTCTTATAACTCGATCATCCAGTTCACCCTCCTTTCACCCAAGTCTTGTTGAATAAGCAGCGACCTGAATACTGGGCATGGAACAAATATAACATAATGGTTCTTTAACAGATAGGGTCTAAAGTGATTTACTGCCTTGTACACTACATAAGCATGTTTGTCCATGGTAGGGTAGTTAAGCTCTAGTCCTTGCAGAATTGCACTCATGAAGGATATAGGCCATTAATTGTTTAACTCATCCTTCTGAGTAAGTACAACACCAAGAGAGGTATCAAAAGAAAACGTATAGAGAAAGAAATATTTACCAAAGTCTAGGATGTACAACACGGGTGCTTCTGTTATAGCCTGCTTGATATGGGTAAACACGTCCTTGTCCCTTTTATCCCATTTGTAAACTACATCCTTCTTCACCATCTCTTGTATTGGTTTGACAATCTGGGCTTAGTCAAAGATGAACTTGCAGAGGAATTTTATCTTCCCCAAGAAAGACTACATGGATTTCTTATTCACTGGGAAGGGAATCTACGTGATAGTTTTGACCCTATCTAGGTCTACCTTGATCCCACTTTTAGCAATGATGTGTCCCAAGAGATTACCCTTGGAAACTAGAAAGATACTCTTCTTGGGATTCGCATATATCCCGTATTTGCGACATCGCTAAAAAATCTTCTTCAAAGGGTGTAGGTGGTCTGACCTCTGTTTGGAAAATATTGTTACATCATCGAGGTAGACTACTATGCTCTGGCCAATGATCCCATGGAAGGTGATGTCCATTGCATGTTGGAATGTTGCACCAGCATTGACTAGCCCAAAGGACATTCATCGAAATGAGAATGGATCCCACTTCATTCTGAAAGTAGTTTTTAGTTTGTTAGGCTTTGCCAATAGAACCTAGTTGTATCGTGAAAATCCATTAAGCAAAGAAAATATTTCGGACCTAGATACTGTTTGCAGTATTTTCTCCATGGACGACACGGGGTAGTTATCCTTGTCTAAGGTGCAGTTGTGATTCCTGAAATATACACACATGCAGATCTCCTCAGACTTCTTCCTCATAGGAACCAAGTTTGATATCCACGTCGAATATCACACCTTGCATATGATCCAAGCATCCAACAATTTTCGAAACTCCTTTAGTATGAGGGGCTCAAGCTTTGGATCAACTTTTTTCAATTTCTGTTGAAATGGTTTGGCCCCTTCCTTAATTGGTATTACATGCTGGATTATTCACGTGTCATATGTCTTGAGTTCCTCATACGTACACGCAAAGACATCACAGTACTTCTTGAATATGTGGATGAAGGCTTGTCGCTCTTGTGGTGTGCAACAAGTACCGATATTAACATATTTCGGATCCTTCTCAGTTCCCAAGTTGGTTTGCTCATGCGACATAGTGGAGTTGTGGGTCTTGGCATATACGGGTCCTCAGAAGCATTTTGTAGATCATACATCTTCTCCAATGATACCACACCCTTGGGGATGAGGTTCACTTTATAACTTGCATTGGTTGCATCCTGCAGTTCCCTTTCATGCTCGTCCTCATCGATCATGACGTCTTTGAACATGTCAGTGTTTGCCATAAAATAAAGTATATGTTGGTTGTCATAAAAAACACGTAAATTAGTGATATTATCCGAGACATAAGGTTTATGAAAAATTTCAATAGAAAATCCATCCCTTAAAGGTTACATTCTAGCAATAGAATTTGCCAAGGAATCCACATCTACATTACACATTCTTGGAACGTAAATAATATTAAAGCTTGGAAATATGAGATGAGTCGCTAGACCTCTTGTTGATAACTTTTAAGATGAGGTGACACACAATGTATGGTGTTACGTACCTGACGCACCACAATTTTTGAGTCACCTACCACTTTCAAAATGGAAACATTGAGGTCGATGGCCTTCTGTAATCCCAAGATGAGTGCTTCGTACTCTGCAGTGTTATTCGCGCACTTGAATTCCAAGCGACTAGAGATCAAATGTTTTTTCTGCAACGTGTCTATTAAATCGCAACTAGCTCTAGAGCCCTCCCACGTTTTGGATCCATCGAAATACATAGTCCACATATCATATGTACAGGGAATGCTAACTACACCATTACTACTACTACTACTACTAAATGTACAAAGTTCATTATCACCAGTTGGACAAGGAAGGAGTCCAACTGTGTTTCTGGTGGGACCGGGGATGGCTTTGCAAGATGGCACCCGAGTTGCATTTAAAGTAATTTCCAAATAATAATTCTTTGAAAGCCATTGGCTCGTTGTGTCCATTCAAGGGAGTAATCGTGTGCTTCATGTATCTCTCTAATTCCACCCAAATATGATTGTTCCTACCCTTGTACGGAAGCCATAGTTGTGACCTATCTGTGGAAATATATCCTTGAATATTTCTAGACCAATCTATGTTGAATAACACTCTGTATGCTTTTGGAATGTCCACAATCACTATGTTGATACATTGGTGAACTCATCCGTCAAATGATAAATGGATGATGACATCTCTGAGTTCACTAATTTCCTGGACATGAGTTCTGTCCAGCTGAATAATCTGTGCATCTGTCTTTTCCCATTTAGCATTGATTTTCTTGGCAACATATAATGGCATGACATTCACCGATGCACTTGAATCAACCAAGAAATTGTGTAAATTGAAATTGGAATTGAAATTTTCAAACGTTAACAAGAACGAGGGGAAAAGTGTTTGCATCCATCGTGAGTGCATTAAGTACATATGTGAGAGTATCAGGAGACTTACTAGATCCCTTGTCCGAAGAGGTGGCATTACCTGTAGAGGTTTTCCCAAGTGCCCGTAGAAGGATGTCCCGCTGGCTCGTGATCTTTGTGAGTTCGAACATGGATATGTTTGCACAAACCTTCTTCATATCATCCACAATGTTATAATCCACAGCGAGAATACTGATCGAGGTGTCTAGGGATGGAACTTGGTTTGTGGTTTTTGGAGGAATGGTTCTTTCCTTAATGCTATTGAAAACACTTTTCGTTGAGACTGCTTTCCTAGACTTGATTTGAGTGTTTTGGGCTGAGTTAGCCAGTGGATTGATTTTCCTTAACATATTTTCTTTGAATTTTTGTTTCAGAAACTCAATTATGGTGGTTGGCCCTTGAATTCTTAGGATGTATCGATTGTTCTGCTTCTGAGCTAGACCATCACTCAGAGGCTGCTTATCAAAAATACTATTTTGGGCTGTGAAAATGCAATGAAACATGTTCACTGCATGCCCAACACTTGGAGCTTCATCAGCTGTGGTAGCTTCTTCCTTCCCTTCATCAGGCTCAGTCTGCTCCTTAGCCATGACTGAATCAAAAAACTGTGCAACCATTCTTCTCATGATTTGGTTCCACTGTGGGCACGTCTTTTCTGAATGATGCTGGTTATGAAATGTGCAATACGAATTCGTGCCAATTTTATCAATAGTCAAGACAACATTGGAACTTTGCGCAAACTTTACCGACTAGATGCTACTACTGCTAGACGCTAAATATCTTCTGAACATGAACTTTGGGGGCCTGTTGCTCATGGTATTATCGCTTGTCCTTTGTTTGAGTACAACCATTTCAGTGGTCATGGACTTGACAAGATGAGTCAGGCTTTCAAGAACGTTTAGTTCTTTCTCCTTAGCCTTGCTCATGGGGGCCTGAGACCTCTTACCCATGTCCTTGGATTCTTTTGTTGATTCATCATCTAAGATGAATCCAATAGCATGCAAGTCCTTCTCAGCGGAAATAGGCTCTTCAAAGTTTTCTATCAATATCTGTTTTGCAGTTCACTTTACAAACTGCACAATATTTGCTGGCAAGGCAGAAGTGTAGTAATCTATGGTGATGGAGTCATGAGGTTTTGTATTGTCAGAAAAATTGTTCAAGATGTGATTGAACCTCTGATTGAAATATTTAACTTTTTCGTTTTGCTCCATCTTAAGATTACCCAACTCCTTTAATAACATGTAAATGGTCTTATCTTCAACAAATTTTTCAAGAAATATCTTTTTGAATCCCCTCCAATTCTAGATGGAGTTCAAAGGAAGGTTGTGATACCATACAACTGCTCTACCATCCAAGTTACATGGAAAAATTCTACATGTGACATCATCGTAACATACCTCAAGTGTCTGGAGATGTAGGTAAGAGTTGTCCAAGTGGTCTTCAGCCTTCTCTCTCTTATTAGGGTCATACTTCGTCAAGAGCTTCTCCGCGTGCCTTGGCATCTTATGCATGATACCTGAAATGCTAGTGGGCCCTGAGTCATCCAATCCAGATTTTGATCTGCCATGTATTCCTCTTCGTTGTCCTCCTCTTCGCTTTTCGAATCTGATGGTTCTTCTCTTCTTCCTCTCTGCCTATCCCACCAAAAGTTGAACCCAAGAGTAAGGTGTTTCCTCCGTTACCACCATGAAAGACTGGAGGCTCTTCTTCCTGTTCCATAGAGTCTGCTAATTCTTCAAGAGTGGTGAGAACCACTTCTTCAATGGACGAGACTACTATCCCCCTGGAGGTGGTATTTTATTTCTTTGGATAATATGGAAGACTGATTACTCCCATAATCAATCCAAAAACTTTTGCAAACTTATGGGTGATGGGGTGGATGGCCTGAAGCTGATCATATGAGATTTCACATTCAGGTCTGGGCTAGGAAGAGTTACCAACTTCGGAAGCACGAGTAGGGAATGCAGAGTGATTGTTTCTACCTTGACTAGAAGATGGATTAGTGGGGTCAATGGGTCTATTAGCCACAAAATACTGGAAAACCTCCTTCTAGTGCCATAAATGTTGATGGTGCTAGACCTGCCAACATTTAGGGGATCTCCATGATATGAAGTCCCAATCAGACCTCGCACTATTTGGTGTAGGAGTCCCATCTGGTATAAAGGCCTGGTTTCTAAATCCTTAAATGTTTTCCTTGGCTCTATCTATCAGCACAAGAGAGTGATGTAATGGTGTCTTCGAAAAGCAAGGGGAGTGTGCTTGCTGAGTGTGCAGTACAACTGTGTCGAGGTTCTTCTACTGAAAAGGGGGAGAGAAAAGTGAGCCTCTAAGTGAGAGGTAATAGAACCACCCAGAAAGAGACACACATGAACCAGAAGGACCCATCAAGCATCCAACGTAATAGTCTATAACCGATATGATGGTCGTTACAACCAATAAACAAAGAAATATTCATCTAACATCCAGTGGAATAGTCCATAGCAGATGTGACAATCGTTACAACCAACAAATAAGGAAAGATGTGTCTATATCCCGTGGAATAGTCTACAAGGATGGTGTTAGCGCTCGAATTTGGCCTCAGGCTGAGGAAGGCAAAATCCAAGGCAACATCAAACCACTTAGCCTCGTAGCTAGCCCTACGAGGACAGGAGAGGGATCTCTCCGGGTCTATCTCGGCAAAAGGTCTTCAAAGGGCGGATATGACCAATAAAGAACACTGATTTTAGGCTAGTAAACTGATTGAGAAGGTTTGATTTCAGATTTTTAGGGTTTTGGTGGAAAACTGAGCACAACAATTTTGGGTGCGGGAATGAGACACAGTTTTTGCAGAGGTCTTTTTGGGGCAAGGTAGGATATTGTCTTGATGCCTTTGAATTAAGTGAATGGATAGAAATGACCGGTGAGGAGCTAAAGAGAGCAAGAAACTTTCAAGAGTTCTCTTTAGACAGAGGAAAATATAGATATTAAGCAAACTTAAAGGCAGAGCATATAAATTATGAATTTTACCTTAACACTTCATTTACTTAATGTGCGGAAAAGAAAAGTGGGAAAATAAGACACATAACACACTTACAAGTACAAGAGAGAAGCACACCATTAACACAAATAACCACAGGAATCCCAAATAGTGCTGCAAAACCCTGGTCTTTCCTTTGCCAAAATTGCAGAGATACAAAGAGTAATACAGTCTAAGCTTATCCCTCAAGAGTCCAACCATGAAAATGACTAAGAAAATACATAATATAGGAAAGCTAACACCTTTCCTTGCCTCTAGGGGTCGAGCTCATCCTTCTAGGAGCTGTTTCAACCAATTCTAAACTGAGCACTAAAATCTAGGCAGTCAAAACCACTTGCCTCTATAAGCTAGGAAACCAATTCATTCATTAAATTTTTTACTTTTTATGAATGAATCTTCTAGAAGAGATAAATAAGTGCCATGACATCATAAAATTACATCAAGGAAGATGAAAAATCACTCCAAAAAGTCAAAGCTAGTCAAATCTTCGTTTTGCTGAGCTGTAGGTGAAAATCTGGCAAATTTCCCTGATGCGTAGCGCCCCAATTCTCAACGCATAGCGCGCCTTTGAGACATCTTTTGAGGCACTTCCCGGAATCCAAATGAGGCAAAAATAGGCTTGTTGGAAAGGTATGGATGTCTACTTTCCAGCCCAAGTGGAATTTCTCAATTTGGTGGTCATTTGTCCCTCCAAAATTTCAATATCCCAAGACTGCTCCCTGTGTGTCCAAAAAGAGGCAGAAAGTCATTTTTGCATGTTTTTTGACCTTCTGAGGGCTCAAAACCTGACGAAATGTCTTGGCAATTGCTGAGAAAGTGTAATTTGTCATGAAAAATCCAAAAATGCTGAGTTGTTAAGGAATGGACTTGCCCATCTTCAGGGTAGCGCGCAGCGCGCTACGCGTTGAGAGCAAAAACCTGTGTGTGGCACAAAAAAGTCAAAATTGACCAAAATTGCTCAAAATTTCCTGAAATTTGAGCTGGAAGTGCATCATTGAGCACCATGCTCCTTCAAGATAGCTTCAGCCAAAATATGAAGGGGATCGGACCGTTTCTTCCGTTTTAGTGCCTTGGCCAACCGTCCTTTGAGCACCTTCATTCTTGCTTTACACACATGCATTCGAGCCCAATAGTGATTCTTCATGTGTCGGAGCATGTATTTGTCCCTATTTTCATTTGCTATCAACCTCTCTAGATGTGTGTTCACCTGAATGAGCATAGAGCTTTGCTCCTTGGGTGTCAAATCACCGGGTCTCTCGCGAGCCAAGTTCCGGTCTTCTCGGATCCTCCGCAACTCATCAAGAGAGTGTTCATCCTCTAATTGCTTGTTGCACTGCTCTAAATAAGTAATTGTCGAATTTTCTATCTCCAACTTTTGCTGCAACAAGTCATTTTCAGCCCTTAGTTGCTGGATGATCTCCTCTGACTCTAGGCTAGGAGAAATGATATCAAGGTCAACAACATCTATGCCTGGAACACCTGATGGCCCCTCATCAATCTTGGGCTACTTGCCTCTCTCTGGTACCTGTGCTGCTGTCGAAAGCGAGGCCCCTTCCACCTGAGGTGGAGATAACACTCGTTGTGCTGATGAAGAAGGCGAGACCCCTTCCACCTGATGTGGAGATAATACTCGCCGTGCAGATGAAAATAAGGCCCTGTGGCCTCTCTGATATGTGACAAATGGAGGGGAGCTGACATGCTCGGGCTCTGGAATGTCAAACTGATGTGAAGGCCCTCCCTCATCACGGACAACCTCAGGAGGTGGCTGTGGCACTGTGAACAAGTCACGAGAAATGAAATCCTCCCATGGAATACCTTGTTGTGCCAATTGATGCATGACCACAATCTTGATCAGTGCATAATGATAAATGCTCTTGTGTTGCTGTGCTGGGCTCTTTCTTTGCACCAAGGGCACCATCCTCTCTATATTTCGGCACATGAAGAATGGAATGTTCATCATTCGTACCGGTGTGAAATGCATCAACAAACGGATATGGTACGAATACAAACGTCAAAATCTGCCCTCACAAGTGAAATAGCGAATGATGATCCTCATCAAAGGTGCATACTCGTCTCTTAAGATTCTGAAGGGAAAAACACCAGTTGGGTGCCTCATATATACAGGTTTAATATATGGCTCATAATGAAATCTGTCCAACTGCTGGCGCTTGTTCCACTCTTCTCCAATATTGGGTATCCCTGTTGCTTGAGCAACAATCTCGGGTGACAATGTGAAGTCCACTCCTGCAAGATTCACATTCCCATTGTGCAAATGTAGGACAAACAAGCGGGCCAATTCCTTGTGGTGTTGAATTTGGGAGATTCTCTCACAATATTCATAGCATGATTGATATCGGAAACATGACACTGCAAGTGGACAAGCTTGTAGATAAGCCAAAGAGGTGGGCTCCTCCCTGACATGCTGACCATCTTTACCACCCCTGTGATGCCTCCTTGGCACCTCTACCTCTGGTGTTGATTCACGGTCATCACTTTGCTCATAATCTGTTTCGGTTTCTGACATGGTTTTGGAGGCAAGTGACTGAAAAATAATGCTGACTGTGCACCCAATGAACTGTTGTTTTGACTTGTTTAGATGTTGTTACCAAGGGGACAAACACACATGGGAAATGTTAGGGAAAAGGGAACATTGAGGGGATTAGGGAAAACAAATGTGAAAGGAAATTTTAGGAAAGGAACATGGAACATATACAATCATAATTTGTGGGACTTTAATGGGAAGTGGGGTTTAGGAAATTTACATAGGATTTTAGGAATTAGTAGGGTTTAGGGATTTTTAATAGGGAAATTATATGATTGCATGGAAAAATGTCAAGGAAAATGGTGATGAAAATATGGGGAAAGAGGAATGGAAAATGGGTAACCTTGGGCAGCAAATTTCAATGAAACCCTAGCACATTTACATTTTTAAATTTGATACAGCAAGGTAGGGTTTTACTCCATATTAGCATGGCATTTTTGCATTTTTATTGCTCATTCATCTTAGCCAAACCAAAACCACCATGGATTAGAGGCCTACCTGAAAAGATTTGGAGAGAGAAGCAGTTTTGATGGCTTGCTGGCGATTTCCTGAGCAAGAAACCCAACGCGCAGCGCACCCAGCCTGATGCTTAGCGCGCCTCCAACGCGTAGCGCCTGAGTTAAATTGAACTGGAAAATGTGCGCTGATGCATAGCGCGCCTCCTCTGATGCGTAGCGCGCTGCTGCAACTGCCCAATTCGCCCAATGAACCTTGAAATCGACTTGACAAGTATTCTCTTGAAGTGTTGAGAGGCAAATGAGTTACCAATGAGGAATGGCATGCTTTTATAGGCTTCCTTTTAATTTTTACTTGCCCAAAACCCACTTTGTAATGTTTTGAATGTTGACACTTTTT
Organism: Pinus tabuliformis; assembly: GCA_031772625.1. Classification (NCBI taxonomy): domain Eukaryota; kingdom Viridiplantae; phylum Streptophyta; class Pinopsida; order Pinales; family Pinaceae; genus Pinus; species Pinus tabuliformis. Next base: position 1,894,201,702 of record CM062817.1, on the reverse strand, counting down.
GCTTTAATTGGCTCTGACCTTTAATTTCATTTCTTTGAAAAATTGGTTGAAATGATGATTTCTTCTGAAAATTTTTGCAGGGATAGCTTCTGGGATGCTTTGGCAAAGGAGACCAAGGCTACACTTCGACATTTGAAGAATTTGAAATTTTGAGAATTTTTACAAAAATGAGATAATGACCTTGTTTTCAAAAACAGAGTTTTTGAGAACAAGGCAAAAATTTAGCTGTACAATGATAAGAAATGTTTAATGAAGGACATCCCTCTGGCCTGCTGGTCCTTGATGACCTCTCAAGACAAAATTAGACTCAACCCTAGACCTAAGACCTTAAAACTTAAAGCAAAATGAATGACCCTTTGAGGACTTTATTTATTTGAACAAACCTGAACCAGCAGTGCCAAACAAGAGGGTAATAACGACATAAACTCCTTCCACCAAGATTATGGCATGCCTAACGGAATACAACATGATAACACTGATGGGACACCTAACTATGAAATGCAAAGAGCTTTGATCTCTGGTGGAGGGCTACTAGACCGACTCTAACAGATGGGACAACGATAACAACCATTACAACACATTCTCAATAAGATAAGCACAAAAATAACTGAAATAATTCAATTATCTTAGTACATGTGAAAGAAAACATGAAATACAGATGTCCACTGAATAGTCTTAGAAACATTCATAGTCCATGGATGAAGAACGTAAAAGTTCCAAGACACATGTTTGTACATCAGTAGCCCCAATAGTGGGACATTGGAGCCATTCCTTGCTCCTCAAAGAACTAGTTGATCTTAGTATAGGGGGTTTACGCAGTGCATTATATTAGATATCATTTTTGGGATTCAACCGCGTCAAGTCATGACTCTTTGACTAACCTCATGACTGTTCAACTTCCTATGAATTTTCAACTTACATGACTCTTCATATTCATGTGTCCTTTGGACTTCCACTTTACAATTTGATTACACTATACATGGTCCACACTAGTGATGTGGCATATGAAAAATCATGACACGACTTGACATGACACTGTTGTCATGGATTGGCTTGATGACGTGGCAATGTCAAGTCACTATTGTTGCTGAGTGCTAGATGTATTCTTGGGTATGCTTTCTCTTCTCCCCCACATAGCTTGGTGATGCGGGATCTTCAATGATCTTAAGTCTTGAACAATAGTTGCAAACTTGTTTCCCTTTGCTTCCTCTTGATAGATCCCCTTGTAAGTTTAGCTACAAGAGAGTGTTTACGCATGCTTCCCTCCTCCTTCTCCATCTTCATCATCTCACTAATACTTGATAATGCACTTGTTCCTGCAATTCACTCATTATGGGACAACATCAATCTGAAAACTCCCTAGTCTAAGATGATGCATTATTATCCATGAAATGAGCCTGGGAAAAGTGACAGGCTGGGAGGGCCTAGTGACTGTGCATTGTGTAGTTCCAACAGACAGGGAGAGAGCTTGATCATTGAGACTGCAGAGTGTGTAACTCAGGCTTGGCTAAGGAACTTTTATGCACATTCCTCAGTAAGGAGAAAAATTATGCAATGCCCAATGAGGTACAAAATTGCATAGTTCAAGAAGGCAGTGGTTACTGCTCAGTTTCATAAGGCAAGGGGACTGGGTAGCAAAGAGGCCTGAAGGGAAGATCTGCATAGTTTCTGAAGGCAGTGAGCTTCGGTTGAGGAAAGGGCACTGGAGGAAGCATATGTGTAGTTTTGGAGGCCAAGGGAGGCTAGGCTCTCTATGCATTATGTAGTTCTTCTAGGCAAGGAAAATATTGAGAGCTGAAGGTGCGAAGTGCACAATTCAAGTTAGACAGGGAGGCACAACTCTACAATTCTGGAGGTCAAGGGAGGTTGTTGGTCTCTGGAAGTACACATAACAACAACCCTGGAGAACTGTGACTATGCATTGCACAATTCCAAGCAACAGGGTCACATTGAAGAGGGCTGAGACTGCGTAGTGTGCAACTCAGTGAGGGCCTAGTGAAGCTAAGTTTCCCGGTCGGGAAGATTTTCCAAAAATGGTGAAGTGCAAGAAGGGAGATGTAATCATGATGAAATTGAATTGTGATCACACACTTATCATACTTTGACAACACAAAAACATAGATCATCATAAAAAACAAACAAATTATTCCCCTCTGTGTGATAGCCTCATGATAGGATGCGGCAAGTGCGACACTTAAGATAGACTTTGGGGCAACCATGATGAAACTTGTGCGACGACCCTCAAGGCTTTGTGTATGGACGCGACAGATGTTTTGTTATGCAACCAACTCACAAAATAGAAGAAAAGATAGATCAACAACTTCAAAATCAACCTCTTCGAGGGGGAAACCTTCTTTACATTACACACATGAACAATTCTTGGATGATAAAAATGACAAGACCGCCTTTCTATATATAGGAGTCGAAGGGGTCCCAATACAATCAAAGCCTACATAACAATAATATTGTAGGGGCACAACAATAACAATAGTGGGCTTCTATGGGGCACAATAATAACAACATGGGGACAACATGGGCACAATAATACAATAAGGGGGTTGCACTAATAATAATAAGGGGTTACACTAGTAGTATAGGGACCTAACATGCCCCTCTCCTCCAAAAAGTGTTGTCCTCAATGTTTGAGTAGTTATTGATGCTTCTGTATAAAATTATCATCGTCCCATGTGGAATCTTCAACGAGTAAGTTCTCTCACTTGATGAGATACTCTTCAGGTTCCAATATGATTTTTCCTTCCTCGTCAAGTTCTGGAAATATTGTTTGAACTGGGATATTCTCACCTATAACCTTCTTTAAACATGAAACATGGAAAATTGGGTGCACTCGGGAAGATGTAGGAAGCTCTGATTTGTATGCCACAATACCAATCTTTTGTAACACCTTGTACAAACCATAATACTTTGGTGATAATTTGTTATCCTTCTTAGCTTGCTTGAGGGACATTTGTTTTTATGGTTGTACTCGTAGAAATACCTAGTCACCTACATCAAAACTTCTTTCACTACGATGTTGATCTTCTTGTTGTAATATTCTATTCTGCGCCAAAGTGAGGTTATCCTTTAAGAGTTTGAGAACTCGTTGTTGATGCTCAATGTGATATTCCACTGCTTGACCATTAGAATTTTATTTTAAAGATGATGTAATGGACGATGGATGATATCCATAAAGTGCCATAAATGGGGTCTTTTTTGCTGTAGTATGGAAGGAAGTGTTATACTACCATTCAGCTAGAGGCAACCACTTGACCCATTGTGTTTGTTTATCAGATACAAAGCAACGCAGATATCCTTCCAAAAAATTGTTCACTATCTCAGTTTTCCCATTAAATTGAGGATGATAAGATGAGCTATGAGGTAACTGAGTATCGAGATAAGAAAATATTTTTGTCCAAAAATTTCTAGTGAAAATGGGATCTCTGTCGCTTACAATAATCTTTGGGTTTCCATAAATGCAGTAGCAACTGTACTAGCTTTAAATGGATGAGATAATGCACAAAAGTGTGCATACTTGGTAAGTCTATCAACTACCACCATGATGACACTCTTTCCTTCGGACTTGGGTAAACTTCTGATAAAATCCATTGAAAACTCCTCCCACCGTTGACTTGGAATGGATAAAGGTTGTAACAGACTTGGGGTCTTAATTGTCTCAACTTTATTTTCTTGGCAAACCAAACATTCTGTTAGGTTCCTATACCAATAGGAGTCATAATGTTTGAATGGCTGAGATTAAACCTGTAATATGTACATACTTTTACTTTCTGCAAATGTTTTCCATATTCAAAAAGTTAAAAAATGTAAAGAGGGTATGTCCTAAAAGAATAATCAAAGGACAAAAAGAATAAAAAGGTCAAAAAAAAAATGAACCCCAAGAAAATAAAAAGACCATGAAAGTGAGCAAGTCAACATGCCACTACTATTTACTTTTTGTGCAAAATAAATGATTGTGTGCAATTTGTAATCTTTGCCACTTCCCATGATAGTCAGAAGGTTTAAACTTGGTTATTTCATGTTTCAATTTCATGTCGATAGCTAGAGAATAAAGATCTGACCAAACTGTTTAACCTTGGCAGATAAGTAGATAGGTAGAGTAAATAAAAGGAGCTCAACTGTTTAATCTGAGCCCTTAGATGTAATAAGGTTAGATTTAGTTAGTTTACTATTGTAAAGGGAAATAAAAATGTTTGATAAGGGTTTGCTAGCTCAAATGCACCCTAATAAAGAGAAGTAAAAATGGTAGGATGAGTAGATGGGTAAGTAGTAAGAAGGTTGCAGAATTATGATGATTGATTAGACAAAAGCATGTGTATCATCTTTTTCATCATAAAAGTTCCAAATGTAAAAGGGCACTCAAGCATGCAGATGGATATCAAAGTCAATTAATTAATTTCCCTCATTCATTTCACCTTTTACTTAACTAATTTCCCACAATAAAGTTCAAAGTACTTAAAAACCCTAAGTCAAAGAGGCTTAGAGCATTTCTCTGACTTTTGGAGGGACCGGACCCTCAGTTCAATGACTTATAGGCAATAAGTACTAAATCCCCTCATAAACATTCATTCCCCCCCTTCAATTCATTCATTTTCCCTAAATAATACTCTTTCCTAAGGTTAAATTACTTTTACCTAGGAAAAGGTGTTTTCCCCCCACATAACTCATTTTCATATCAAAAACCCACAAAAACACTATATCCTAAGTTTTTATGTTATTAGCTTAAAAGCATTAAAAGAACGACATATCAAATACTTAGGGTATTGTGCCCCTTTTCCTCTCATTTTACTAGTTACTGATTTATTTAACTAATCCCAAATAAAAATCTTGTTTCCCGTATATATTTAACTCCCGCAATATTAATAAACCCTACCCTAGTTTAATTATATAAACTATAATATTACCCAAAACCTCGATACCTTAACCCCATCTTAATACCTCATTAAACCAAAAACCACCGCGCTAATCACCCGCCAGGGCCCCCCACTACCTTCCGTGCAACCCCACTACCCGATCGCCGCACGATCACCCCCCTCCACATCTGACGATCCTCATCCATTTCTAAAGGGCCTGACGTTCGAATGTTACCCACCCGAAAAGGGTTGTTTTCCGTTGGGCCCCTGAGGCTACGTGTCGATCAATGAATGGAATCGGGCGGCAATACCACCAAGCGCCCAAAATTGGTGTGATGGAAACCACTTAATGCCCGCCCACTACATGCCAAAATAGCTACTGTTGACCCCGCTACATGATAAACGACCACTGTTCACCCATACCTGCCAATTTTGACTTTCTCGCATAAAGCCAAAAAGCCCCAAATCATTCGTTTTTATCATTTTTTCAACTGTAAACCTCCATGCACGCACCTACGGACATCGAAGTTGTCAACCCACGTACAATTGCACCCTGAAGATGCCACAAAGCTCCCAGATTGCCTTCCAGCCTACTCAGAACCTTTTCAACCATTCACAGTTTCCAACCAACCTGTTCAGAGCTAGTTCTCCCTAATTCCAGGTATTTAAGCCATAATTCACTGGAAAACCTCTCAAATTTCAGAACCAGTTACTGAGTTTGTTAGTTAAAGTAAAAATTAATTAAAGCAACTCAAGTAACTTGACCTTACACTGTACTCAACCACCTTTGCCCTAAAAAACTGAAAATCACCTCCCCCATTCTCAAATCCACAAGAACTGAGAATGGCTGCCCCACTTGCCATGGATGTGAGACCTATTTCCACTCCTCATCTAGACCCACAACACCTCCCCCTGGCTGATAAATATTTCCAAATCAAGGACACCTCTGTCCTTGAATCCCCCCTCAAACTATATTGCCGCTATAGAGATCAATACCTAAACCATGCTGATAAAATTGGTCTTTGGGAGTCCAATTTGCCTAAGTACCAATTTCCTAAAGTTCACATTTTCCCAAAAATTGTCCATTATTGCCATGCAAACTATATCCCCAGTCAAAGAGAAGTGATGTCCCCTAACCAAATTTTACTTTTCACCATCACTGCTGAGTCAATAAATGAGATGCTGCAACTTCAACCCGGCCAAAACCTAACCCTTATCTCAATTGGAGACCTATTAGACCGATTTAAAGCTTACCACTGCAAAACTTGCTGAGATGTTCCAAACCTTCATCAGGGAGGAAAAGTATATCCCAAAAGATCCTCCTCCATATGTGGCTACCACATTTTCCCCATTTGGTCAGGATATTATAAGAATGATATCTAGTGTCTTAGGTTACACCACCAGTGAATATATAGATGAAATCATCCTGGCTTTCATGTCCATCTTCACTCCAGGACAGCCTCCTGCTGTCATTTATGATTATGCCAAGTTTATAGCCAATAGAATGCATGACCAGTTCCTTAGAATGAGCAATGAGAGAGTCTTCAAGTACTCCTCTATTTTGTATCACCTCTTTTTATACTACCAAGCTGATAAGTTCCCATTTACTCTTCAGAAGATTGACACAAAAGGTCACCCCCGATTAGTAATTTTCTGGACTCCACTTATCCATAAATGTAATTCTCCATATTCATATACAGACTTCATAGACCTAAATATACATCCCATTGTGACAATGCTGCTAGGAAGCCCTCCTCCAAGAATCAATTCAGATATAAGGAGGATCCTCCAACTCTCAAAACAACAAAAAGTGAGGGATTGGTACTTGTACCAAAACAACACTGAAATTAGGATTTATGGCTATGAACTAGACCCATATAAACTACCTAGATACCTCCCAATGAGGATATTTGCTCTGGAGTACTACAGGCAGATAATCAATTCAGATGAGGTGCACTTTGTCAAAGCCAAAAATAAGGCCGAGCTCAGGATTAGAGACCAATTAGGCTCCTTTATTTGTAATAGCAGAGAAGCTAGAAAGGAGGCAGACCAAATCCTTCAAAGACTAAATCTGAAACAGAGCTTCATGTGGAGATATGATCCCTTGGACTTCATCTGCAACAGAAGACAAAAAAACAAGATGGCTCCCTACATTCACCACCGAATCCCTGAAATAGAAAAATATGCAAATCAATTGGAATGGGTGGATAATACTTTAGAAGACAAGGATAGCACTAAAGTTGTTGTGGACAACACTTTAATTGATCTAGAGAAACAACTTGATGAGGGTTCTTTCCTGCAGGTGCCAAGAGGATCATAGGTACAACAAGAGTCAGAAGCACAAGAAGAATCACAGGTACAGCAAGAATCAGAAGAACCAGAACAATCAGAGAAAATAGACAGGCCAGAGGCCACCATGAGTAACCCCACAGTCTCACAGAATCCTCTAAATGAGGAGAAAAGCCTCAAGAGAAACAGATCACAGGCCTATGCAGAGACAAGCCAGGCAAAGAGACAAAGAATAAATCATGTTTCTGAACAGGAATATACAGAAGAAACAGTTGATGTTACCAGCACTGAAAGAGATGGGAGCAGGCATGCCACTCCCTCTGGAGGCATTCTAGAACCTTCCACATCACATACCCAGATATTGGAAAGACAACAAAGTGTGGAGGTATCCTCTTTTAGGATGCCAGCAGATAAGGACCAAGACATCAAAGAAAGATACAAAGAAATAAAAGCCAGAAATGAGAGGCTGAAATCCCAGACCTATGCACAGTATTTGAAGATGACCCCTACCAATCAGAGAAGGCTTATGTAAGCCTATGATGTAAAAGAGTGGAAAATGCAGATGACATTCATGAAGCCCACTACTCAGCAACCAAGAACAACAGCATACTTTAAAAAGATAGACTTCGAAGTACTGGCAAAGGACATTCATCCTATTCACCAGATTGAGCTGCACAAGCAGACAGTGGAGGTGATTTACTCCACTTTAACAGGGAAAGCCATCACTGCCCACCAATTGCAAAACTACCTGAATAATATATCAGCACAATTCCAGTTGGAGAAGGCCTCTTCACAGGCCAAAGATACTAGAATCAAGTCCTTAGAGGACTTAGTCATTGAGTTGGGACATGATCCCAAATATGTAAAGGCCACAAAAATTAATAAAGAAGAAGAATGATGATATAGCTGCTTTGAAGAAATAGCTCAAGATTCCACAGTTGCATCACCCATAAACAGTAGAAGTCCTGGAGGCACAAAAAGGACATGAAGAGCTCATGGATTTGGTCCTAAAGCCAAATGACCAACTAAAATAAATAGAGAAGGAGTTGGACATTTTGATTCAGTCCAAGAAAAGTGACCTAGCAACAACTTCCACAACTTCCATTCCCACAGTGACAATAGTATTTCCTTCTCCATTGGCAGCATCATTGGCACCTACAGCTCCACCTGCCAGAACATGCCAATAACAACTGAATCTACAGTAGCAGACTTGTTAGCGCTTGAAATTTCACCTCAGGATGAGAAAGGTAAACCTCAAGGCAACATCAAACCATTTAGCCTCGTAGCTAGGCCTACGGGGCAGGAGAAGGCTCTCTCCGGTCAATCTCGGCAGATCTTCAATGGGATGAGATGACCAACAATGGTAACACTGATATTAGGCTAGTAAACTGATTAAAACGGTTGATTTGGGGTTTTTTGGGTTTTTGGTGGGAAATTGAGAAATTGCAATTTTGGGTGCGGGGATTTGACACAGTTTCTGCAGGGGGTTCTTTGGGGCGAGGTAGGAGACCGTATTGATGCCTTTGATTGAGGTGAGCGGATGGAAAAGACCGGTGAGGAGCTAAGGAGAGCAAATAATACTTTGAATTCTCCTTAAACAGTAGAAAACATAGAAATTAAACAAATTTAAAAGCAGAGCATGGCAAGCATGAATTATTACTTTAACACTTCATTTGTTTAATATGCAAAAGGAAAGAAAGGAGATGAATCACATAACACACTTACAAGAACATTAAAAAGCACTCCATCAATACATGAAACCACAAGAATCCCAAAAAGGACTGCAAAACCCTGGTCTTCCTTAGCCAAAAATTGCAGAGATACAAGTGAAATAATACAATGATAGCTTCTCCCTCAAGAGTCCAACCATGAAAATGAGCAAGAAAGTACATAATATAGATGATCTAACCTCTTTCCCTGCCTCCATGGGTCGAGCTCACTATCCTAGGAGTTGTTTCAACCATTTCTAAACTAAGCACTACAAACTAGGCAGTCAAAACAACTTGCCTCTATAAGCTGGAAACCAATCCATTCATTAAATATTTACCCTTTACATGAATGAATATTCTAGAAGTGTTAAACAAGAGTAAAAGTGTCTTGGAGTTACAATAATTACATCAAAGATAATCATCTTCCACCCCAAAAAGTCAAACTGGGTCAAAACTGCGTTTTCTGCACTGTACAATGCAATCTGGCAAAAATTGCCTGATGGGTCGCGCGCCCCTGCTTGACGGGTCGCGCGCCTTTGGAGAGATGTTTGAAGCACTTTCAGGTGTCCAAATTGAGCAAAAGTGGGCTTGTTGGAAAGGTGTGTGAGTCTACTTTCCAACCCAACTGGAATTTTTGAATTTGGAGGTCATTTTCCCTGTCAAAACTTAATTCTCCCAAGACTGGTTTCTGCAACTCAAAAAAGGGCCAGAAAGTCATTTTTTGGTAGTTTTTTGACCTTTTGGGGGACCAAAACTGCACAAAATCTCAAGTCCATCCATGGGCATATGTAACTTTGCATGACAAATCTAGAAATGCTGACTTTTACCAAACTGAGTTGCCATGATGTAGGGTCGCGTGCGGGGTGAGACCCGTTAATGGGAAAAACCTGCAAATTGTTAAAAATTGCCAAAATTCACCCAAAATTCTCAAAAAAATTTGGGATTTGTGTTGTGGCTGAGCTAATTAGTTCCTTGATCTTTGAGGGAAGCCTCAGCCAAGATATGGAGTGGATTGGTCTTCTTTTTCCGTTTTAGGGCCTCGGACAACCGCCTTTGAAACATTTTCATCTTGGCCTTGCACACATGCATTCTCGCCCAGTAATGGTTTTTCATGTTCCTCAGCAATTTCTTCTCTTGGTTGGCCTTAGCCAACAGCCTCTCCAAGTGTGCGTTCTCCTGGATGAGCATGGACTCTCGGTCAGCGGGCAATGGATCACCGGGTCTTCTTCGGTTCAAGACTCGGTCACTACGAATCCTCCATAACTCATCAAGTGCCTGCTCATCTTCTAACTGTTTGTTGCGCTAATCAAGGTAAGTGATGGTCCATTGTGCCCCCTCTAATCTCCTCTACAAGGCATCATTTTTAGCTCTAAGATGCTGAATGATCTCCTTTGCTTATTGGCTCGGAGAACTAGCCTCTATATCAACAAGCTCAATATCGGGAACTCCGGATGGACCCTCATCAATCATGGGCTGTTTGCCCCTCTCTGGTACCTGTGCTGGTGAAGAAAGCGAGGCCCCTTCCACCTGATGTGGAGATAACACTCGCTGAGCCGATGATGAAGGCGAGACCCCTTCCACCTGCTGTGGAGATAGTACTCGCCTAGCTGCTGCAAATAAGGCCCTCGGGCCTTTCTGATATGTAACCAGAGGTGAGGAGCTGACATGTCTAGTGACAGGGATGTCATGCTGTTGTGATGGTCCTCCCTTCTCGTGAATAACCCCATGATGTGGTGAAGGTGGTGCTGTGAAAAAATCTCGAGAGATGAACTCATCCCAAGAGATGCCCTGTTGAGTCAACTGATGCAATACCACTAGCTGAATCAAACCATAATGATAAAGGCTCCTGTACTGCTGTGTCGGGCTCTTCCTCTGCATCATGGACACCATCTTCTCAATGTTCTGATAAAAGAAGACCGGGATGTTCATCATCCGCACTCGAGTGAAGTGCATCAAGAGGCGAATGTGATATGAGTATACCTGGGAAAATCTGCCCTCACAGGTGAAATAAAGCATAATGAGTCTCGTCATGGGGGTATACTGACTCTGGAGGAACCTGAAAGGAAACACACCGGCCAAATGTCTCATGAATGGTGGCCGGACAAAAGGCTCAAAGTGAACTGTATCCAATACCTTGCGTTTATTCCAAATCTCCCTGACATTTGGAATCCCCGTAGCCTGTGCAATGGTCTCGGGTGTCAAAATGAAATCCACCCCAGCAAGGTTAACATGACCCTCATGCAAGTGCAAGACAAAGAGGCGGGCCAATTCTCGGTGATGCTGAATCCGAGAGATCCTCTCACAAAACTCATAACAGGACATGTACTGAAAGCAAGAAACTGCCATAGGACAAGCTTGTAGACCTGCCAAAGAAGTAGGTTCCTCTCTCCTGTGATGGCCACCTTTTCCACCCCTATGTGGCCTCCTCTGTACCTCAATCTCTAGAGATGATGAATGGTCATCACTCTGCTCATATGTTTCAGTGTCTGACATGTTTGAGGAGCAAAATGGACAAAATGTACTGTTGTTTCTGCCTTTAAAAGTGCTGAATTCTATGTTGTTTCAAGGGGACAATGACATGAGGGAAATGTTAGGGGAGGGACCTTTTGCACAAGGAATTGGGAATATATGAATAACAGGGAATTTTGGGAATACATTGCAAAGAAATATTTGCATATATACAGGCATACATGTACATAACAAGGATATAGGGAATCATTTACAAAATCATTGCATATAGGAATACATGTATAAACAGTGAACATAGGGAATACATGTATGTAACAAGAGAACATTTGGAAACTTATTTACAAAACCTTTCACATATTCACCAAGAAATTTTTATGTTTATAGCATGCATATGGTGAAGCAAGAGTAGGGTTTTGAGTTTTGATGTTTTGGGAGGGGGGTAGGGTTTGTATTTTTGGTGATTAGGGAGAGGGAAGGGTTTGCAATTATTTACAACATAGCATGGGGAAAATAGATATGAATGCAAATATGAGTACAAAGGGAAGGAGGGAAACAATTTACCAAGGGAAATACCTTGAAACAACACAAACCCTAGCACATTTAAACAATAACATTACAGTCATTTGAAATTTCATCCACTTGCACAATTTAACTTTTAAACACAAGCATTAGGGTCATCAATCATAACCAACCACCAAACTGAAGTGTAGAGGGCCTACCTCGAACAATCTTGAAGATTTGAGGGAGTTTGAGCGATTTTATTTCGAGTTTGCAGGGGAAACCTTGACGGGTCGCGCGCCACGCCCAACGGGTCGCGCGCGCTTGACGGGTCGCGCCCGTTCAAAAACTGAACTGCTGGATGGCCTCTGACGGGTCGCGCCCTCCTGACGGGTCGCGCGCCTGTCTTGACGGGTCGCGCGCCTGTGCTAAGCCCGAAATTCGACCAGTTTTCGCCTAACACTCTTGATGCTTGCTCACTCTCTCTCAACGATGCCTTGGATGCGTAATAAGAATAATAGGAGGGAAATTGAGCTTTTGTAACCTCCATTTGAAAAAAATTCATGCTCAAACCCACTTTCTAAAGTTTATCTTTGACACTTTATAAAACTGACTTTTTGGCTTCCTTTATCCTAAAATTGACTCTTTTAGTGCTTTTTCTTGATTCTTTTTGCAGGTAGATCATCTGAGGTGGCAAGGGGACCAGGGTTTCATGATGTCTGTTGCAGTCTTTTGAAAATTTCATCACTTTTTACAAAAATTCAAAAAGAAGACCTTGGCTTTAAAAAACAAAGTTTTTTAAATCCAAGGTGAAAATTCACTGTACAAGATAAAAATATCGAAGCAACATGTTAAAAATCCTCCCTCTGGCTTGCTGAGCACTCATGGACTTTCAAAGACATGACCTTGCAGAGATAAATGACCAAAACCCTAGACCTAGGACTTTGACCTCAAGGCAAAACAAGACAAGCTTGAAAGAGCTTAATGACTGATATGACTGATCCAGCAAAGCCAAGAGGGGTATAAATACACTAGCTCCTCCATCAGGGATATGGCATGCCTAACGGGATGCAAAACTTGACACTGATGAGACACCTACCTATGCAAATGCAAAGAGTTTTGATCGCTGATGGAGGGCTTCAAGACCGACACTAACAAGACTCACCAACAGAGAAAACAACAGAGCTAGTGAAAGCCATGGAGGAAATGTCCATCCAAGCTACAAAGCTCAAAAGGCTAAAGGATAAAGTGGCAAGCTTAGAAACTGATTGTAAGCTTGCCCAAATTCAACAAAGAGAAGAAACACAAAAAGCCCTAAGGATGGGTGAGAAAATCAAAGTCCTAGAAAAAGATTTAACACTACAGAAGCCACTAGGACAGACCAAAGAGATGCTCTGGGCCAATATCATTGACTCTGTCAATGATATTTGGCCATCAATTCAAGTTATTTTTGAGCAAACTGAATTGGTGAAGGTAGCCCATGAGGCTATCCAGAAGGTAAGGGAAGAGTTAGGATACCAACCTGAGGATGAAAATCGACTCATCCACCTCCTAAACAGTAAGAACAGGTATGAGCTCCATGAGCTTGGTGTAGAGGATAGGACTGAAGCCATCCTAGAAATAAAAAAGGTTCTTTCCAAAAGAAACCTTATGCTCAACTTGGAAGAAAAATGCCACAACATGTAGTTGGCCATTGACAGGTTCATGGCCAAATTTCAAATATTGAGGGACAAAGGCCTTCCCAGTCCTATGGTCATCCATGATAAACTCATGACCCAATTGGACTACACTGACAGACTCAGGAGGTTGGCCAAGGAACAAGCCAACTCTTCAGGTATCAAAGCGTTGCCAACAGGGAAAGTGGATTTCAGAGATCTGTGGCTTGAATCTTTTGAAATGACAGGAGAATCCACAGTTTTAACATTTTTGTACCAACGTTTCAAATCCCAAATGGGATCCATCATCAGGATATGAGAATGATGATGACAGAAGAGCAACAAAGAAATGATAAATAGTGATGAGGAAATTTTAGAATGACAAACTGTCGGCTCAAATGATTTTTAATTAATTTTTATAAAAAATTTAATTAATTTCAATTAATTTTAATTAATTTCAATTAATTTTAATTAATTTCAATTAATTTTATAATTTTTATTAATTTGTTTAAAATTTTTAATTAATTTTATAATCTAAAATTAATTTGCTTTTAAAATTTTTATATATTAGATTGTTTTATTAATATATAAAATATTATTTTGTTTTAATATTAATTTGATTTAATATATAGAATTAATTTGTTTTAATATTATTAATTTGTTTTATTAATTAGTTATAAAATAACTAAGTTTAATTAATTTTATACCTAGATCTGAATGAAATTAATATTAATACTAAAATGAAATTAATTTAAACCTAGAACTAAATGAAATTAAAATTAACTCTAAAATGAAATTAATTTATACCTAGATCTAAATGAAATTAATATTAACTCTAGAATGAAATTAATTTAGACCTAGGGAAATATTTAATTCTAGAATATTAATTTGTTTTATTAACATTATTATATGAATAATATTAATTTGTATTAATATTAATTTGTTTTATTAATTTGCTTTATTAATTTGTTATAATATTATTAATTTGCTTTATTAATATTAACCTAGATCTAAATGAAATTAATATAAATTCTAATATGAAATTCATTTTAACCTAGGGAAATAATAATTCTAATCTTAAATTGATTTTATACCTAGCGAATATTAATACTAAAATAAAATTAATTTTAATATTAATTTTAATAATTATTAATTCCTAAATAATTTAATTAAATTATTAATATTAATTATATTATATTAACTATTATAAATAATTAATATTTATAATAAATAATATGATGATTAATAAATTACTCAATATCAATAGAGAAATTAATAAATCCTAGATTCTACTGGGAATTCTAAACCTAGACCTAAATGAAAACAAAGACTGAAGACACAAGAAAGGAGAGGGATAACTTACCTGATGAGGCCTTAACCAGGGGATGTGCTTGCGTTTGCGATTTTTATTTCCTTGATCAAGGGAAGCTAGCTCCCGCTAATCTCCACGCCATTATCTCTGTTCATATTATGAGGATGTTTGATCATCTCAAGCGCTTCTCTGATCTTTCGTCTCTGATGTTGCTCTTCCTTAGCGATAATTGATGCGCTTTCCAGACAGATATGGTGTTTAGTTTTTAAGGAGTGCTCTGCCAGGGCTGAAGTACGAGATCTTCCGTTCTTGATATCCGCGCCATGTTCCTTGAGTCTTGTCTGGAGGGAGCGACCTGTTTGACCAATGTAGCTTTTTCCACAGGAGCACTCTATTTTATAAACTCCTTTAAGTTGATGGTTGTCGATATCATCTTTAACAGACTTCAAACTTTGTCTGATAGTACCAGGAGCTGAGAAGTACCATCTGTCTCTATCTTCATGCTTGAAGATATTTTGATTCCCTAGATTAAATCTCAAACTGTTATGAGATATTTTGTAAATATTTTTTGTATAAATACTTCACATTTAGAAGTATGTAGGGTGGATTCCAAGACATTTCTATAGATTTTTCTCTCAAATCAAAGTTCTATTGTATCAATGACTGGATTGGCTTGCTGGATCAAGGAATAAAGGTCATTTTACAGGATTCTTATGTAAAGAGAAATACAAATAAGTATTTTCTCATGTTTATTGTTGTTTTTCTTACGTTTCTTCATAATCTTGTGTGTTTCTCTAAAATTTGAATGTATAACAAGGAATGATATTTCAGAAATTGCTTGAATGCACTTTGTCTTGACTGTTTGCATTCTAAATGTTTTCTACTAAACTATCTTAGTTAGGGAATTATTAACTGCTCCTTAGCTTCTGTAGTTTCTCCCCTAATCTATAACAAAGGATTCTTAATTGCCCTTTGTTTATGATCACCCTCTGTTCTCCATTCTGATCCCGGTCCAAGGATTCTTCACTGCCCTTTCACCCTGGTTAGAATCATTTCATCCATTAGACCTGAAGATTTGCCTTTTGCTTTGCTAGCCTGTCCTGTGAACATTCCCTTTAATGATCTGGTTGATCCAGGTGGATATTGGTGGCCACCTGCCAAGTCCACCTGGACCCCCACCATTGTCTTTCTCAGCATTTTCAGTTTCCTTAATTGTAGCACAACTTACTATTTTTAGCAGTTTTTCGGGTCCTGAACTTCCGGAGCCGTTTTGAGGCCCTAAACGACATTTTTTGGGGAATCCGGGGGCAACACGGGTCCATGGACTGGACTAGTGTTGCTCGTTCCAACAATGATAGTGCTCGGATAGATCTTTCTAATGAGCTATTATACGCGTCAAACGGAGATCATATGCCAAAGTTACGACCCCGGGAAGTTGATGTACCAACTTACCCCCAAACGGGGCCCACAGTTTGGCGTTTCATCTCCTAGGGTTAGGTTTTGGAATGTTAAGGGCTTTTCCATTGTTTCTCAACAATAAATAGGCCTTCGAGCCTCATTGTAACACAGTTCAGAGGCATGTAGCCATCACATCTCTTCTCAGAGATAAGCTACCATTGCCCTAGCTAGTTTATTTCCATTTCTGTCTGTAAGCATATTTCAGTATTTTCCATTAATGAAATGAAGTATTATTTCCGCTGCATCTTTGTGTATATGGTTATCTCTGTAATTTGTTGCGTTCCTGTTTAAATCCGGATCAGTGGTATCAGAGCGGTCTGCTTTTTCTCTGTTTTTCTTTGCATGTCCCCAACAAGGTCGGGATATAAGGAGTTAGGGCTTGAACTAGTTGAACCTTTGCAAGACCAGCCTCGCAAATCCCAACGGCCTCCCATGGCGGACGAGAAGAAAGACGAGGGGGCAGGAGATCCCATCAAAATCTTGCTCGAAGATGCGCTCGAGCGACAACGGAACGCGATGATGGACAGCTTTGCGCAGATCCTTCAGCGGCTACCCAGAAGCGGCGCATCGGCTTCCAGCAGCTCCTCTGGAAACGCCACACCCTTTAAGGTACAAGTTAATTTCGAAATCCCCATATTCGAGGGTCAGATAGACGCCGATGCCGTAGATAAATGGTTAAATTTTCTAGAGGGTTATTTTTCTGTTCATGAATTTTCGAGTCGGGAAAAGATTGTTTTTGCTCTTCTCAAAGCAGCCCCCCATGTCAAGGACTGGTGGGAAACCTACTGCGAGCAGAAGGATGAAAGTACTGGCTCACTATTTTCAGCCGCACCCACCTGGGATTCGTTCCGGGATGCCATCAAGGAGCAGTACTACCCTGTCGGAAGCTATGAGGATGAATACATAAAGTGGACCACGCTGCGGCAGGGAAGGGACCAAGACGTGCCGGAGTTCACCAATCTTTTCCATACCCTTCGCACAAAGTTGGGTATCAAGGATTCGGAGCAACATTTGATACTCAAATACCGTGGCTGCCTGCACAAGTACATCCAGGAAGAAATACAGTTCCTAAACATCCCCTCGCTCGGCGCAGCATACCGGTATGCCGTCAAGGTCGAGCAGAAGTTTAAACAAAAGAAGCGAGACTTTGGATCTGCGAATCCAAAGCAGGGGAAAGGTGCCCCTAAACCACAGAACAAAGGACAAAGCCAAGGCGGGACAGCCCAAGACAACCAGCTGAAGC
The DNA here is from genome assembly GCA_031772625.1 of Pinus tabuliformis. NCBI lineage: Eukaryota > Viridiplantae > Streptophyta > Pinopsida > Pinales > Pinaceae > Pinus > Pinus tabuliformis. The sequence goes on along the minus strand of CM062817.1, from coordinate 1,894,184,204 downwards.
TGCAAGCAAAGAGCAACGCCGCGAAGCCGAGAAAGGACACTGGAAAATGGTGCGAGTTCCATAAGAGCTCCACTCACAACACAAGTGAGTGTCGGGCCAAGCAGTCACTGGTGGCTGAGCTAAAGGTTTCAGAATCAGATGCATGTTCCGACTCTGAGTCAGAACCCGATAAGGGGTATGAAAAAGGGAAGCAGATCATTGATGCGGATCCCAGCGCCACTGTTGCTACCGCAAAGATCCAGAAAAATGAACCCGAAGATCCAGAGGAGGAGGAGCGTCTCTTCCACTCCCAGATGTGGGTAAAGGGCTCCCCGATACAGTTCATTGTTGATAGCGGGAGTCAAAAGAACCTCATTTCGGCAGAGGTCGTGAAGCGGTTGGGCTTACCGACCACAGCACATCCAAAACCATACACCATTGGGTGGCTTCACCAAGGGCGAGATCTTCGCGTGAGCCAGCAGTGTCGCCTTCCATACAACATCAAGCCCTTCACGGATGAGGTATTGTGTGACATTGCTCCCCTTGAAGTTTGTGATGTATTACTAGGACAACCATACTTGTGGAAGCGACATGCTGTGTATGAATCAAGGCCCCGTGCTGTTATTATTACATTGGGAAATAAGTTGTTCAGGATACCAGAGGTAGCACCACCTGCCGCCATCTCTTTGATTACTGCAAAACAATGCAGTAAGATCATTTCCAAAACCAGGAAATTTGTTTTCCTGATGATACGCCCTCAAGGGAAGAAGAAGACAGTGGCCGCGACCTCCAAACGGGGTCCCTCTACACGGCAGCTACAGATGGACAAGATTGTGGAGGAGTACGAAGACATCTTCACCTCCCCGGCAGGGGTTCCTCTGCACTGTCAAGTCAAGCACTCCATCGATCTGACCCCAGGTGCGCCGCTACCCAATGGACCAATTTATCGGCGCTCCGTTCTGGAGAACAATGAAATCAAGAGGCAGATTCAGGAGCTCCTGCAGAAAGGTCACATCCGTCCGAGTTCTTCGCCCTGTGGGAGCCCGATAGTGTTGGTACAGAAGAAGGATGGGACGTGGAGACTCTGTATTGACTATCGGGCGCTGAACAAGATCACTGTCCGTAATAGGTACCCGATCCCGCGGATTGATGACCTCCTAGACCAACTAAAGGGGGCGAAATATTTCAGCAAGATCGATCTGAAGTCAGGATATCACCAGGTACCAATTGAACCCTCAGATGTGTGGAAGACTGCCTTCAAATCCAAGGAGGGCCTCTTCGAATGGTTGGTCATGCCTTTCGGATTGACGAATGCTCCTGCAACCTTTATGAGGCTAATGGATGACATCTTGCGGCCATTCACCAACTCCTTTGTAGTAGTATACTTGGATGACATTCTGATCTTCAGCCAGAGTTGGGAAGAGCACCTCCAACACATCCGACAGGTTCTCCAAACACTGCGGCAACACAAGCTATGTGCCAATTTGGAGAAATGCACTTTTGGCATGACCGAGGTTCAGTATCTGGGATACATCATTGATGAACAGGGGGTGCATGTCGATCCAGCCAAGGTCCAAGTCATTCGGGATTGGCCCTCTCCAACCACTCTAACAGAGCTCCGCAGCTTTCTAGGTCTTGCCAACTTCTACCGCAGGTTTGTGTTGGGATTTTCTCATATTTCTTGGCCCTTGAGTCAAGTCACCAAGGGCGGGGCGAAAGCAAAATTCTTTTGGTCTGAATCTCAACAGAAGGCATTCAGGGAGTTGAAGGATCGCCTCTGCACGGCACCAGTGCTCGCGTTACCAGATTTACAACAACCATTTGAGGTCGAGACAGATGCCTCTGACTATGCTATTGGGGCAGTCCTTACTCAACATGGACATCCAGTGGCATATCACAGTGAAACACTTTCAGACACAGTCCGGAAGTACCCCACTTATGATAAAGAGATGTATTCCATTGTACAGGCCTGCCGACAATGGAAGCATTACATTTTAGGGAAGGAAACGGTCATCCACACAGACCACCGACCTCTGCAGTTCATACAGACCCAAGGGAAATTGCAGAATGATCGCCATCAGAAGTGGTCTACATACCTGCAACAGTTTCACTTGAATATCAAGTATAAAAAGGGCAGCACCAATAATGTTGCAGATTGCCTCAGTCGACCACCGATCATGGCGCTAACCACCGTGCTCAACTCTTGCGGGCACGAGACTTCTGATTGGCCACTTCTCTACAAAAGCGACCCAGAATTCGGCCACACATACTAGACACTCTTGGAGGGTCGGCAGGTTGCAGATTTTCACCTCCAAGATGCCCTATTATGCCACCTCGGTCACCTTTGTGTTCCTTCAAGCGAGCGTGCCAAGATGATTTGGGAAGCACACTACAGTCGGGCTGCTGGGCATTTCGGGGTCGAGAAAACAGTGGCAGTACTGCAAAACTATTTCTATTGGCCGAATCTTCGACAGGATGTTGGGAAGTACATCCGATCATGTACTGCCTGTGCCATTGCCAAACCGACCATTAAGAAGCAAGGCCTCTATACCCCGTTGCCTACCCCTAGTCGACCTTGGGAATCCATCTCCATGGATTACATGTCAGGCCTTCCTTCCACTAAGCATGGAAATGACTGTGTTTTTGTGGTCGTCGACAGGTTCTCAAAGATGGCCATTATGATGGCCTGCAAGAAGAATATCACAGCAGAAGCCACTGCTAAACTCTTCTTTGAACGAGTGTGGGTGCACTTTGGGATCCCACAGTCTATCATCTCAGATCGGGACAGTCGGTTTCTCAGCACCTTTTGGTCCAGTCTCTGGTCAATGCTGGACACCAAACTCACGAAGTCCACAGCCTTCCATCCTCAAACTGATGGCCAGACAGAGGTTGTCAATAGGATGATTGTGCACATTCTGCGCATGTATAACTCAAAGCATCCACGCACATGGGACGAGAGCCTCCCCTACGTTCAGCACAGCTACAACCGAGCTCTTCACAGCTCCACTGGCCATAGCCCTTTTCAGGTGGGTTTGGGATTCCAGCCACTATGCCCCATTGATGTGGCCATGCCACTTGCAGCTACTCACATGAATTCAGCTCATGTCCAGTTTGAAACAAATAAGGCCACCAGCTTCATTGAGCGCATCCAACATATTCGCCAGCAGGTCCATGACATTCTTGAGAAATCAAATGCCAAGTACAAGCAGCGACATGATCAACATCGGGTGCCACACAAGTTTCAGGTGGGCGACAAAGTCTGGTTGCATTTGCAAAAGGAACGCCTTACTGGAGCCTATCGGAAATTGAGACCACTCCGATATGGTCCTTACACCATTACTAAGGCTATGGGAGACAATGCATTTGAGCTCAGCATTCCCCCATTCCTTGGCCTGCACCCAGTATTCAATGTGGACCGCCTTCGGCCATACTTTCCACCATTGCTAGACACATCCGACATTGCAGAACAGCTCAAACCCACAGAATTAAATCCAGATTGCATGGAACAAGCTGCAACTGATCGGATCATGGACACACAGATCAAGAACACTCGCCAACAGAATATCCAACTGTATCGAGTTGTCAAAGCGGGCCAACTCCTTCAGCAGGGCAAGTGGCTCACCAGGGAACAAGTTCAGCAGAAGTTTCCTCATCTCATGGAGGAGCTCAACGCAATGGGGACCATTGCTTCCTAAGGGGGGAGGAATGATCCAGGTGGATATTGGTGGCCACCTGCCAAGTCCACCTGGACCCCCACCATTGTCTTTCTCAGCATTTTCAATTTCCTTAATTGTAGCACAACTTACTATTTTTAGCAGTTTTTCGGGTCCTGAACTTCCGGAGCCGTTTTGAGGCCCTAAACGACGTTTTTTGGGGAATCCGGGGGCAACACGAGTCCATCCATGGACTCGTGTTGCTCGTTCCAACAATGATAGTGCTCGGATAGATCTTTCTAATGAGCTATTATACGCGTCAAACGGAGATCATATGCCAAAGTTACGACCCCGGGAAGTTGATGTACCAACTTACCCCCAAACGGGGCCCACAGTTTGGCGTTTCATCTCCTAGGGTTAGGTTTTGCAATGTTAAGGGTTTTTCCATTGTTTCTCAACAATAAATAGGCCTTCGAGCCTCATTGTAACACAGTTCAGAGGCATGTAACCATCACATCTCTTCTCAGAGATAAGCTACCATCGTCCTAGCTAGTTTATTTCCATTTCTGTCTGTAAGCATATTTCAGTATTTTCCATTAATGAAATGAAGTATTATTTCCGCTGCATCTTTGTGTATATGGTTATCTCTGTAATTTGTTGCGTTCCTGTTTAAATCCAGATCAGTGGTATCAGAGGATCATTCCTCCCTCCTTAAGAAGCAATGGTCCCCATTGCGTAAAGTTCCCTCCTGCAAAGCCTTTGTTGAATATGAAGATCCACTAAAGATAAGGGTTTTACGTGGTTAACCCAAAACCCTGATAAATGAAGATCCGAGGATAGAGATACCCTGTAATGCTTGTGACCAACTGTGATTCTGACAGTGTGTGGCCTAGCAAATGGACTTCGATGAACTGTGGGTTTGTGGATGACCCATAACCATGAATAACGAAGATCCGAGGATAGAGATGCCCTGTAATGCTTGTGACCAACTGCAATACTAACAGTGTACGGCCTAGCAAATGGACTTCGATGAAGTGTGGGTTTGTGGATGACTCACAACCGTGATGTTGGTTGTTGATGAAGTAGCAGATGCCTACATAGCCTGGGGTGGGAGGGCACATCTCCAAATAACCCAAGCCGATTGCTGCTATGTTGAAACTGATGAATGTGAAGCAGGTGCCTACTAAAGTGGGGTGGGAGGGCACGTCTCCAATGGAAACCCACTCCGAATGTTGCTCCAGAATTAAAATGGACATAACTCGGCCAATATAGCTCAGAATATTTATTATAACCTGTTTTTGGAAGCAGAAGGACCATTTTGCATCTTCCCATGTGATGGAAATCCTTATCTGGGCACTCTGAGATCTCAGATTTGTGCTGCAACAGTTCCGCCGTCACAAAAATTCTGATAAAATAGCTGATTTTAAATCAGCGATATCTCCCACATCCGGACTCCGATTTGACCCATTTTTTTTTGAAATTGGGTGATTTTTCAAGAGGAATACAGATCTGGTATTTGATTTTGTAAATTTTGTACCAAATGTTTCAGATCTGATCTGCAAATTCGCCGCCCAAAAAAAAAAATCCTGCAAAAAAATGAGAAAAGACAAATTCTTCCTGCTTGACTCAAGAAAGTGCTCTGTGGAGGTTGTAGCACATGCCTGAAGTTTGTTGAATATTGCTGCAAAATTTGAAACTGAAACATGCATCAAACCCTCGTTCCCATGGAATCATAACCTGCTCTGATACCACTAATCTGAATCTTGGGGGGAGGCCCCCAAGATCTAAAAGATTGAAATGGATCTTGGGAGGAGAGACCCCCAAGATCTGAAAACTTGCATTGCCAGAAGAAAAATAGGAGAATGCCCAATAAACAAAACCATAAAGAAACTTTTTTATTAAAACCGATAATAATTGTAAAGGCTACATTGTGGTGGACAATCTGTCCTTTTACAAAATGTGACTTGTTACTTATAGTAGTTTTCAGTTACAATACCACGGGTCAATTCCATGGGTGAATGAATACCATGGGTGGATTTTACAATACCACGGGCAAATGCCATTTACAATACCATGGGTAAATTCTATGGGTGAATGAATACCATGGGTGGATTTTACAATACCACGGGTTGATGCCATTTTCCATTCGGATCATTAATGATCCGAATGGAAAATGGCATCAACCCATGGTACTCATCCACCAATATTATTCATCGACCCATGGAATTTACCCATGGTATTGTAAATGGCATCTACCCGTGGTATTGTAAAATCCACCCATGGTATTCATTCACCCATGGAATTTACCCATGGTATTGTAAATGGCATCTGCCCGTGGTATTGTAAAATCCACCCATGGTATTCATTCACCCATGGAATTGACCCGTGGTATTGTAACTGAAAAATACTATAAGTAACAAGTCACATTTTGTAAAAGGACAGTTTTGTCCGCCACAATGTAGCCTTTACAATTATTATCTTTTTTAATAAAAAAGTTTCTTTGTGGTTTTGTTTATTGGGCATTCTCTTATTTTTCTTATGGCAATTCAAGTTTTCGGATCTTGGGGATCTCTCTACCCCAAGATCCATTTCAATCTTCGAGGTCTCTACTCCAAGATCCATTTCAATCTTTTAGATCTTGGGGCCTTTCCCCTAAGATCCATTTCAAGTTTTCAGATCTTGGGGGTCTCTCCTCCTAAGATCCGGATCAGTGGTATCGGAGCAGGTTATGATTTCATGGGAACAAGGGTTTGATGCATGTTTCAGTTTCAAATTTTGCAACAATGTTCAACAAACTTCAGACATGTGCTACAACCTCCACAGAGCACTTTCTTGGGTCAAGCAGGAAGAATTTTTCTTTTCTCATTTTTTTGCAGGATTTCTTTTTGGGCGGCGACTTTGCAGATCAGATCTGAAACATTTGGTACAAAATTTACAAAATCAAATACCAGATCTGGATTCCTCTCGAAAAATCACCCAATTTCAAAAAAAAAAAAAAGGGTCAAATCGGAGTCTGGATGTGGGAGATATCGCTGATTTAAAATCAGCTATTTTATCAGAATGTTTGTGACGGCGGAACTGTTGCAGCACAAATCTGAGATCTCAGAGTGCCCAGATAAGGATTTCCATCACATGGGAAGATGCAAAATGGTCCTTCTGCTTCCAAAAACAAGTTATAATAAATATTCTGAGTTATATTGGCCGAGTTATGTCCATTTTAATTCTGGAGCAGCATTCAGAGTGGGTTTCCATTGGAGACGTGCCCTCCCACCCCACTTTAGTAGGCACCTGCTTCACATTCATCAGTTTCAACATAGCAGCAATCGGCTTGGGTTATTTGGAGATGTGCCCTCCCTCCCCAGGCTATGTAGGCACCTGCTACTTCATCAGCAACCAACATCACGGTTGTGGGTCATCCACAAACCCACACTTCATCGAAGTCCATTTGCTAGGCTGTACACTGTTAGTATCACAGTTGGTCACAAGCATTACAGGGTATCTCTATCCTCGGATCTTCGTTCTTCATGGTTATGGGTCATCCACAAACCCACAGTTCATAGAAGTCCATTTGCTAGGCCACACACTGTCAGAATCACAGTTGGTCACAAGCATTACAGGGTATCTCTATCCTCGGATCTTCATTTATCAGGGTTTTGGGTTAACCACGTAAAACCCTTATCTTCAGTGGATCTTCATATTCAACAAAGGCTTTGCAGGAGGGAACTTTACGCAATGGGGACCATTGCTTCTTAAGGAGGGAGGAATGATCCGAATGGAAAATGGCATCAACCCATGGTACTCATCCACCCATATTATTCATCGACCCATGGAATTTACCCATGGTATTGTAAATGGCATCTGCCCGTGGTATTGTAAAATCCACCCATGGTATTCATTCGCCCATGGAATTTACCCATGGTATTGTAAATGGCATCTGCCCGTGGTATTGTAAAATCCACCCATGGTATTCATTCACCCATGGAATTGACCCGTGGTATTGTAACTGAAAAATACTATAAGTAACAAGTCACATTTTGTAAAAGGACAGTTTTGTCCGCCACAATGTAGCCTTTACAATTATTATCGGTTTTAATAAAAAAGTTTCTTTGTGGTTTTGTTTATTGGGCATTCTCTTATTTTTCTTATGGCTATTCAAGTTTTCAGATCTTGGGGATCTCTCTACCCCAAGATCCATTTCAATCTTGGAGGTCTCTACTCCAAGATCCATTTCAATCTTTTAGATCTTGGGGCCTTGGCTTCTGCTGTGATATTCTTCTTGCAGTCCATCATAATGGCCATCTTTGAGAACCTGTCGACGACCATAAAAACACAGTCATTTCCATGCTTAGTGGAAGGAAGGCCTGACATGTAATCCATGGAGATGGATTCCCAAGGTCGACTAGGGGTAGGATTCTTCACTGCCCTTTCACCCTGGTTAGAATCATTTCATCCATTAGACCTGAAGATTTGCCTTTTGCTTTGCTAGCCTGTTCTGTGAACATTCCCTTTAATGATCTGGTCCAGTTATGCTATCCTTTGATTAACTCCATAGCCCAATGGCTTCAAGACCTAGCTCTATCCATCTGCTCTAAGAATTCCACCACCCAACCTTCAATTCAAAACAAAACCCTATGCACACTAAGAACTAGCCTAAAATCTCATAAAAACAAAGCTAAATCATAAAGAGAGAGCCCTCTCTGCACTTAGGTTGGCTAGAACCTGAGCCTAAAAGATTGGTTTGTGGTTACCTCAGATGATTCCTTCTTTTGATAACTTCTAGGGAAAACTTCTGAGTGATAACACATTCCACCACAAACTTTTGAATATTAGATTTAAGGCCATCCCCAAAAAAATTATTTCTTAACCCTGTGGTAAATTTTTAAAAATCGTGAGTTCCCTCCTAAGGGAGGTGTGCAATTCTAGAAGAATCTTTTGTTTAAGTTAAGAACTCTTATAGAGGTATAAGCAATCTCTGTACCATAATGAACCATTTTTCCAACTAATTGTATCAGATGTACTAGGATCTTGCTGCAACTTTTGCATGAGTGCCCATACTTCTTTTTTATTCTTCCATTCATCCCTTGCTTCGTTTATCTAATCTCGTTGGATAATATCTTCATCCTTTCTTGAGAGTGCATCTGCAACAAAATTTCGCTTCCATTTTTTGTAGACGATTTCAAAGTCATAACTCAACATATTTGTGACCCATTTTTGCTGCTCTTCTAAAGATAATCTTTGTTCTAAAAAGTATTAAATACTATCATGATCCATTTTTAGCTTGAAGTGTCTTCCGATTAGGTAAGGTCGTCATTTCTTAAGTGCATGTAGTATTGCTAACATTTCCTTCTCATAAATAGCTTTGTGTAAATACTTTCCTTTGATTGGATGACTTTCGAAAGCAATGGGTCTTTCTTCTTGCATTAAAACAACACAATTTACATTTCTCGAGGCATGAAATTTCACAATAAAGGTTTTTGTAAATTTTTGCGTAGCTAAGACCGATGCTTGGCACATTGCCTCTTTAAGATGTTCAAAGGCCTTTGTTGCTTTTGGAGTCCAAGAAAATGAATCTTTCTTTAGTAATGTTGTTAGAGGTGCCGATATTCTCCCATAATTCTTAACAAACTTGTGATAATACCCTATCAACTTGAGAAATCCTCGCAGATGCTTTATGGGTGTGGGTATTTTCCATTCCTTAATGGCTTTAATTTTTCCAAGGTCTACCTTAACACCCTCATGAGATACAATATGACCCAGATATTCCACCTCTTGTACTCCAAAGAAACATTTGGAGGTTTTTGCATATAATTGTTTCTCCTCCAATAGTTTGAGCACCGTGTCAACACATTGAACATGATCCTTCCAAGACTTGTTTTAGATTAGTATATCATCAAAAAATACTGACACAATTTTCTAAGGAAGGGTTTGAAAATGGAATTCATCAAACCTTGAAATGTAGAAGGTGCATTGGTAAGGCCAAAAGGCATGACCAAAAATTCATAATGACCCTCATGAGTTATAAACGTTGTTTTTTAAATGTCTTCAGTCTCCATTATGATTTGATGATATCCTGAATGAAGATTCAACTTGGTGAAGTAAATTGCTCCATGTAATTCATCTAATAATTCATCAATGATAGGAATGGGAAATTTATCTTTAATAGTGAGATTTTTTATCTCCCTATAATCTGGACACATGCGCCATGATCCATCCTTCTTGTGTACCAATACTACTGGAGCAGAGAAAGAACTTTGACTAAGTTGAATTATACCAACCTCTAGCATTTATGCAACCATACGTTCAATTTCATTCTTTTGGGCATATGGATATATGTAAGGCCTAATGTTTGGGGGAACACTTCCTACAATCAAATGAATAGCATGATCATGATCACAAATAGGTGGGAGGCCTTTGGGAGTGTCAAGTACCTTGGAATGATTGTCCAAAACATTTTTTGAGATCTAGAGAAATAGATGATTTTGATGTGGGAACCTCTAGTGAACATAATTGTGCAATTACGCCCCGTCGTTCTTTCTTTAGAAGCTTTGTCATGCTATTAGAGCTTATTATATTTTTCGGTTTCCCTATGATACCCCTTAATTCAACTTACTTTCCTTCCCAAAAAAAAATTCAAGAAAAGTTCTTGAAAATTAAAAGTTATTATACCCAAAGATTGTAGCCATTAAACTCCTAGTACAACATCAGAACCACCCATTGGAATGGAAAGAATTGAACTATTCAATACATATTCTCCCATGGATAGCTTGATATTATGGCACTTTCCAGAGAAATTTATGGTTCCTCTATTTGAAACCATCACTTGACACTATAGTGCTGGATATAGGAAGCAATTCAATTCTTTGGTTATCTTACAATGAACAAAAATATGGGTACTACCGGAATCAATGAACACTATTTCTTTTTTCTTATTGATATGTCCTTCTATCTTGAGAGTTTGAGGAGTGGTAATTCCCGCCAATGCATTACAAGATATGGTCGGATTCATTTCTTCTTTCTCTAGGGTTGGTTCATGGTGTATATCCTCTTATTTTGACTTTTCTTATTCATTTTCTTCATCCTCTTCACAATCTCTGTAAAATAATTTCTTCTTAGCACACTTATGACCTTTATTGTATTTCCTATCACAACTATAACAAAACCCTTTTGGTACTTTTTCTTCCAATTGTTGTGGTGCAACCTTGTAGGTTGTGGAAAGCTAGGGGCAACAACACTTCCATCTTTATAGTTGTGAGTGGTAGGATTCCTTGTTTCCATAATTTTGCTTTCAATTTTTCTTGCCAGCATGAATTCTTTCCCCAATGAATTAGGTTCCCAAAGGCGAACCTCATTTTGGATATTATCATTTAAATTCCCCATGAACACATCAATTCTATGCTCATATGGAATATCTTTTACCCTTATATTCAATTTTTGGAATTCCTTAATGTGCTCCACCATTGAACCCTTTTGTTTGAGATTTATCAATTGGCGAAAGAAGGTGTTTCTTTTTGTATCCTTATAATGTGCTATCATTTCCTCCATAAAAATTGACCAAGTGAAAGTTTGTTTACGAGAGAAAATCCATCGATACCATACAAACTGATTGGGTTCTAAATATAAAGTTGCAATGCGTACCTTTTGTGTGTTTGGCACATTATGGAGATCGAAATATTGCTCCATCTGTAGTATCCATGTTATAGGATCCTTGCCATAAAACTTCCTCATATCGATCTTTGGAACATGGTGGGTCTTCAATCCAACATCATATTATATGGAATCATGATTAACATTTCTTTTGTTCTCATCATGAATTTCCTCTACTACCTTTTTGCCATTAGGAAGCATTTCTTGAAGCAACTTTGCCAAACCTCCTTTCAAACCTTCCATGTATTTCTTCAAATCTTCAATGTTTACTTCTAAACCATCCATCTTAGATTCCATGCCATCCATATTAGCTTCCACGCCATTCATCTTAGCTTACATGCCTTTCTTTAAACCATCCATCTTAGCTTATGTTAATTTTTGTAAGAGTTAAATTTGTTGCACTTGGTCTCGTAATTTTGATATATCATGTTGCATTTATTCCTCTTCTTCATGAGTCATGGTAGATATTTCAGTTTACTTACTAGGTGTTTCCATTTTATTTCTTCGGGGCATCAATTAATGATAATTATGATTCACTATGCCCTTTGAATTACTTCAAACTAATTTTTCAAGCCAAACTTATGCAAATTTTTAAAAAGACCACACTTTTTTTTTTCTTTTTAGGAGCTCGATATTGAATCTGTTGTATCTTTGTAATTTCGGATCTCCAAGGTCTAAAATTTCATCCTATGATAGAACTACCAGTCCTATTTCCAACCCCACAAGTCTGATCAATATTGAATTCTCCAAGAAAGCGTTATTCTAAATCTCCCACGATGGCTTGATTATAAACTAGTACGGTAGAGAGAGCTCGTACGAAGTGCCACATGTCATGGTTTTGACCTTCAATAGAAGAAAAGATAGATCAACGACTTCAAAATCGACCTCTTCGAGGGGAGACATCCTTTAAATTACACAAATGAACAATCCTTGGATGATAGAAATGACAAGACCTCCTTTCTATATATAAGAGTCTAAGGGGTCCCAATACAATCAAAGCCTACATAAAAATAATATTGTAGGGGCACAACAATAGAAATAGTGGTCATCTACGGGGAACAATAATAAAAACATGGGAACTACATGGGCACAATAATATAATAAGGGGGTTGCACTAATAACAGTAAGGGGTTACACTAGTAGTATAGGGACATAACATGTTTACATGGTTAGGACTACTAATATACACAAAGACCGATCTTCAAAACCACCAGAAGAAGGCTCGCAAACATTGTACACAGTCAAACTGCCAAAAGATGACTATTAATCCAACAATAAAAGGGGGCCAAATAACTTCAAGAAAGCTCATGGAACGAGCTTTAGTGTTTGCAAAAATCAAGGAAAAGACAAAGGAAGTGTTATGAAACCAGCTCAAGAAAAAGATAGAAAAGATAGATCAACGCCTTAGAATTCAGCCTCTTCGAGGGGGCAACCTCCTTTACATTACATAAATGAACAATTCTTGGATGATTCAAATGACAAAACCTCCTTTCTATATATAGGAGTCTAAGGAGTCACAATATAACCCAGCCAACCTAACAATAATAATATAAAGCCACAAAAATAACAATAGAGGGATTCTATGGGGCACAATAATAATAATATGGGGATAATAGGGGCACAACAATATTAATAAGGGGTACAACTACAATAGTAATGGGGTAATCACTAGTATTATAGGGACCCAACATGCCCCTCTCCTTCAAAAAAGTGTTGTCTTCAACGCTTGAGAAGTTTTGGATGCTTCTGTATAAAATTCTCATCCTCCCATGTGGAATCTTCAGTAGATAAGTTCTTCCACTTGATAAGATACTCCGAAATTGATCGATTTCGTAGCTGTCGAGTTCTTGTTTCTGTGACTGCTTCCGGTTCCAATATAATTTTTCCTTCCTCGTCAAGTTCTGGCAATATTGTTTGAACTGGGAGCTTGTCGCCTATAACCTTCTTTAAACATGAAACATGGAAAACTGGGTGCAATCGAGAAGCTGCAAGAAGCTCCAATTTGTATGCCATAGTACCAATCTTTTGCAACACCTTGTATGGACCATAATACTTTGGTGATAATTTATTATCCTTCTTAGCTTGCTTGAGGGACATTTGCTTATATGGTTGTAGCCGTAGGAATACCCAATCACCTACATCAAAACTTCTTTCGCTACGATGTTGATCTGCCTGTTGTTTCATTCTATTCTGTGCCAACACGAGGTTATCCTTTAAGAGTTGGAGGACTTGTTGTTGATGTTCAATGTGATGTTCCACTGCTTGAACCTTAGAATTTTCTCTTAAATATGATGTGATGGATGGTGGCTGATATCCATAAAGTGCCATAAATGGGGTCATTTTTGTTGTTGTATGGAAGGAAGTGTTATACCACCATTCAGCCAGAGGCAACCATTTGACCCATTGTGTCTGTTTATCAGATACAAAGCAACGAAGATATCCTTCCAAACATTTGTTTACTATCTCAGTTTGCCCATCAGATTGAGGATGATAAGATGAGCTATGAGCTAACTGAGTACCAAGACAAGAAAATAATTCTGTCCAAAAATTTCCAGTGAAAATGGGATCTCTGTCACTTACAATAATCTTTGGGTTTCCATGTAGCTTTTGAATTGTTTCCATAAATGCAGTAGAAACTGTACTGGCTTTAAATGGATGTGATAATGCACAAAAGTGTGCATACTTGGTAAGTCTGTCAACTACCACCATGATGACACTCTTTCCCTCAGACTTGGGTAAACCTGTGATAAAATCCATTGAAACCTCCTCCCAACGTTGGCTTGGAATGGATAAAGGTTGTAATAGACCCGGTGTCTTAATTGTTTCAACTTTATTTTGTTGGCAAACCAAACATTTCACCACAAACTTTTGAATATCTGATTTAAGGCCATCCCAAAAAAATTCCTTCTTAACCCTGTGGTAAGTTTTTAAAAATCCTGAGTGCCCTCCTAAGGGAGAAGTGTGCAATTCCATAAGAATCTTTTGTTTTAGCTGGGAATTCTTACAGAGGTATAAGCGATCTTTGTACCATAACGAATCATTTTGCCAGCTAAATGTATCAGACATACTGGAATCTTGTTGTAACTTTCGAATAAGTGCCCACACTTCTTCGTCATTCTTCCATTCCTCCCTTGCTTCGTTTATCCAATCTGGTTGGATAATAGAAATGGCGCACAACAATGCTTCCACATCCTCATCCTTTCTTGAGAGTGCATCTGCCACCACATTTTGCTTCCCTTTTTTGTAGATGATTTCAAAGTCATAACCCAACATCTTTGTGACCCACTTTTGTTGCTCTTCAGAGGATAATCTTTGTTCTAAAAAGTATTTAAGGCTATCATGATCCGTTTTTACCTTGAAGTGTCTTCCCATTAGGTAGGGTCGCCATTTCTTAAGTGCATGGAGTATTGCCAACATTTCCTTCTCATAAATAGCTTTGTGTAAAAACTTTCCCTTGATTGGACGACTTTCAAAAGCAATGGGTCTTTCATCTTGCATTAAAACAACACCAATTCCATTTCCTGAAGCATCACATTCCACAATAAAGGTTTTTGTGAAGTCCGGTGTAGCTAAGACCGGTGCTTGGCACATTGCCTCTTTAAGATGTTCGAAGGCCTTTGTTGCTTCTGGAGTCCATGAAAATGCATCTTTCTTCAATAATGTTGTTAGAGGTGCTGCTATTCTCCCATAATTCTTAACAAACTTGCGATAATACCCTGTCAACCCGAGAAATCCTCGCAGATGCTTTATGGATGTGGGAATTTTCCATTCCTTAATGGCTTTAATTTTGCTAGGGTCTACCTTAACTCCTTCATGAGATACAATATGACCCAAATATTCCACCTCTTGTACTCCAAAGAAACATTTGGATCTTTTTGCATATAATTGTTTCTCCTCCAATAGTTGTAGCACCCTGTCAACATGTTCAACATGATCCTTCCAAGACTTGTTGTAGATTAGTATATCATCAAAAAATACTAACACAAATTTTCTAAGGAATGGTTTGAAAATTGAATTCATCAAACCTTGAAATGTTGAAGGTGCATTGGTAAGGCCAAAAGGCATGACCAAAAATTCATAATGACCCTCATGAGTTCTAAATGTTGTTTTTTGAATGTCTTCAATCTTCATTCTGATTTGATGATATCCTGAACGAAGATCCAACTTGGTGAAGTAAATTGATCCATGCAATTCATCCAGTAATTCATCAATGACAGGAATGGGAAACTTATCTTTAATAGTGAGCTTGTTGAGCTCCCTATAATCCGGACACATGCGCCATGATCCATCCTTCTTGTGCACCAATACTACTGGAGCAGAGAAAGAACTTTGACTTGGTTGAATTATACCAGCCTCTAGCATTTCTGCAACCATACGTTCAATTTCACTCTTTTGGGCATAGGGATATCTGTACGGCCTGATGTTTGGAGGAACACTTCCTGGAATCAGATGAATAGCATGATCATGATCACGAATAGGTGGGAGACCTTTGGGAGTCTCAAATACCTTGGAATGATTGTCCAAGACTTTTTGGAGATCTGGAGAAATAGATGATTCCAATGTGGAAACATCTAGCGAACATAATTGTGCAATTACACCTCTTTGTTCCTTTTTTAGAAGCTTTGTCATACCGTTAGAGCTGATTATCTTTCCCAGTTTCCCTGCAATACCCCTTAATTCAACTTCCTTTCCTTCCACAGAAAATTTCATGAAAAGTTCTTGAAAATTAAAAGCTATTGTACCCAAGGATTGTAGCCATTGGACTCCTAGTACAACATCAGCACCTCCCATTGGAATGGAAAGCATTGGGCTAGTCAATACATATTCTCCCATGGATAGCTTGATATTATGGCACTTTCCTAAGCAATTTATTGTTCCTCCATTTGCAACCATCACTTGACACTCTGGTGCTGGATATAAGAAGCAATTCAATTCTTTTGCTACCTTACAATGAATAAAATTGTGGGTACTTCCTGAATCAATCAACACTATTACCTTTTTCTTCTTGATTTGTCCTTCTATCTTGATGGTTTGAGGAGTGGTAATTCCCGCCAATGCATTACAAGATATGGTCGGATTCATTTCTTCTTATCTAGGCTTTGTTCCTGGAGTATATCCTCTTCTTTTGACCTTTCTTGCTCCTTTTCTTCTTCCTCTTCACAATCTATGTAGAATAATTTCTTCTCAGCACACTTATGACCTTTAGTGTATTTGCTATCACAACTGTAACAAAGCCCTTTTGCTCTTTTTTCTTCCAATTGTTGTGGTGTCAACCTTATAGGTTGTGGAAGACTAGGGCAACAACACTTCCATCTTTATAGTTGTGAGTGGTATGCTTCCTGGTTGCCATAATTTTGCTTTCCATTTTTCTTGCTAACCTGAATGCCTTCTCTAATGAATCAGGTTCCCAAAGGCGAACATCATGTTGGATATTATCCTTTAAAGACCCTATGAACTCCTCTGGAATATCTTTTACCCTTATGTTCAATTTTTGGAACTCCTCAATGTGCTCCATTATTGAACCCTTTTGTTTGAGACTTATCAATTGGCTAAAAAAAGTGTTGCTTTTTGTATCCTCATAATGTGCTATCAATTCTTCCGTAAAAATTGCCCAAGTGATAAATTGTTTACGAGAGCAAAGCCATTGATACCATACAAACTGATTTGGTTCCAAATATAAAGTTGCAATATGTACCTTTTGTGTGTTTTGCACATTATTGAGATCGAAAAATTGCTCCATCTGTAATATCCATGTTGCGGGATCCTTGCCATCAAACTTCCTCATATCGATTTTTGGAATATGGTGGGTCTTTGATCCAACATTAGAGTCTATGGAATCATGATTAACATTTCTTTTGTTCTCATCATGAGTTTCCTTTACTACCCTTTCACCATTAGTGACCCTTTCTTGTAGCAACTTATTCATATTTATCTTCAATTCTTCCATGTCTGTCTTCAAATCATCCATCTTAGCTTCCACGTCATTCATCTTAGCTTCTACACCTTTCTTTAAACAATCCATCTTAGCTTCTACGCCTTTCTTTAAACCATCCATCTTAGATTCTGTTCCTTTTTATGCAAGGGACAGTTGTTGCACTTGGTTTTGTAATTTTGATATATCATGTTGCATTTCTTCCTCTTCTTCATGAGTCATGCTAGAGCTTTCAGGTTCCTTACTAGGTGTTTGCATTTTCTTTCCTCGGGGCATCAGTTACCGATAATAATGCTCTACTATGCCCTTTGCATTCCTTCCAAATAAATTTTCCAACCAAGCTTAAGCAAAAATTTAAGAAAATCTACACACCTTTTTTCACTTTGTAGGAGCTCAATATTGCCTCTGATGTATCTTTGTACTTTCCAATCATCTAGATTTGAATTTGTGATCTACAGTAGCTCTCTGTGTCCTCTTTCTAATGCCACAAGTCTGACCCAATTTGGATTCTCCAAGGAAGAGTTATACGAAATCTCCCACAGTGACTTGATTATAGACTAGTTCAGTAGAGCGAACTTGTACGACGTGCCACGAGTCACTGTTTCGACCTTTGGATCTGAAAAATGTATACAAGAAACTACAGTCCATCCTCTTTCTGTACCTTCTTACGAAATTTCAATCCGATCCCCAAAGAGAAAGTTATGACGCTTTTCCCCAGGTCACCTATTTGGAATGTAATTCAGGATTCTGCAAAAAGACCAACTTCCTCAGATCATATCTCCACAAATATAGCACGAACAACTCTGAAATTTGGACCCGAGGTTCAGCGCAATTTTTTCTCAAATGGGTTTTTCTTGCAACTTCTGAAACGTCGCAGAAAAAAATTTATAGCGAAAATGCCACGATGACCTGTTTGGAGCAGCGAAACCCTAGAATCCAAAGCTTTGATACCAAATGTTATGAAACCAGCTCAAGAAAAAGATAGAAAAGATAGATCAACGCCTTAGAATTCAGCCTCTTCGAGGGGGAAACCTCCTTTACATTACATAAATGAACAATTCTTGGATGATTCAAATGACAAAACCTCCTTTCTATATATAGGAGTCTAAGGAGTCACAATATAACCCAGCCGACCTAACAATAATAATATAAAGCCACAAAAATAACAATAGAGGGATTCTATGGGGCACAATAATAACAATATGGGGATAATAGGGGCACAAAAATATTAATAAGGGGTACAACTACAATAGTAATGGGGTAATCACTAGTATTATAGGGACCCAACAGGAAGGCACCAAAATTTGAGTGCAAGCCAAAATTTTGGAGGGTGTCGCAGAAGCCACAAGAGAATCTGAGCATAACTAATGTAGAAAGAATATTGAAATCTTGAGAATATATGAATGAAATTATGGTGTGGTAGAGTGCCTTTTAAGGATTCTTTAATTATGTTTTGCAGGTACTCTCTGCTGAAAGACAACATTAGTAAATTTGCTTAAAAAAAGAAACCAACAACTTCATTACACTCACAATGGCAGAGGAAAAACATTCATGAGAGATGACAACAAGAGAAAGAAAACATAACTACAATTCCCAAAGTTGGAATGAAACTGTAATGTAATCTTCAGGTTTCATAAAGATTTTTCTTATTAAAATATCAATCATGGAGAGCTGGGATCCCAACCTCTGAACCCCCTCAGAGTCTTCTTTTATGATTTTTATATATTCTTCCCACTAACTATTCAAGAATTGGTTTCAAAACTAATTCTTGAATTAGTTACAAATCTAACTTTAAACAGTTAATTTTTTTTTCTTTAAAATATTTACAAATAAAAATATGAATCTGAACAAAACCCATCCCTATTATAAAATTTACAATTTTTTCCCAACACTATTCTAATATAGTCTTCAAACAACAATTAGAAGAATATTTTAATTTTAAATAGTAATGTTGGAGCAGACGCTTAGAATGTATGTGTCCATGGTCCTTGTTTGATGCTACGTGAAGATGTGCTTAAGGGAGTTTGATGATGCGTGTCCCAACTCTCATTGCGCATGCATGGATTTTTGAAAGTAATTTGTGGCCCCTGGGACCACTCATAGTGGTTTCTGTAAAGTGCAAATAGTGATGTTGAGAGAAATATTGACCGTAGATCCCTTCGATGGCAGTTTGGGAAAAACGTCTTCCCAACATCACTTAACTCGTTAACTTCATTTAAGTAATGTGGTACCAGATAGTTCTAAAATTTTCCATGAGAGAAGAATTATGCCGAAGATGAACCCTGGCCGATTTACTGCCGCCTCCCCTCTTTCGACCGCTGTTTGGCCCCTGCTTGGCCATGCCGCTGATGGAGACGGGCGTTTAACTCAAGGAACGCAGGCATTCTCTCTCATTTCTGTTCCGCATGATTTCAAATATCTCCTGAGAGCTCCCCCCCATCTATTTTACTCTAATCTGGTCCTTGGGGAAGCCTGTTCCCTGCCCTCGTCTGCGGCAACTAGATACAGCAACCCCCATCAGATTGCAGATGCACTGGATAAGAACGAACATGCAGAATATATTCTCGTTTTTCCCCAGGCGGCCGCTCTTGGGAAGAAATTCTTTGCCCTGAAAGGCTCTTCAATCATATTTATACCTTCTATATCCCCCCAGATTCGCCATTACTCTGTTTCTGACCCTCAGAACTCTTCAAGCTTCCTGAATCGGCCCGGATGGAGCATCTGGAAAATCTTTGGGGCGGATCGCAATGACAGAATCATCGACCTTAGGATTTTCTCCTCATCTCCTCACAAACCCCCGCGGCAAGTTCAGGAAAAGAAGGCCCTTCAAAGTTCCAGCCTCCTCACGTCTCAGATATGCAGAAGCAAGCAACCCTCTGATCTTTCTGCCTCGTTCCAGATACTGATCAGGCTAAACTCGGGCAAAACTCTGCTACAATGGGTGAGAGCGTCGGATCAAGTGCAAGACCTCAAGCTTGCTCTAGAACTCAAGTTGAGGATTCCCTCAGCAGCTCATCGACTTCTCCATGAAGGTAAACAGCTCGAGGATCTTAACCCCCTATCTTTTTACAGCATTAAGAGAAATGCTTCCATTGTTTTTACCTTACGTTTGAGAGGGGGAGCTGGGGGTCAGTCCTCCTCAGCTGGGGCATTTTCATACAAGGACGTTGTCCATGCTCAGTTGCCTAAGAGAACAGCTCCACCAGCTCAGGCTCCCAAGCCCTTTCTGGTGGACAAACTGGAAGAAACCCCCTCCATTGAAATAAAGCATCCATCGCTGGATGAGCAAACCCAAAAGTTTGTTGAACATGCCATTATCTGCAGGTTCAATGGGTTATGGCCACGCACAGCAGACCTCTACCAATGGCTTCACTCTAACTGGACCAACAATTGCAAGGTTCTGTTATGCTCAAAGGGCTTCTTCATCGTAGTGTTTGCTTTCGGTGAGGACTATCAAAAAGCCTTAACTGATGGCCCCTGGTTCTGGGGGGCAGCCGGTCTATTCCTCACCCCTTGGTTCCTAGATTTCGATCCTTCTACAACAGTCATCACCAAACTCCCCATCTGGGTCAGACTTCCAAACCTCCCGGCGCATCTATGGCACTTTGTTGTATTCCAAGGGATTGGCGATTCTCTAGGCCGCTTTCTAGATACAGACATCACTAGAGGGGAAAAAGGCTTATATACCTTTGCCAGAATTTGTGCAGAAATAGACATGAGCAAAGGTCTCCCGGACCAGATTAATCTCAAAATTGGAGACTTCCATTGGACTCAAACCTTAGATTACGAGAACACAGCCTTTCGCTGCCGAAATTGCCATCATACAGGACACCTCCAAAGCTCTTGTCCCACGATGCCGGCCCAAAAGAAGAAAGCCATTCCTAAACAGAAATCCAAAAGCTGGAAGCCACATGATCCTGCCCCCATGGACGATTTTGACTCCAGCTCGGATGAAGAGGAAGAGAATAAGGAAGGATCGGCAGCAGAGCCAGCACAGGATCCGCCAGCGACTAATCTTGTGGCTTCGTCTATTCTACCAGTCTCACAGAAAAGGAATCATGAATCCTCCACCTCGGATTCAGACAAGGAGGCCTCTCCGCCAGCACATCTCAGTTTGCAGATCATGCCAGCTCAGCAAAGTCCTCTTGATTGGGTCAAAGTTGGTAAAAAGAAAGGGAAAAAATGTCGAATAGTCGATTCTACACATGTTGGGTAGAATCCTCTGTTCTGTTCTTGCTCCTCTGTTCCTTGCTCCTCTGTTCCTCTTGCTTCTTCGTGCTCAGTTCTGCTCTCTTCTCTTCTTCTCTTAGGAGCTGAGGTGGATAGCCTATCCTTTCCAGCTGCCTGTGTTCTTGTCTCTCTTGGTTGTAAGCTCTTATTGTACCATACGTTTACTTAATAGATTTAGTTTTAAAACAAAAAAAAAAAAACAAATAAATACAAATATATATATATATATATATATATAAAAAAATAAAAAAAATAAAAATAAAAATAAAAATAAAAATAAAAATAAAATAAAAAAATGTGGTACTAGATATCGTTGGATATGAAGTAAACGTGGTGTGGACCATCAATTTGTTTTGGATATTGATTTTTTTTATGTGTAGGCTCAACCAACATGGTCCCTGATTCACAAATATAGGGTGAAGCATGCCCTCCTGATAACATTGCTCCTTCCATACTATCAATATAATTTTGTTTTGTATAAGAACCCGCTAGAAATAAATTTTGAACAGGTGTCTTCCGATCTGGTCTGAAAAGATCCATCTAAGGAGCTTCACGATAAAGAAATTGTCCAATTTTCACAACAGAATACTAGGTCATCTCCAAGCCTTGTGTTTATGGAAAGAGGGACAACACCTATTTTGAACTTTGTCTACGATATATTCATTTGGCAAAGGCATATATGGATCCCCTAGAGTCAATACAACTTGAAGCAAAGAACCTTGATCAAAGCGGTAGTAATCTTCTGGTGAGGTGATAGCAAGGTCTGCAAAGTAGGAAAAATCAACATCGGGTGTGTAGAGGAGATTATCCAAACCAAAAACTTGGTTCAATTGCCTGGAATGTTCAAGATCTCAAAATTATGTTAGCCAACCATTGTACCTAAGTTGGACAGTAAAACATGGTACACCCACAAGGTTGTAGATGTTATAAAAAAATTCCCATTTTTTCCATTCTGATGGCATCAATCTCTTAATACCGAGTACATCACATGAAACAACACATGCATATGATTTTAAAATTTGTTTATGTGTAGCCCTTTTGAAAAAGTATCAAATGGAAAATATATGATGATGACTAGAAGCAAGAATACCAATTGTATTGAAAGAGAGAAGGAAAATCGACCTTGGAGAAATGAATACCAAACACATATGTTTCTCCTACATAATTCTTACTATATAACATATTTATATACCCCTATTTGAGGTGAAACCTACCACCTTTTTCTATGATGTATCTTTTTAGAGGGCCACTCAAATACAAGTCAGGAGACCCCTTAAGCATGTGTAGCAGTGAAGCCTCTGTCTTGGTGGAAAATAAAGCGAATATTGTAAGCATACAATGAGCACTGATGTTATCAAAATTGATAAACCCAAGTGCATAAGCAAAATGATCCCACATTCTTTGGATACTCTTGCAGGTGCCTCCATGGGACATAAACCATTCATAAAAACTCACATTTTCCAGATTGCGTATATCTCACATAGCATCATCTGGATCAATAAGAGCTCGAACTATAAGACTTGAAGGAAGGGAAATTGCATTTATTACTTTATAAAAATTAAGGAGTTTATTAGTTGTAAGGAATGATTTAATACCATGTAGTGGATCCCTAGCAAGAAATCGAAAATTGAGTTCCCCAATCTGTCCACCTTTGTTGATGAAAGTATGAGTGTGCTCCTTTACCAATAAGTTTTCATCAGCGCCAACCTTTTTGATTAGATGGAAAAGATTTTATTAGCACCCAAAGAATATGTGAAGACCCATTTCAATGTGATTTCCTCTTTTATCCACACATGATCCCACTTTTCCCCCTAATAAAAGACCGTGATTCATAGATATTTACCTCTAATCTTAACATTTGGTTATTCCTCGCAGCACTAGAAAGCTCTGGTGGAGACACCTCTTACAGTATTGAAAGTGCACATGAATTCTTATCATGTTCCATCCTTCCTTCAAGGACTTCAACCCACTAATCACGTGATCTGATAATGAGATCTTAGACAATTATTAAGGTATTACAGACTCATGTGCATGGATTTGCCTACATTACTTAGTGCAATGGATCGATAAGATTGCAAATAATATAGACGGTGAAGAAGTTAAAGAAACATAATAGACAAACGCACATAACACAACAAGTTTAATATGGAGTTCACCCAAAACTCTTGGGCTACGTCTCCTGGTCCAACCTTCAGTGGTGACCTCTCTATTATGTATTCAAGAGTAGAGTTTTACAAAGTGTGAGCTCAAATTGGGTCTCAACACAACAAATACAACAGCAGGAGTTTTGCTTGAATCCCTCAAGCTTCTCTGAGTACACAGACTCTTTCTATCACTCTCTGTCTTTGTCTTCTTTCTGTCTCAACACTGCTTGTCTCTGTCTTCTGTTTTATGTGGCTTTAAAGCCAATTGGCATTGTCTGTTCGTTTCCCCTTCTCGAGCTTTCTGGCGCCCGACCTCTGTCCGCTCGAATCCCCTTTTGAGCGTTAGCAATCATGGCATAACGTCTTCAGGGAAGGTGGCCACCTGTTCTGTAACGGAATGGACCATCAATGCCTTTGAAATCCCAAAAATGGTCGTTCTCTGTTTACACAGAGAAATACACGTAAAACTGTGAAAATCCGCCAATCTGTCGTTTATCGGATTTGAAATATTATAAATTCCACTCTATACTCCTATCAGGTCCGCCTTTATATCGCTTATTGCATCTCCATTGTTGATCTGAGAGATCTTGATCCAACGGCTGAGGTTCATTTCAGGCAGCTCATGCATACGGGAGTTAACCGCCTGAAAAGGGTGGTTTTCTCTCTCCGGCGCCTAGCCACGTGGTAGCCAGTGTATGGGCTCGGGCGGAGCCCGGCCAAAACCACTTACCGCCTACGACCCACCCGAAATCCCGCTTGTTTCGGATCTCAAAACATATACACCTGCATGTATAAACCCTTTCGGGTCCGGTTTCATCACTTTATTCGCATTTCTTTTGTTTTTCGTTTATTTAACGAAAATGCGATTTACAAAGGAAAACCCTGTTCTCCGAAACTCAAAATATATGTGTTTTCATTTATAATCCCGTCGGGTCCAGCTATCGTAGTCGCATGCATCGGCCCCGCTCCTTTGTGTTGCTCTAATGCGACTATATCGCAATCGCATATTGCATAGTCCCCGGGCCATGAATAAGCGCTCATGTGGTTTGTCGACGCGATATTGCAATTCAACTTGGGCCGTTGATCTGCGCGCTTGATCGATGATCCTCGTTGACCGCGCTGATCGTTGTCGCAATAAGTCTGTGGTAGCCTCCGATAGCCTCTGCCGATTGCGATATGCCGATCGGATTTGGACCGTTGATCGGCCAAATTCGATGGCTCTTGTGCAAAGTAGTTTTAAGCCCCCGATAGCTTTGTTTTTCAATGTTTTTCATGCCCGATAGTGTTATCCGCCTTTTTTTTAAGGTTTTCCCTTTGCGATAGTTTTTAACTATATGAAGACTTAGAGGGTTTTAGGATCCATTTGGATCATCATGCAAGTCAGAAACCTATGCAAGTAAAAAAATTTGTCCCCTCCTTCATAGAAATCTTAGAACATGATATTAAATAACTCCCATAAAATTGTTCCCCTTTCCAAAAATTTGAAACGGAACCAGGAGGTATTTCATGATTCTTACCAATTTTCATAAAATCAAGAATGTCTTCCATTTGTAGAGCTGTTAGCAAATATTATCAGGTGCCGTCAAATTTCGCAATTTTAATCTTGTGCCGAAACTTTCTTGAAGATATTTGATATTTTAGTTGTGCCAGACTGAGCTACAACATATGGCTCCAACTAGGGATAACACTTTTCCTGTAAAGAACTGATAACCATAGATCAATGACCTTAATTGGGAATGGAGTCAAAATCTGAAAATTTTGAAATATAAAATCTCCCAAAAAGCTGCTCCAATTTGCACTGCTTCCTTTATTCTTAAACTGAAAATACTGAATTAAAAAAACTACAATTGAAAATAAAATTCTCATTGATTGAGCTTATTTATGTACAGGTCTTACCTATACCATGAGTGCATTCACTCAAGTGAAATCCACCTTCTAGTGGTACCGAGCTAGAATTTGAGTGTTGGATCTAATGCCATTATACTCTTGGGATTAAAAAATTGAAATAGGTAAGCACCACATAAAATTATCAAACAATTTTTTTTTTCACATACCCCAAAACTGAAATTTGTGGTTGACCAAGGAAAAATTCCATGCAATCAACTACACGATCATAAAATAGATAAACAAAACTTGCATCTACCTCCCTTTGTTGATTAGTTTGTGGACATATATCTTCTTGGATAGGGCAGCCACAAACATTATTCAACTCTTCACTTTGGGCTTCCTCTGAAAAGGCTGTTGCAAGACATTTTCTTGCCATTTGCCAGCAAGCCAGTCTTCTTGGAAATCTATAATAGAAACTTCATCTTATGAAATGTAGGTGTCATGTACTGGAGAATATCTTGAGGAATCGAAACCATGATCTGAAAGATACTATCATAAACATGAGCACTAGAGAAGTATATAAAATACGATCTTTGAGGATTTGTCTGCAACTGAATGAGTTCCTTTTCATCAGAAAAGAATGTAGGGATTTTCATCTTGAAACTCAAAAAAGAAAACCCGAAGTGAAGATTACAGGTTGTGATATACAACCTACTACTAAATCTTGTCACCTTGAATAATCAACTCTAATTAATGAAACCCATGGAAAATTTTTATAATTCATTCCCTGACAACTACGCCAAAATATGTGGTAACACTCGGAGTTTTTCTGGCCATTCTGTTTTGGAAGGATAGGGTTTAAGAATTATAAGTTTTGGTTGTAAGCTCTCATGGCCTGTCACTCCAGCCACTAATTTAAAAAAAAAAACAAAAAAAAAAAACAAAAACAAACAAAAAAAAAAACGAAAACAAAAAACAAAAAACTTTCTATCAATTCTAAGATGTCTCGGGCACTGGTTCCCCCACATCTAGGAACTATCTTCGAGAGTTATGACACCCTATTCAAATTACAAGTTGTTAAAGTGAGGATTACAATGTGCAAGAAATTGGTGGAAACCATGAGCACAATATGGGTTGGGATGAATATTCAACCCACTTCTCTTACTTGGACCAAAACTATATTTTGACCAAACAAAAGAGGATCAACATTGGAAAATAATTGAAGAGGCAACATTATTTTATCATCAAGGGGAAGTCACTAGATATACATCCCAAGACATCAAACAAGAATGTAAAAGCAACATGACCAAGAGGAATAACATAAATAATAACAACATTAAAAGGTACATTTTTCAAAGTATTGAGGGGCGTCTTAGGCTCATAACATGTCATCATACATAAAACACTAGGCATTAGGTAAATATGGATACATATATGAATTGATGTAATAAATGGTTAGTTGGAGTAGGTGTAATCATTTCAGCCATCCTTTCAATGTACAAACACATATGAAGAATGAATGGAAAAATGGTTGGTTGACCTTCCCAATATGATATATTTGTTATGTAATTAATTTCAATTATTGAAGATAGTCGAATGCTCAAGAACTAACTTCTCTAAAAATTGAATTACTAGTAACATCTAGAATATCATACTAAATTCAATATTTAATGTTGACAATAGGTGAATGTTGTGGATAAGAAACCTTGTATCTTACACCATCTCCATTCTAGAAAAAGTACAATGGTTCAAAGCCTTATTTGTTAAGAAATAGGAAAATAGGAATTTCTTAATCCAAGTATTTATGGACCATTGAATGGGAAAGAAAAGCTATGCCATCCCATTAAAAGATAACTATATTAGAAAAAAATGTATGGTAAGAACTTCTGTTATTACACTCTAGATTACAAAGATTGTAAAAGGAAATCAAATGATCCACATGGAGATAGTGAACTCAAGAAAACATTATAAAATAAACCCTAATTCTATTTGCCCTAGTTTTTCTCAACATCTATGGTCTTGGAAGATTGGTAATGTAGAAATAAAAAATTGCTTGAAATAAAATGCAATGCAAAACTAAATCATGCACTTGGTAGCCAAGTGGTTGGTGGGCTAAAGTTGAGCAACACTTCGAGAGTTTTTTTTTGCGTATATGACTCCAACCGTGGTTAATCTTTCAAATCAGATATGCGAATGAAAGTACCTACAAAACAAAGGAAGGAGGAGAAGTTAGATGCAGTAAATAATTAATAAAATATAAGAAAATTCATACCAGTTCATCATGCCCAATTAATATATTAAGAGTTTCTCCTACTTCATTGCATGGAAAATATGGTCGTTCACTCAAATACAAACACAATTGTCAAAGAAAGACAAATAGTACATGATTTTTTTCATGGAAAAGTTTTTTATTTATTATAAAAAATTATGTAACTCTTACTCAGACAAGACATACAACACAAATATTAAACAAGTTTTGTTGTCTCATCTAAACCCTTACCATTTTGAGTTAATTGCTTCAGATAGTTGTTCCACTTCAACATACGAAATGAAACTAGTTGTCCTATACATATTCGTGAGACGAGTGAGGAAAATTTAGATTGGATTTGACCAAATATTAAATTTAATTGCATGAGTAAATGATAATTAAAAATAATTGCGTGCATGAATACCTGAATGAGATCCTCTTAGTTTCGAGAATAAATTGTTGGATTAGTTTAATCTTGGAGAAAACCTCCCTCCACTCAATGAAGTCAACATTGACTTTGCTGTTGTTCTATTGGATCGAGGGTGTTTTTCTCCAAGATTATCCAAATCCTAATTTATTCTCTACTGAACAGGGACAAACATGTGAAGGTGGAAGCTCTCATGCGCGCCCCCCCGCCCCTCACATCACTCTCAATTCCCCAGTAACCAATATATCTACTATATAGAAAATAGTTGAAAGAAAGAAAATAAGATAAATAAAAAACAAGTAGAAAAAATTCATTCATTCATAAATCCACAAAATATTTCATCTCCATAAATTTTATCATAAAAAATATGTTTACATAATATTAAACAAGGTCATGTACATAAAGAAACATATAGCAATTATTCATTAACATATAACATTCATTCATTCATTCAATAATCATAGACACAAAATACTTGATCTAATTTTTTTTTTTATGATAAAAAATATGTTTTCATAAGATGGTACGTGATGTTTTGCATAATTGGAATGGGCATCATTTGGATGAGAACCATCACGAGGTGAATATGGAAACAAAAATTATGTTATGAATAGTTTGATATGTACTATATTAGCATAATGAACTGGTCCCTATGTTATGTATACAGGTGAAATCATAGGTCATTACCGTTGTAACATGGGTCTCTAAGATCGAGACTTGTATTGCACTCTTTGTAATGATCGTTTCTCTATTCCATGATAGTTATGGGATTACTAGTACCACTATAGCCTTTATTGCTCTTATTGTGTTATGTATTTCACTGATGAGATTGAGATCCAAGCTGAT
Source organism: Pinus tabuliformis (assembly GCA_031772625.1). Lineage (NCBI taxonomy): Eukaryota > Viridiplantae > Streptophyta > Pinopsida > Pinales > Pinaceae > Pinus > Pinus tabuliformis. Next base: position 1,894,155,274 of record CM062817.1, on the reverse strand, counting down.
TACGATCGAATAAGGGGAAATAGACATTACTCATATAAGGAATAGGCTATCATACTAATCAATCATAACCAATGCAATTACTTCACCTTATATAAGAGGTATGTGCTTACAGATCGAACACCAATGTGATTACACATATCATACATAAGTACTCACAACTTTATTGGTCATAATATACCAATAGTGCTATCTCCAAGTAATGATAAGGAGAAAGGATAAATATGGTCATAATACTAGGTATAGTGATAAGGATAACCAATGCCCAAACGTATTGAATTGTATCCATATTAGCTTTGATTTCCATAAATGTACAACTAGTCACTACTTATTCCAAACATGTTATGTAATAGAGACAAATCTAGTACTAGTATGATATCAAGCTCTAACAGGTAAGCTATAAGATACTGTGTATAAAGGGTAATACAAGCTTATCTATAAACGTCATTGGTTCAAGCTTCAAACTCATGAGTAATGGTAACCACTCTAGTTAACACTATAGATTAGATCAACTTATGCTTGAATATTCATAATACTTGTGTAAAATGAATGGTGGTGTTCAAACTTTCCATAATCTAATACGATATATGGGCTTAATACTGATACCATTTGTTTAACATATATGAACTATAAGGAGATCCCTAATAAAATACTATGAATAGGTAAGGGTTATGATTCAACTGATATAATAGGTGTAATGATTAATATACCTTAATTGTTAAACACTCAAGCAAGAATATAAATTGACAACCTCTTCCTTTTGCTTATTCAAAGCAACAAATGTCACATCATGTGAACATCGCCATGTACTCTTACATCTGGGTGTATAAACCATCGACTAAACACAAGTTGACAAAACATGCTTCTTCAAACAACTGACTTTCAAGTCAAGCAAAAGCATGTACAACAACTTGACGATTTACAACAAGAATTCCACATTCTCATTAAACAATTCGTCACATCTCCCTTTCAACCTTGGAGACAATATCAACTATTCCAAGTTGATATAACATACATGTAACAATCAATTGACCACACAAACCGACACTCATGCATGTGCAAATGATCAACATTCTCAAGTTGACAACATACATATTAACAAAGCAATCAACCAACACAGGTCAATCACTCATGCATGTTCAAACACAATGAAACTATTAAAAATTCCCCTGTTCACACACACAAACTCTCATGCATGTATAACAATTCTCAACTCCCTCACAAGTACAATCACAAGTACAAGAATCTCATTGGTATGTACGAGTACTTAAAGAGCTGAAAAGACCAAATTTGTTGCAATCAAGTGAGTCAACATACTCCACTTTCGAACACCTTCCTGGCGTAAACATGCAAGTTCAAGAATGCAACATGCATACAAATTGGTAGTTGCAAATTTCCATCTTTGTTGCATCTAAGTGAGCCAACAAAAATATACTTTTCCAACATCTTGCTTCATGCAATATGTAGCATACTTTCAGGAGAAAATAAATGCATCCAAATAACAAGGAAATGCATCAATAAGGCAAGATTTGCATCAATTATCAAAAGAAATGCAAGGCCTTAATTGGTTAAGAAATCTAACCATCTCTTTCCAAACCATTTCAATGGTGCTTCTTTCAACTGCACTTCATCATGTGTATCATCCTGACCCACATCAATTATGGAATCCTCTTTTCCATTCTTGCCAAAATCTCTCTCCACCTTCTTCAAATGTCGTGGATGACTTGTTGGATGCAAAGTCCAACACTTGTCTACAAGATGACCCTGCTTATGGCAATGAGTGCAAAATAATTGCATCTTCTTTTCAACATGGTTTCCATTATCCAATGGACCTTTGGCTTTCTATCTCTTTTGTTTTGAAAGTTTCATGTGTATGGCTATCCTCTTCCAACACCTCAAAACAATATGGTTATTCAAACCACAAAAGGAACATGTAAATTTTCTCCAAATCTTATGTGAAGATTTACCATGTTTATCATAATCAAAAGAAACTTGATTAAAGGTAGATTTATACCTTGCACATTCACCTTTGTCACCTTCTTGAGGAGGTGAATTTGATGAGGTAGTGGCTCTCTTTAGAATACCAACAATGGTTTCAATGACCTTAGAGCTTTCAACATCCTTTTGTTTTCCATTTCCACTAGTTGCATGTTTATAAGAATCTTCTTGCAAAGTGGCTATAAAACTTTTTCATTCCTCATGAACACAAACTTCACAAGCTTGAGGTAATGAACATGTAATGAAATTCCTTCTTGGAACACCTTCATGTGCCTCCTTGGCTTTGGAGCATTCTCCATCATGTTGTCCATAACCAAGACCCAAATACCTAGGCCTTTCCTCAACAACAATTGGCTCAACTATGCCTTGTGCATGTTTTCCTAACCCTTTACCTTCATAGCCCATATTCATCAATAATTTGAACCCTATTTCTCTAGTGCGTCTTTCAAAAGCACCAAAACATTCATTTTGAGAGGAAATTGAAGATAAAATTGAATTGCATACCTCATTTTCATGCACATACTTGGCTAGGGTTTCCTTGGCATCATGGAGTTGAATCTCCATCTCATGCATCTTTTCAAGAAGCTCTTGCTTCTCCTCCTTCATGGCCATCAACTCCTCTTGAAGTATAGTTTTCTCCTTCATATCTTCATTCATCTCTTGCACCATATCTATCATGATGATAAGCTCTTGCAACATCTCTAAATCAAAGAGTCTTGCTAAGGAAGATGGATTAGAAACATCACTTGTTGAAGCTGCCATCACACCTGTAATGCATCAAAAAGCTTCACAAAGCTTAAAAATGTTTCTCAACAAAGAAGCATCTTCTTGTTTTAGCTTACACACATAAACTTGCACACAATTAAATTCTCTTTTGCATAAATACAAAACCAATAACTAATTTTCTAGCTAACCTTGGCAAACCATCTCAATGTTAAAATGAGCTAACAATGCTCTGATACCAACTTGATTTGAATGTTGGGCAAACTTGTTAATTTTATGCAAGATCCCTCATCAGTATTAAAAAATGTGTTTAGGATTGTCTCAAATTAACCAAAATGTGAGGAATTATGTGTCAAGTATTGAGTGTCTTTTATGAGCAATTTATGAGGTTAATTAACTGTTTAAAACACATATAAAACAAGTAAAATGTAGAGAAGTAAAACAAAACAACTCATAACACAAAGCTGATAGAGGAGTTCACCCCTCCTCGGCTACATCTCCTTGGACCTACTTCAATGGCTAGGCCCTCTTTGGATTAATGGTCAATTATCTGATTACATGCACATGTAGTGCTCCAAAAGATTTGGAACCTAATCCATTAGATTCAAAAGACCCAAAAACCCCAAAAATGACTTTCCAAGTTGTACAATTGGACTTCAGCTGATCTAGGCTTGACCTCCTCTCCTGGTGGCCCTAGGCTTCCTTAAACTTCAATGTAGCAAAATCGCGTACATAAGTGTCTTTTTGCCTCTGCAACCTATTCCATTGTGTTCAAAGCATCCAAATCATTTAGGAATGACTGTTGTTGAGCCAAAGTTGGTCGAAAATTGCAAAAGTTATGGCCTCTTCAGTTTTTCCTAGGAAAACTCCACCAAATCTGGAGAAACTCCAGTTAACCCTGCCAAAGTTGGAGTAATGCTGGATTTGTCGGACCTGTCAAACTGCAGCCAACTAAATCCAAAATTAATTAAGAGTTAATCATGGTTAATTAGCGCTAATCCCCATGGCTAGTGTTAGCGCTGGCCATCGGTTACAAAGTTGGTCACATGTGGAGGTCAAGGTTAGCAGTTACCTCCTAATCCACCACCGTTTATCACATTAAATGAAAAGTGCGCCCATTGTTTGTTAAGAACAATGGTTGTGTTATAGTGGTGGAGCTTGGGGCTTGTGCGGGTGAGGTCGCGAGTTCGATTCCCTAGCTTGCCAAAACACATTTTACCCGACTTTTGAGAGGGCACGTGGCAGCCTCAGGGCTTGCCATGTGTCAGCCTCTCATTGGTCCACCTAAAATGCACTTGAACAATAACATGCCAACACTTGTCAAAATCCGATTGAGCCATATGTCAGAATATTCCTTGGAATATTCTTTTTGCTGACTGGGCTGTACGAATGCCTAGTCAACATCCCAGTCAGCCTGTACCCAAAATTTTGCATGTTTGATAAAGCAGACAAAAGGCTCTAACTTTCTCATACGAACTCCGTTTTGAGTGAAACGAGTTGTGTTGGGATCGTATTGCCGAGATAGATGCAGTCATTTAGGTTTTGAGTGATTCTAAGCACTTTGATTTTTGAGAAAATTTTTGCCCCTAATCCAGATGTTGATCAAACACAATGATCTGTCATTTAATTGGTAAAACTGTGGTGGGGGAATAATACACCTAGGAACTACACATGATTTCACCTAGTTGGAAACCCTTGTAACCCCTGCTGGCACCCCTTCGAGTAGTATCACATTAGATGACACCTGTATACAGTATCTCACATGCACCTTTAGGTATATAGAAAGCCCCTAGGTATACTCATGATTAGCTTCAAATTCAACCATTTTGTTGTTATAGTACACCAAGAACAACAATAAGGAGACCACTTTCTAGTACCTAGATAGTCAAGTAGTACAACTAAGGGCACGATTGAGCCTTAGTTAATGCCATAAGATATTGGGGTGAGTACTATTATTTGACCCCACATATATACCAAAGAGCTATAACACCTAACACTCCCTTACCCTCGTGACCCAATAACTTTTTCCAGTGAGCTCACCCATAATGGATAACCATAATTTGTGATAAAGAGGTAAAACAAGCCATTCCCTATCCACCTTTCAAAGGCTTGTGAATAATCATTTTTATTTCTTCATGCATAATTTTTTGTTGGCATTCTTTGATGATCTCTTGGTCTATAACAAATCTTGGGGAGAATATATGGAGCATGTTGATAATGCCCTGCAACTTCTCCAATCTATTGTTCCTCAAATGCACCAGCTACACTTTTGGCATTTTATAGATCGAATAGTATGGTCACATTGTCAGTAAGGACAAGGTGTGAGTTGATCCCAAGAAATTGAGGCTATGTAGAATTGGCCATGCCCTAAAACTTGAAAAGCTTACATGGTTTCTTGGGACTTATGGACTAGCATAGGAAGTTTGTGAATGCTTATGGATAAATTGTAGTCCCCTTAATTTCCACACTAAAAAATAATGCATATTTATCAAATGATGCTATTAAGGAGTTCTTTTAGGCCTTAAGAAAACTATGTGTACTACACCCATCTTATTTGTGCCTGATTTCAATAAAACTTTTACCTTGGAATGTGAAGCTTTGGGTAAAGGTCTTGGAGTTGTGTTGATGCAAGAAGAATTCCCTTTGGCCTTCACTGATAAATGGTTGTGTGATAGAAATTTTGGCAAGTCCACCTATGAGAAAGAGGCGACAGCCATCCTTCATGCAATTGACATTGACACATGTATCTCATTTAGAGGCACTTCTAGATCAAGATAGATAATGATAGTTTGAAGTATTTTTCTAGAAAAAAGTTTTTCATCCCCTAATAGAGCATAAGTGGGTTACTAAGATGGTTGGCTATGATTACGAGATCATACATAAGAAAGACAAAGAGAATGCAGTGGTTGATGCCTTGTCTTGGAAATTTGAGGAGGAATGATATTTATTTATTTTATTCTTACCTATAGTAGATTGGCTTACACAACCTTGTTAAGAATAGTTGGCACATGACTAAGATTTGATTCTTCCAAAGACTTCAAAAGGACCCCAATCACCCTAAGGGTTATATTTTTGAGTAGGATACCTTGTAGTATAAAGGGCACATTTTTCTAGTGTTAATTTTTTCTTTAAAATAGAGGATGTTAGAGGAATTGGATTCATCCCGTACAATAGGTCACTATGGCTTCTAGAAAACTTATGAATTATCTAAGCACTTTTTTGTTGGGGAAGACATGAAAAAGGGCATCCATACTTTTATAAATAGAATATGATGCTTGCTAAAAGAGCAAGAGTGATATAGTGAAGACTTATGGGGCATTCTAGCTGCCACATATACTATTTGGATTGACACTTCCATGGATTTTTTTATGGGCCTCTTGAAAGCAAGCAACAAATTGGTCATTGTGGTGATAGTTGACCACATTTCCAAAAATGTTCACTTTTGTGCCTTGCTATGACAATTTATGCCATCGTAGTTGTTTGATGGCATGTCCACTTCCATTTAGTCAAATCACAATCCCACATTCAATAGCAAATTCTAGTAGGAATTGTTTAACTCTAGGTCACATAGTTGAAAATGAACATGGGTTATCATCTCCAAACTAACAATGAAATAGAATTACTCAACAAGTGCCTAGAGACATATTTGAGATGCTCTGCCTTAAGAAAGTGACACTAATGGGCATAATGACTACCCCTTGTAGAATGGTGGTACAATACCACTTATCATGGTAGTACCAAAATGTCACCACATGAAGTTGTTTATAGCCAACACACCACCACCCTCCTCTCCTCCTTAATGGCTTCATATTTAGCTATGCAGTGAAGGGTTAGAAGGTGGATAACACACTTAACATGAAAGAGGCCATTCTTTGCAAATTTAAGGACAATCTAGCTATGAAACAAAATAAAATGAAGCAATAGGTTGACCACCATCACTTTGACAATTCCTTTCTAGAAGGGGATACTATTTTTGAAGGGGGGGGGCATGGTAGTGTCATACCCTAACCTCCCTACTTTGGGGTAGTTAAGAGTTAAGTCAATTAAGGTATGAGGCCATCTTCTTTAATAAGGCCCATAGTGGGTAGTCACTTAGTTGAAAAGGGTTGCCATTATTAAATAAGGCCCATTAGGTGGTTGGTACTCATTAATGATGAGACCACAAGTAGTTAGGGTTTTGCTAGTTATAAACTATTTTAGATCTAGAAGGCTATGTAGTGTTTCGTCAAGGATTGCTATTGCATTGGAGCATTGCTAAAAGGATGTTTCCTCTCAAAGAGTCTCGTGAACATTGCTATTTCTTTTAGAATTAGCAATGAAAAGTTATATTTTATAGGTTCAATCTCATCGTCTCTTGTATTTGTTTTTTTATTGTTCATGTTTTGTTGCTTCTGTTATTTAAATACATCAAAAGGCCTGACCCTTGCTATGCTTAAGTAAGTTTATCCTAGCCCTTATAACCAACAAATGAAAGTGAGTTATCCCAACCCTTCCAATCAATAAATAAAGCGTTGACCTTTTCATTAGGACTAATCCTTTCAAGGGAGGGAGGACCTTTCAGGTACATAGTTAAGAAGTGTTGGTTATGAGTAATTCAATAGTCCATTAAGTTTTATCTTAACTTTAATACTTTTTATGATTAGCTAATTAACTAAACATTTTATCAAAATTTGCTCGTTATTATTGCTTTATTTCATCCTAAAGTGAAGGAACTCAACACTTCATAATTTAAATAATAACTAGTGAAAACTCATAGCATAGAGAAATAAAGCTAGGTTAAAAGGCATTAGCCTTTTGACCACACTCATTATTTGACTAATTTTTTTAAACTATGGTGAGTTTATAATTTGTTGGAGTAATCAAAGCCCAAGATGAATCTTGGTAACTTGTTGAAGTAATTTGAGAGAGACCCAAAATAAAACTTAACTACTACCACTATAATGCCAACCACTATAATACCAAAAATATATCCGACAACCACCCTATACTAAAAATTTATGACTTAACAAAAAAACTCGACTCTCAAGAGTGTGTCTTATCAAGAATGAGAGAGATCTGCTCATCTGACGATCACTCAATTTGATCAATGATTCGATAGCGTAATTACATATATAATAGTAGCTAAGTCTACCCCACTAAGCGTAGCCAAAAAGCCCTCTCCCAGTGGTCGAGAGTTTGTTACCACACCCTATATTTCTTCCCTTGTCTCCCATAGATTAGGACTGATAGTTACCAATTCACCATGTGGTTAAAAGAAAAGAAAAGAAAGGTACTATATTTCTTCCCTCGTCTCATATTAAGAAAGGTACTATATTTCTTCCCTCGTCTCATATTAAGAAAGGTACTATATTTCTTCCCTCGTCTCATATTAAGAAAGGTACTAGATATAGCATAAAGAGAAAATACAACACTGTCGCCTTCCTTCGAATCAATCGCTTCTATTCTCGCTCGACCATCGAAAGATGCATTGGCCATCATTCCCTAATCTGGCGGTACTCTTCCAACCGCACTATAGGAGGTGCGGCACCATCGACCACTTTCTTTTCACCAATACTTGCGATCGTGGACTACGCCTACTTTCTATACTTAGTTTATTTTTCAACAGCTAAGCATATCTTTCGTTATACCATTCATCATATTAACTTCATTACACCATGAATCAACATTAACATGAAATACACAATAGTATAACTGGGAGGGGCAACTCCCTATAATGAGTCTGCCCGAAATAATAATATATATGTAAGTTACAATCTTTTACATTCACCGGCACAACGCATTCAGCCAGCTCGTCAGCGCGCCCACACGGTCACCCGAACGCGTTCGTTCAACTCGTCCACTGGCGGGCGCTCTCCACCGAATGCCCAACTCGCCAAGCCTCCATCGACGAGTCGTTCACCATGCACCTGTTCAAGACTCCGCACGAACCCCCGTTCACCAACTCCGCACGACCTCCGAATGACCTCCGAGCGACCTCCGAACGATCCTCTGAACGACCTCCGAACGATCCATCGAACGACTTTCTACACGTTCTTTCGGCTCTGCACGACCGTTCGTTCAGCCCTGCACGAGTGTTCGTTCAGCCCTCCGAACGACTTCTTGAACGACCCGTTCTGTTGAAAAGTGTGCAACAAGAAATGCTTGTTGAGAGTGCAACAAGATGATGGAGCTTAGTGAAAAGAGTCGCCTTCACTAAGTGGGCCCGCAAGCTATTTTTGGCGCAAGTCTATTTTTAGATTATGTCTATTTTTAGACATATGGATCATGTCTATGGATTGCAGGTTGCTGTTTATGGATGATTGGTCAAGTTGGGAAAAATAGATGGACTTCTATTTTTGATGAAAGTGTGAGTGATCACAGTGTGAGTGATCAAAGTCTATTTTTAGACTGACTGTCAAAAATAGAAAAGTCAAATATTATTGTCTCATAATAATATTTGGACTATAAACTTGATCTTATTCTCTTGGAGCACTTCAGGATGAGCTACGGATGTGGTACATGCAGATCCCAAAGGGAAATACGTGGTTACTTATGGGATGACTAATATTTGCATGCAGGACTTCAGTTAGAACTCAAGTGAGTTGAGTTTAGTGGACTGGAGGTGCAGTTGATGGAGTTGTGTTCAGTTTAGCTTTGTTAAACTGGTTGTATTTAGTCTAACTGATCAATAGACTAGAGATGAGTTGGGTGAATTACTTATTAATTAATTCACAAGTTATTAACTCATAATACAACTATAGAATACATCAGTTAACTCAGTTGCATGTCAGTGCATGTTCAGTTCAACAGGGACAGGTGGTAGAGAATCAGATTGCTATCAGTTGTGACTATAGTTGTGCACCAGATCTTGCACAATCAAGGGATTGAATATGCCAATGAGTTTGCTCATGTATTTGCCCAGTATTGTAGCCTTTGCTCACGTCCAACAAAGTGTGAGTGATTATTTTGAGGTGAAATACGAGTTTGGTGAGCCATTCTCATCAGTTCTTGAGCAGGGATTGAGCTGGAGAGGCAGGCAAGCAGTAGAATAGATTTGGAGATCAGATCTGAGCTGTATTGTGTGTAACAGGTGGAGCTGGTACTGGATTGCTTGTGATAAGCATTGTACTTTGTAATGTTACATGATTCAATCAATATAATATACAGATAGTGTGGGGTTTTTAGCGAGATGCTTTTCCCGGGATACATACTGTGTTAATGAGTTTGATTGATGCTTCTATGTGTGCCTGTGAATGTTTCTGCTTCTGTAAATTGATGATCAACATAGAGGAGATTATGTATTATACATGTTCCGCTTATAATTGTATGATCAGGATAATCTCTGTGAATATGTGTTAAATTATTCAAAATTTCTACACGTTCAGACTCCCGTGTGCGTCTGCCCGTGCGCCCTGGCTCGCCCTGCGGCGCCCTCGACCTGCACCTCAGCTCGCACTTCTGTTTTCGGCGTGAGTGCTTCGACCTGCCAACCGCCTGCACTATGCCTCTTCTTCAGACCTCAATCCTACGCACCTCCTTCTCCACGTTTGGATGCCTTATGCGTTGATTGCTTGATGGTTGAATGACTCCTCCACGCCATCCACTTATACCTTCATCACCATGGTTGCCTCACGTCAGCGCACCCAACCGACCTCTGTTCATCCCACCATTTGGAATTTCGCACGTCGGCCCATATGTTGGGCGTCCCCACCTGGGACCGCCTAACCTTATAAACCTTTGTCCTCTTCCACACTTAGCCATTTTTTGCATATGGCCTCGTGCGTTCAGCGTTGCAGCTCGTGGGCGCTAAAGAATGAGAGCTCAAGAGTGTGCCTTATCAAGAATGAGAGAGATCTACTCATATGACGATCACTCGATTTGATCAATGATTCGATAAGTAATTACATATATAATAGCAGCGAAGTCTGCCGCACTGAGCGTAGCCAAAAAGCCCTCTCCCGATAGTCGAGAGTTCGTTACCCCACCTTATATTTCTTCCCTTGTCTCCCATAAATTAGGACTAACATTGACCAATTCACCATGTGGTTAAAAAAGAAAGGTACTATATTTCTTCCCTCGTCTCATGTTAAGAAAGGTACTAGATATAGCATAAAGAGAAAACACCACACCGTCGCCTTCCTTCGAATCAATCGCTTCTATCCCCGCCCGACCATCGAAAGATGCATTCGCCCTAATCTACCAAAATGACATTACTAAGTTTAATGCCGCCTTCTCATTATTCCCATTTTCTCTTCTTTTAGACGACTCGTTTTGTAACGGTCTCTTCTGTTCTTAACTGTGGGAAAAAACTGCGCCTAGCTGGTATTGTGGGATGCTCTAACACCATCATACCTGGGAAAGAGCCGAGACAAGCTTAGCGCTACGGAACTGATCCTACCTGCTCCAACAACTAGACTGAGACACGAGAGAGACATGCATGGTTTTTTCTGATACGTTAATGTTCTTTCGGGATTGATTTTATTGATGGCCAGTTGAAGGAGAGCGGGGGTGGGGGTCCAGTCCCACGGACAGAGCGCAGGAGGGCCAACAGATACCCGATTCCCGGGCGGGATAGGGTCTAGCTGGTAGCTGGTATTGTGGGATGCTCTAACACTAGCATTGTGGAGTTTTGTTGGAATTCACCAGCATTGTGGGTTTGAAAACAAACATACAGTGGTTGCTAAGCGAAGTGCAAAGAACCGAGTGGGTACAAGGCAGGGTCGAGGCCATCTGAAAATGGAGCAGAGTGATGTAGTAGCAAACGATTCACTGCATCTCCTTCGCGAAGCTGCCTCGCATTGTTACCAGGTAGGACTACGGGACCTCCCTTTTTTAAATCAAAACTGAGTCGGATTTAATAAAAAAATTGATTGACAATGTCCGGTATTAAGGTATCTATGCATTCATTCTTGCCCACGATTGCAGAGTAGTGAATCTGGTGACATAAAACAAACCGAAACAACTGCCAAAGAATTTTTGAACGTTCTAGCAGATGTGGCAAAGTCTGTGGAAAACTCACAGGATAATGAACAAATTGGCGAAACTGCTTGCAGAGTCCTGCAGGAAGCCCGAGCGTTAGTTACCTCCTCTGATCCTCAAGGCCAGGTTCAATTACCTTCCTTTAACTCTTTTTTGAATACAATGCTCTAATCATTAATCTAAGCAGTAAATGTACATTGAACATATTATACCAAAAAGACAGCAAATGCAGCCACCGGTTGCACTGGTGAGAATCAATATCCAAAATTGCTCATTGTGTTCCCTTTAACTTTATTATTATTATTTTGGTATTTTCCTATTATCCTATCTTGATGCAGGAAGTTTGCTCCTCCCCATTCTGGGAGAATATTAATAAATGAAGCCAAATTACAACATTCAACTCCGAACCCTTCTACTGGAAGCCAGAGGGAGTATCTATTCCACCAAATCACCCAGGACTTGCATCTGCCCCCACCACAAAAGCACGTGTCACTAGGAGACCTGAAGCCTGTAGGGGGCAAACCCTTCCACCGGGAAGCCAGAGGGGTATCTATTACTCAAATTCATCCAGGACTTGCATCTGTCCCTCACCAGAAAAGCGTCAACAGGGAGACCTGAAGCCTGGAAGTGGCAAACCCTTCCACTGGGAAGCTAGAGGAGCTATCTATTCCACCAATTCACCCAGGACTTGCATCTGCCCTCCACCACAAAGCAAGTCTCACTGGGGAGACCTGAAGCCTGGGGGGACGTAATAACAACACCTCATTTTTGCAGACCCCGCAAGCTTCCTTTGGCCCTCTTATAGTTGATCCTTTAGTCATGCGTCGAAAATGGAACCCACAACCAACATTATTTAGGCAAAGAAAATGAAATTTAGTACTTTTTTTTTTTTAAATTCATTTCAAATGGCTATTGGAATGCCTTATTAAGTTCATTTATTACTACATGTGCAATGAAGGGAATAGCGTTTTTAATTTTATTTTAGAATCAATTTTGCTGATTGGCAGTTGCGGATGGCAGGTGCTGCTGGATGTGCTAACGTTAGATTTACCGAGCGTTATTGTAAAATTTGTGGAGATTTCGGAGAATTGTCGGGGAATATGTGAAAGTATCATCACTCATATGTGCGAGTATTGTAGTCCTCGTGAAATGATGTTTGCACTCTCTGAGGTATATTTTGCCATGGAGTCTGTCTGTCTCTATTTTTTTTCCCTGATTGAAATATAGTGGTAAATTGAAATTAAATTGTTCTTTGAACCAACCCCAGTAAGATAGGAGGAAAATAATGATTAAGTGATTCAGCCTTCTTAATCTTATGGTAGAAAAAATAGGAGAATGGAGACTGCACTGTTAAGGGACTCAACAGAATTTCTGCAATAATGTTTAATATTATCCTTTGTAGAAATTTCCATGTATGACTTCTATTGCAAATTCAGAGATTTCACTTCTCAATAGAGGTTTCCAGGAACTCATCTCTGAGAGCTTCCAGCCGCAGGTCTGTTCTGAAATGATGACATTAGTGAAAAGCAGTATATACTTCACCTCATTTCAATCCAAATCACTGGGCAATTGAAGAGAAAACATATCAAACAAATGTATTTCAATTGCAACAAGTTGCTTCCCTTAGGGCACACTTTTGCATGCCTTTAATAGATCTGAAATATCTTTATTAAAGCATAATTTACAGCAGTAAATCTTCTGCCTTATTGTCAAGATACATGTCAAATCACTTAACAATTTCAGCCTTATGTTATTATGAAACAACAAGTGCTCAAAATCATGCAATCAGGAAGACAAAATAAGCTGAAAATCTAATCTGTAAGTACACAATAATTAGACAGCTGAAACACTTCATTTATATATAAGAGAGGAATTACATGTATATACCTACAGCTTATCACAAGCTGGTACCACCCACTCCTCCTAGCTGTGAGTCACTCCTAACCAAAGCAGATTTCTTCACCAAAGATCCTCTTTGGCTTTTACACTTACATCCTATGAGGGTGCAAGTCATCCTCTTCCACAAGCATTACAAGTAACACTATAGTTTCCAAAACCCTATGCTTCTCTCACAAGAACGACAAGATACAATGCTATCTTTATCCTTCTAGGGTTTATGGCAAACCCTAGCTCATTTTCCTCCATAAGCCTTAAGGTGGAACACTAGGTTACCAGGATACGGATATGGATCCACCAGATAATTGAAAAGTGGGGATTTGGATATTTTATAAATTTTAAAATCATATTCAGAATTAAGAATAAAAACCATTCGTGAATCACAACTCAAGAACTGAAATCATTAGATAATTTATAAATCTGAAGACTGAAATTATGATGCATCATGTCTCATACAAAAAGGATAATAAAAAACACAAAATTGTATCTCATCAATGATCACTCCATTGATACGAGAACGTAGAGTAGTATATATCAATGTTTTAAGACTCCGACTCCGACTCCGACTCCGAAACGGTAATGACTCGGCCGGCTCGATTTCAATGACTCGGTCGTTGTAAAAAATACATTAAATATTTATTTTTTTTATAAAAAAACATAATTTTAAATATTTTAAACATAATTTTAAAGATTTTCATTCATGTTTCCAAACACACAGCATTATAATATAGATGGAAGACAACATATGATGAAAGCAGGCTCATGAACCAATCCATTATATCAAAATGGTACCCAATGGCAATACATAGTCAACTGTCATACATGATCAAAGACTCAAAACAAAATACAAATAACCAAGGAGGCTAGAAATGGCCTCTACAACAAAAGTAAACTGTGATGGTGACCAGACTCCAATACTAGTACTACTGGCTAGTAGCTACTGCCAGAGGAGCCAAGATCATCTCGACCAATCTCTGGATCATCATCATCAGAGTCAGACAAGGGGCCCCATGGCTCCTCCTCATCATCATCGTCTCCAACTGCAACTGTAGAAGTGGTGCCAGTACCACTAGCAGGTTGTGCAGCAGATGCAAGCTGAGATAGAGTAGATATGCGGCTGCGCTTCTGTCGTGGCTGAGCAGAGGAAGCACCTACAACTGGAGTCCTACTCCTTGCTGGCTGTGAGACTGAGGCTGGTGGATTGGGATCTGCTTTCAACTGAACAGGCTGAAGTGGATGTTCAAGTTCATCAAGATCCTCATCAGGATCAAACTCTGGTGGACGACTCTCCACTACTCAATCTGATGTTGGATCAATGTCTTCCAACACAATGGGATCTGAATCAGGTCTTTTGTTCAGCAATTGGTTTCATCTGAGCCGAAGGTTGTATTGGACAAAAACTAGATCATTCAACCGTTTTTGATCCAAACGGTTTCTCTTCTTTGTGTGAATCCTCTCAAAGACATACCAATTGCGCTCACACCCAGATGCACTGCAAGTTTGACTCAAAATACGAATTGCAAACCTTTGCAATTGAGGGCATTGGCCACCAAAGGCCTCCCACCATTGTGCTGCAAAAAACATAGGAGTGTAATGAATTATGAGTTACTGTTAGATGAAGGCTGAAGCTCAACAAAATTACAAATTATATCTAACTTTCAAATTATAAATGATTTAACAAACTTTAATAAAAAAGTAAAACTGTAAAACCATTAAGAAATTGAAAATTGAAATTTTTCTTTACCTGGCTCATCTGCTTCTCTTGCAATCTTTGCTAGGTTCTTCCCAAAGGTACCTGTTGCATTGCTGAAGGATGTGACCTGTTGATGTATCTCCAGCTGATCAGACTTCGATGGGATCATGCGTTCAATGCAATCAACCAGTCCATCTCTGACCTCCCCCCTCAAAGCTCCTGACTCCTTACCTTTATAATGATACCGTGGGTTCAAAAAATACCCAGCTGCATGTATAGGGCGATGGAGTTGATTGTTCCATCTTTCATCAATGATTGCCCAAATGGGCCCATACTTTGCCACTCTATCCTTGTATGCTGTCTTTATTTGCTCCTTTGCTTGATCCATAGCCTCATAAATGAAGCCCATAGCCAACCTTTCCCCATCCACCAACCGCAACACCTTAACTAGTGGCTCAACAAGCTTCACAATCTCTGCTGCCTTTCTCAAAAAAGTTTCTTCATGGACTTTCCTTTTCAATTCTTTGCCTTCTGGTTTGTTAGACCAATTGCTTTGATTCCATTCATCACTGGAAAACATCTTTTGCAAGTTTCTATGTTGGGAAAGCATAGATTGCAATGTCAAAAAATGTGTAGCAAATCTAGTGATGACAGGCCTAATAATATCCTTGCCTCCAGTGTGTTTCCTCATGAGACTCAAAACCAGTGTATGATTGTAGATAAATTTTGTTATGCTTTTGGCATTATCTACAATGTTTCTGACCCAATCTAATTTTCCAATATCCTCAAGCATGAGGTCTATGCAATGTGCAACGCATGGGGTCCAAAAGATGGTCTTGTGTTTTTCCTCTAACAGTTTACCAACAAGAACATAGTTAGAGGCATTGTCTGTGATGATTTGAACAACATTAGCCACCCCCACCTCCTCAATAACCTCATCCAATAGCTGAAACAACAAGTGGCCATCTTTTACCTTATCAGATGCATCAACTGATTTTAAAAACATGGTTCCCTGTGGGCAGAAGACAAGAAAGTTTATGATGGTACGGTTTCTTTGATCAGTCCATCCATCTGACATGATGGTACACCCTGTTCTTGCCCATGAGTCCTTGAAACTCTTGCAAATACTCATTAATGGATTGAATTTCTTTCTGCAAACGAAACCCCCTTAGCTCTTGCATAGTAGGGCCTTTGAAGCCTTTTCCAACAGCATGTATGGCATCAAACATAGGCTCATAATATGGTGAATGAGCAGCAGTAAAGGGGATATCAGCATCATACCACCATCTAGCTATGTAGTCACAAGCAGTCTCCCTCAATTCTTTCTTCCAATGGTCATCTAAAGTGGGCTGAATTTGACCTTTACTAACTTCAGGACCATGTGCATTTGATGGAGAGGAGGGAGTGAAATATCTTTTAATAGTCACATCACCCTTTGTCAAATTCATTCTACCCTTTCCCTTATCTTGAACATAACCAAAAGAGGGAGGAACATAACGGAAAGGGTTGGATGCCTCAGTTTGAGGGATAGAGGAAGAACCCTCAAAATCATAGTGGGGGTTGGTAGCCATCATTTTTTGTATCTCCCTCTTCCTCCCAATTTCAGCCTGTATCTCTTTTTGCCTAGCCTTATCTTCTTTAAATTTCTCAAAGCTGGCCAACAAATTCTTTCTAATCTCCTCAATTTCTGATGAGGTACATGGGGTAATTTGGCCTCTAATCCCTGCCAAGTGTTGTTTCAGCCTATTAATGCCCCCAGGGCCTTCCTTCATTTTCCTATGGCAAAATTTGCAATGCATCTGACTATCAACCATTTCAACATATGCCCAAGCAGGATCTTTTGCTCTAGGTGCCATTTTTTGACTAGGAAAACAATCTGAAAATGAAAAAAAAAAATTGATTCAATGTTCATTTATTTGACAAAATACACTCTCTAAGCTTTCTTGATATGCACCTAAAATTTACTAAGCAAAAACAGATTTATAGAGGTGGAAAAAAATACCTCCAGGCACAAACTGCCTCCTCAAGCTTGCTCCAAGAATCAACTCCTCAATGCTGCTCCAAATGGCTGCCCAAGAAGCTCCTCACTCCAGCTACAATGCTCCTCCAAGACTCCTCACTGCTGCTCCAAAACAAGCTCAAGAACTGCTCACTAATTCTCAAAGAAGACTCTCACTCAAATGCATAAGACTGCTGTGAGTGAATGAGAGCATTTGGCTGTCTTAAATAGGGTTTGGGAGGGGGAAATGGACCCCAAAAGCATTTAACAAATTACTATTACCCTTTGGAATCCATAAACTGAATTTAACTTTATCAAAAATTACAAAAAAAGTGAAATTTTTTTAACTGTTACGCTGCCCAGCCGTCCCAACATTGACTCGGCCGAGTCATAACGGACCTGGCCGGGTTGACCGAGTCACATATGACTCGGCTGAGTCACTGGATGACTCGGTCGAGTCATATGTGACTCGGTCAACCGAACCAGGTAGACCACCGTTTCATTGCCCAGGCCATCGACTCGGTTCGACTCGGCCGAGCCGGAGTCGATTCGGCCGTTTTGTAAAACAATGGTATATATTGAGATGGGCATACATCCTCATCATTTGGATGTATCAAATCTACACCATGATCTGCATTAAAGACTAAAGATTCCAACCAAGTACGATATTAAATCAGTGTTCTACACTGTTTGACACCATGCTATAGCCTATGTATCAAATTGTTCTAAGAGGAGCATTCACTCATGTTAACTTCCCAAATACCATATTTGATTTATATCCCAATCAGTGTTTTTTACTAACCTAGAAATTTATTTAATTTAGTAAATTATATTTTTGAAATTGCAGAATAAAATATATTGCTATTCTAACAATAAAATTTGACATCCTTTTTTTCCACAGAAAAAAAGCGAACCATCCATTAATAAAAATAGAGAGTTACAAAGTATATGCAAAGCATTCCGAAAGACTCGTTCTTTGCCTCAAAAAAGGTGGAAGAAAAGAAGAGTCTCAGTTGGTTAACAAAAACCAGCTCAACATCCTCAACTGGTTGACAAAGAACCAGCACAACAGCCTCAGCTGGAGGACAAGAAAAAAAAAGAAAAGATAGATAAGAGAAAGAGACCGAAAGAAATAATATACAAAGAGGGAGGGAAATTATGATTTTCTCCCCTTTTTCTTCTCAACCTTTCGCCATTCCCCTTGAGTTGGAGAGGATGAAATAAGGACGAGAGAGGAGTCCTCCACAATACAAGGAGCGTCCTTATCTGAATCAGAGTGTTCTGGAGAATGATGTCTTTTAGCCCCGCTAGTGTCCTCAAGAACTGGATTTTTCTTCGACAAAGAGGCCAACATTCCCTGAGCTGCCAAATTCTCGGATTCTGGCGGCATGTGAACTTTATTGATTGCTATGGGGGAGGAAGCCGTGGCTTCGCCCCCAATTGGATCATCGTCATGATCAGGTGGAGGGTTATCTGCCTCCTCGTCTTCTGTTTCTTCTTCTGGGTTCTCTGTGTGTTGCCAGCCTCTTGGTTTTTTTGCTTGTTTCTTGTTCCTTCTGTTTTCTCTTTTGACTTGAGGACAGTTATTACGGAGGTGACCTGTCTGTTGACAGCCTCGGCACCTGAAGGCCGTGTTTTCGTAATCTAGTGGTTGTTTCCACTGGGAGTTGTTATGGATCAGAATGATGCTGTCAGGTAGCCCTTGACTGAGGTCAACTTCGACACAGATTCTGGCAAAAGTATGTATGCATCTAGCAATTCTTTCCACATCTTGCTTGATGTATTTGCCTATTGCATTCCCCATTGCTTCAAAAACTTTGGGCAGCCAAAAATGAAGCGGGAGGTTATGTAACCTGACCCAGACCGGCATTTTGGAGACCACCATAGAGGAGGGGTCAAATCCCGGAAACCAGGGGGTCGTGAAGAGTCCTGCATTGCCCCAGAACCATGGCCCCTCATGGAGGACATGGTCTTTTTCCTCAACTGAGTCGAATTTTACAATAAAAAATCCTTTGGAGCATAAATGGATGTCACAGTTTGGTGACCATGTGGAAAAGATCCAATGCCGTAAAGCATCTGTTTTAGGCCAAAAGCCATTGAATCTACAAATGACTGCCAAGGAAGAGAAATCAGCATGAAAGTTGTTTACCTCAGGCAGATCGATTGTCAAAACTGGTGTCTGCTTACTTTGCTCCACTATATAAGGACCAGGCAGATCTTGTGGTGGTGCTTGCTTGTTGGTGGTATCCCCTTTTCCTTTGACAGCATCCTTGAACGAACCTGTGCCCTTTGAGCTAGATCCGAAACTTCCACCTCTCAGCCTCATACTCAGAAAAATAGTTGAATCTCTCACTATTCCATAGTGCTGCACTGTAAATTTTTCCTGTAAAATGTGTCCTGCATAAACCAAGCTCAGCAGGCTTGCTGATATGCCTAATAATTCTTGTATTTCGTCCTTTAAGTTTTTTATCAGCATCCCTGTTCTTATTTGCTTGCAGATCGTATTCCCTGACAGGGTTCTGATGAAGATTTGTATCACTTCAAGACCGGAATCCTTTATTGCTAATTTTGTTTTTTGCCTGGATCCTTCTGCTAGTTGATTCTCCAGTACAGGAAGGGGAACTGGCTTGCCATGGTCGATTCTCCGGCATTCATTTAAAATATCTGGAGGACCTGTAAGAATCAGGGAGACCCGGACCTCTCGACGAAAGGAGATCTTGGAGAGGGGAGTCCAGAGCATAAATTTCTTCACTGCCGAGATGGCAACCGCCCAAATCTGCGCGAAGGTGAACAGGGGAGCCTCAAACCGCAGGGAACCCAGTCCCAAGCTCCCGCCCCATACTTGGTCTTCAAACAAACTTTTAAAAGACTGCCAGAAAGCGGCAGATCGGGCCCGCGACATACCGAAGGGGGGCAGAGGAACAGTCAGCCGCAGACAAAGCTGCCTAGCCAGGGCGAGACACCCGCGGAGGAGAGCACAGCTACCCGAAACTGGGTAGGGTCCGGTTGATTTGAACCAAAACGCCCAGGGCAATGAGGAAAGGTGCCCAGATCCGCCCTGAGAAAAACGACCTGAGCCAAGAAGGGAGAGAAAACCTCCGGTCTTTGTTTGCTTTGATTCAAACCATGATACTCCTTTCCAGCAAAGGATCCGGGCCAAAACCAAAGGGGAGAATCGAGCTCTGTGAACCCAGCGGCCAGGCACCAAGCAGTTCCAAAACAAAGCTGATCTTTGGGAGCAGCGGCGACACAGAGCAGACCTTCTGAAACCCTAATCACTCGAACACCCGCCATCGCTCTCTCCCACTAACTCAAATTTGACATCCTAAGCACAAGTAGAAAATCAATCACACACAACAGAAAATATGAACCCTCCAATTTATCCTTCAATTTTGTTTCTTGGAATAAATAAGGGCTCCCTTATAGGGAAAATGGCCCACAAAGAAATACAGAATATTTACAGCAAATGAAACTTGGAAAAATCGGCTCTATGTATCAAATTGTTCTAAGAGGAGCCTTCACTCATGTTAACTTCCCAAATACCATATTTGATTTATATCCCAAGCATTTTTTTTTACTAACCTAGAAATTTATTTAATTTAGTAAATTAATTTTTTGAAATTGCTGAATAAAATATATTGCTATTCTAACAATAAAATTTGACATCCTAAGCACAAGTAGAAATTCAATCACACACAACAGAAAATATGAACCCTCCAATTTATCTTTTAATTTTATTTCTTGGAATAAATAAGGGCTCTCTTATAGGGAAAATGGCCCACAAAGAAATACAGAATATTTACAGCAAATGAAACTTGGAAAACTCGGCTCCATGAAAACCCCGAACTACCTTTGCCTGGCCCCTCTTTGACACCATGCTATAGCCTATCTATCAAATTGTTCTAAGAGGAGCCTTCACTCATGTTAACTTCCCAAATACCATATATTGCTATTCTAACAACAAAATTTGACATCCTAAGCACAAGTAGAAAATCAATCACACACAACAGAAAATATGAACCCTCCAATTTATCCTTCAATCATATTTCTTGGAAGTAGAAAATCAATCACACACAACAGAAAATATGAACCCTCCAATTTATCCTTCAATCATATTTCTTGGAATAAATAAGGGCTCTCTTATAGGGAAAATGGCCTACAAAGAAATACAAAATATTTACAGCAAATGAAACTTGTAAAGCTCGACTCCTTGAAATTCCCAAACTACCTTTGCCTGGTCCCTCTTTGACACCATGCTATAGCCTATGTATCAAATTGTTCTAAGAGGAGCCTTCACTCATGTTAACTTCCCAAATACCATATTTGATTTATATCCCAAGCAATTGTTTTTACTAACCTAGAAATTTATTTAATTTAGTAATTTTTTTTTGAAATTGCTGAATGAAATATATTGCTATTTTAACAATAAAATTTGACATCCTAAGCACAAGTAGGAAAACAATCACACACAATAGAAAATATGAACCCTCCAATTTATCCTTCAATTTTATTTCTTGGAATAAATAAGGGCCCTCTTATAGGGAAAATGGCGCACAAAGAAATACAGAATATTTATAGCAAATGAAACTTGGAAAACTCGGCTCCTTGAAAACCCTGAACTACCTTTGCCTAGTACGACAACTATTTAAACAATTCTCCTATCCTTAATAATTGCTTGTTGATTTTAGTTAACTTCTTATTGTTCTTTATTAGATTCTTTTCATCAATTATCAAGACCATATGTTGAAATTTCTAAGTTTAACCTGTTATAAATTCTTCCTGCATTATCTGGTTTATTTCACCTACTTGTTTATTTCTTAACAAGTTATTTAACCATATAAATACTGAAAATAAACACAAATGTAGTCTCAACCATCTATAGATCATCAATTGAAATAACAGACAAACACAAGAGGGACACCGTTATTTTTGGACAATCGTCCCTGGAAAAACCCAATTTGAGAAAACCGGTGCAACAGTTTTGAGGGTTTTATTATTAAGTAGTTTTATCGAGTACAACTAGGGTGCCAAACTGGCTCACCCAACAGAGAAATCTATTTGGCAGTAATACCTCTCTTCGGAAGTAGAAATTCAGCGAGTCTTCTCCACAAAATTCTCTCCGACGCTTCTCTGAAGCTTTGCGTCAACCCTCTTGGCCTTTGCGTCACTCAGAAGCCCCCTGCGTCAGGCTTCTGCTGCTCTGCGCCAGCTCTCTGGCCTTCTGCGTCACCCACGCAGGCCCTGCTAGCCTCTGCACAGTCACTCTGGCCCTCGGCGTGGCTCCTGTTGGCTCTGCGTAGCCTCCTTTGCCTCAACGCTGATCCCTCGGCACTATCTCTGCCTCTCTGCTATGCACTCATTGCCCCTCGCTGCAACTCTGATTACTTGTTTGAATTTTCTCAGCATACTGCGCTCCAGAAAATCGAACTGACTGATCAATCTTGGTGTATCTCCAGCTGGCCCTCAAGCCTCCTCTTATACTTTTCCTGTTGAGTCTTCAACGACCGGGATTAAATCTCTAATCAACGACTAAGATTAGATTTGGCTTGATCCATGTCAACATTCTCACCCAGTTTTATATTAATACCCATTAATATTTTAATTTTCCTAAGTTTAGACTTAGGAACTCCATTAAAAATATTAATTATTTTAATATCTCTCTAACTGGGTGGAATTTCCCCAAACCATTTCTGGGTCTTGGAGATCTCATGTGCTTTAGCCTCGCCACCAATCTTCGTGGTTAGAGCACATCCGATGCTACCCCAAATCAACACTCCCTCTTAGCGAGGAATGTGCTCTAGTAATGCTCCAACACTGAACATCACCCTGATCATCCAGCACCGGTACCTGTGCTGATGCTTGGCCTGTTGCCCAACATCCTCTGCACTGTTGCTTCCTATACTGCTGTTGCCCATGGCTCTGCCACTGCCACTACTACATTTGTACTGCAACTCCCTCTGCATTTGTGCTGCTACTGGTCCTTCCTCCCAACACTGCATCTGCACTGCAGCTCTCTCTCATCATGTTGCATCGTGCTATCCATAGCACTACCACTGCTAATTGCTGCACTACAACTCAGTTACTGAGAAGTAAGTAACTGATCTACCTAACTACTGACATCCTTGTCAGCCTAGATGCTGAAGTCACCGCTGCTGCTATCCTATGCTCCCTCTGCTGCCTATGCGCTGCTGCAACACCTCTGTGCCTCTCGAACTGCTGCAACCACCTATGTGCCTCTCGCACTGCTGCAACCCTCACTGCGCTGCCAAAGACCACTGCACTCTAGCACTGCCTTGTCGCTTCATCCGCATCTTGTTCCACCTCTCATCCGTCATCCTGCTACTGTCTCTCGGGGCTCCCGTAGTCGGATATGATCCAAGAGTTTGGTTACCTCAAGTATCTTGCCCCACATCTTTTTTAGTGCTCTTGACTATAGCTCGATACCCCACCTCTTCTCTAGAGGTGCATGAGCACTCATGGCACAATCGTCATCCGTCTCGACTTCTTTCTCCGCCTTAGCCGAAGCTGCCTTGGAGTCAGAATCCTCTCCCTTATTCTTTTTCCTGGGACATTGGGTTGCATAATGAACCAGCTCCCCACAATGGAAGCGCTTTATCTTGGAGATGTCCTTCTTCTTTCTCTTCCCCTGCTGTCTTGCAGAAGCCAGAGCTGCATCTTCTTCCTCCTCTTTCTTGATTCGACCTCCTTTGCTGCTACTTCTCGCCTTGGTTAGTCGTCTAATCTCTTCTCGGCGAAGAGCTGCCCACATCTCTTCCCATCCTAGAAGATTAGCTCTGCCCAAAATGCTTTGGACAAATGTCTCCCAATCCTCGGAGACCGCATTTAGGGTGGTCTTCACCATGAACTCCTGATCCGGCGTGGCCCCTATGGAAGTAAGTTGGTCCCGAATCTCCTGCAACCTGCTGAGGGATACCTAAATCTATCTGCTCCCCTTTCTGCATCTGATACGACCGCAACTGATTCTCTAGTAGCATCTTCCTCTGCGTGGAAGTGCCTTGATACAATGTCGTTAAGGTATCCCACATCTCCTTTGCCGTGTTCTTATCGGCAATATGCTGTACTACATGATCCTTGACCCCATCGAGGATTATGCACTTTGCCTTGGCCATTGCATTCTCATACCTTTCATTATCAACTGGGTCGACTGGGATAGCCACGGTTCTCAAGGCGAAGCCCTTGATGCGATGTCTATCCAGAACAGACAAGATCCTGGCCTTCCAGATGAAAAAGTTGGAGGCCCCGTCCAACCTGTCTTGATCCCTCAGTGTGTTCATTGCTATCTCTACTCTTCTCCTCGACTTCCTTCCTAGAAGTTCTCTCTTAGACTCCCTCTGAGTCTCGATTTCCCTCCTGGAAATCCTCCTGCCAACTGTCGAACTGCTCCTCTCCGATCCTCTATGCACCTGCAACTCGGATCTGGATTTCTTGGCTAGAAATCCCTCAAGGCAGTGACTCCCTCTACCTTGGTTTTGTCCCGTTAGGTACTGTTCTGCTTCGACAACAACAACACCCCACCAACTTCCCAATCCACAATCTACCCACAGCTCCCTAGGCCCCAGTAGCTGAAGAAACTGAGCCTCTTAGCTCTGCACAATCCCGGCAAGGCTGAATCGCTCCTCTGGCCAACTGCGTCAAGCCTACGTGGCTGAGTAGGATGACGTGGCTCTTTGTGATCCTCTTTTGCCTCTTCCTGTCTCTGCGCTAGCCCTTTCTCTGGCTTGAAATGATGACGCAGGCCCTCTGCGTCACTCCTCTGCTGCCTTCTGCTTAGGAACAACTCTGTCTCTCGGGACAACTGTTTCTGCTGCAAATTTTCTGATTTAGCTAGTGCCTTTAGTTCTCCTGTGATCCGCAATCCTCTGATACCATGTTGATATTTCTAAGTTTAACTGTTAGAAATTCTTCTTGCATTATCTGGTTTATTTCACCTACTTGTTTATTTCTTAACAAGTTATTTGACCATATAAATACTGAAAATAAACACAAATGCATTATTTGGTTTATTTCACCTACTTGTTTTTCTTAACAAGTTATTTAACCATATAAATACTGAAAATAAACACAAATGTAGTCTCAACTATCTACAGATCATCAATTGAAATAATAGACAAATACACAAGCGACACCGTTATTTTTGGACAATCGTCCCCAAAAAAACCCAAGTTGGGAAAACCGGTGCAACAATTTTGAGGGTTTTATTATTAAGCAGTTTTCTTGAGTACAACTAGGGTGCCAAACTGGCTCACCCAACAGAGAAATCTGTCTGGCAGTAATACCTCTCTTTGGAAGTAGATATTCAGCAAGTCTGCTCCACAAAATTCTCTCCGATGCTTCTCTGAAGCTCTGCGTCAGCCCCTGTGGCCTCTTCGTCACTCAGAAGCCCTCGCGTCAACGCTCGTGGCCTCTGCGTCACTCAGAAGCCCCCTGCATTAGCCCTCGTGGCCTCTGAGTCACTCAGAAGCCCCCTGCGTCAGCCTTTTGTTGCTCTGCGCTGGCTCTCTGGCCTTCTGCGTCACCCACGAAGGCCCTGCTAGCCTTTGTGCAGTCACTGTGACCCTCTGCGTGGCTCTGCGTAGCCTCCTCAACCTCAGGTCTGATCCCTCGACACTATCTTTGCCTCTCTGCTATGCACTCACTGCAACTCTGATCACTTGTTCGAATTTTCTCAACAAACTGCGCTTCAGAAAATCGCACTGACTAATCAATCTTGGTGTATTTCCAACTGACCCTCAAGCCTCCTCTTATACTTGTCCTGTTGAGTCTTCAACGGCTGAGATTAAATCTCTAATCAATGTTTAAGATTAGATTTGGCTTGATCCATGTCATTTAGAACATTCTCACCCAGTTTTATATTAATACCCATTAATATTTTAATTTTCCTAAGTTTAGAATTAGGAACTCCATTAAAAATATTAATTATTTTAATATCTCTTTAACTGGGTGGAATTTCCCCAAAGCATTTATATGTCTTGGAGATCTCATGTGCTTTAGCCTCTCCACCAATTTTCATGGCTAGAGCACATCTGATGCTACCCCAAATCAACACCATAAACCATGTTGATCATAAAAGACAATAGACACAAGTAGGCTCAAAGCCAGGGAAAAACCCCTCCAAGGGGAAAACCCCTCCAAGGGGAAAACCCAAAAATAATCTCTTCTCTTCTTATAGAATTAGGTCAAATGAGAAATCCAAGACCGAAAGACCAAAGCCAAGACCTCCTTTAGTCAGCAAATCAGCCCTCCAAAGATTCCTTCTTAAAACAAGCTCAAGTCAATAAGGTAAACGAAAGTCAAACTTCAAAACTTCTAGTCAAATCAGAGTTCTGGCCCTCTATTTCAGACCTGCAGTTTGGACCTGCACTTTTTGGCTTGTTGCAATCACCAAGAAACTCTAATCTCGCAAGTGTGAGAGAATCCAATCATAAAAATCATATTTTCTTCCTTCTTTGACTTTCTCTTGTTTTCTTGACTTGCTCCTCTTGCTTCAGATCGAACTTGAAGTGTGTGCAAATGAGTCGAATCCTCTTCCTTTATATACCCTTCTTGAGAGGTCAAAAAACCCTCTCCTAGGCCGACTTTCATTGGCAGGGCCGACTTGGTCTTGGAGGTCAAATTTGACTTTCTAGACTCAAAAATAATTTCTCTTTCTTGTTACAAATTGCCCAAATGGGTCTTATACATATGACAAAGACTCTTTTGACTCAATAAACCCTAGGAGCATGAAGAACATGCTTGACCTAGTGACAAATCAATTTGAGCATGAAACCCATGCTTAAAATAATATTTCTTTTTCTCTTTTTACAAATATATACAATGTCATAAGTACAAAGATAATTATGAAGACTAAATCTAGTTACATTCTCCAACACTCCCTCCTAACTAGGGAGTTATTCATAATTACATAACCAGTACAAGTATTCTCTCAAACTAAAATATTTTCATAAGAAGAATCGGATTGATAAGCCATTCTCAAGCATCAACATCATAACCAACACTGTCAACATAGCAAGGCCTTTAACTAACAAGCTTTATCTTTTCACTAGATTAGAGCACAATGTTAGGAGGCTTTACGTGAGACACCACGCTACCTCTTAAGGCACATACCCCATCCGGATGTTCACTAGGTATGTCCTTCTAGGAATATTCTTATCTTGGATTACCAACCCTCAAAGAATATTGATCCTCTTCGACCACTCTTGTCTTGGATACCATGTCAAATCCTCAAAGAGTGTCGATCCACTAGATTATTTCCTATCTTGGATTATCTGTCCTCAAGGAGTATCGATCCCAGATGCTTATCCAATTCTTTATTCTCCTTCCGAGTGCCTTCACTAGACTTTCGGTTGTTAGTCCTAGTGTTAATTTTAGGATAACAATGGTATGTTCTATGCTAAGAGCAATTTTACTTCAATTTCTTTATTAGCCCAATATCAATATCCAGTTTAGAAATCACATCATCATGATAGTAAAATGTAGATAGAAGACAATCCAAGACAATCCAAGACAAGAGGACAATAACAGTAGAAGACAATCCAAGATAAGAGGACACAAGATATGGCACTAGCCAGGGACAAATCCCAATCTGGGGAAACTCTTGATCAATTCTTCTTATAATTCTTCGAAAGTTTAGCAGAGAGAGAGAGTATATAATATTCACTTGCCCAATTACAGTAGAAACAAAAAGCCCTAACCAGGAAGTCAATGCTGGTCAAACGGGTAGAATTCTTCCTCGATTCAGCTTGGTCAAACCCAGTCAACTTCGGCCTCCAACAGCAAGTCCAAACAGCCCAAAACAGTCTGAAAAAGTCTAGTCAAACCTGGTCAACAAAAGTCAACGCAACAGCCAACCCTAGCACAGTCAATGCTAGTCAAATAGAGGTCAAATGGCCTCGGATTTCATGCCCAGAACTGCAGCCTGCTCAAACATAAGTCCTCCACCCAAAACCGCACCAAAATAGGTCACTTGGTCAATGCAAGTAAAAAACAGCCTCTGCAATTTCGATCAACTCTGGTCAACGACTTGAATGGAAAACCCTTCCTTTTCTTTGCATGTGTGGAGAGCAGCCTCTGAATTTCATACCCAAACAAATGAAGGAGAGAGAAGATTGTGAGTGAGTGAAGTGTCCAAATGAGGAGGAGGCACCATGTATTGATATGCAAACGTTGAGGATGAATAGACTTGACTGTTGGGCTTCTAAGTCTACATGATTTTGCTGGCCGACCTTGACAATTTGTCCATAATCAAAATAAATTCATAATTCCATTTGTACATGTCAGAATGGGATGATCTTTAGATCAATCCTACACCTCTCGGAGAGAGGAATCCAAGAAAAATATGAGCTGCCTCATATGAGCTGTCCAATGTGGAGTTTGGCCCTAGTTGCCAAAATTAACACCTAGTCTAGTGCATGACACATGGAGAATATGGCGTCCATCATCACTCCCTCTTAACCAAAAGGAGTTCCTCATTCCCTCTTGATCAAGGAATAGATCCTTGTTCCTTTTCAAACATTTTAAGGATGCTTCTTACTCCCTCTCAATCATAGAGGAGATTTCTTACTTCCTTTCAATTAGGAAGTCATAACCACAAGCTCTTTAGCTTGTCTTAAACTTCATCAATACATCAGCTACTAATTTTTCATGGAGATCTTCAAATAGTAGCTACATGGCTCCTCATTTTCTTTGCATCTCATCATATTGAGCTTTTATCTTTTTGGATGTAATGGAGCCAAACCTTTTTTTACTCTGTGATAGGGTGTTAATTTTAGATAACAATGGTATGTTCTATGCTTGCAATAATTACTTCAATGTTCTTTTATCAGCCCAATGATGATTTGTTAAAATTGGCAACTAGGGCCAAATTCCACTTTGGATAGCTTATCTGATGGAGATAATCATTGCATTGAATTCCTCTTTTCGAGAGGACCAAAATCGTCTTAAATATCACTAAGTTTGGACAAGGAGAAATGTGTTTTTGAATTAAAGCCACATATGTGCAAATTCTCAAGGTCGGCTACACCATCATGTGGGCTCATGAAGCCCAAGCATCATGTCTCTGGACTCTCAACAATTTGTATAAATAAAGATGACCTCCAACCTTATTTGACACATTCTATCAGCATCTTTCATAGCCTTACATCAATCTGAGGTGAGCCACAGCTCTAGGAGGAAGGCTGAGGTTGAGAAGAGGATCATTTGAGGTTTGTTTTGTCTTGTTCAGTGGGCGAGTAGGAGCTGAAGGCAGCTTGGGGCATTGTTTAAAGGTTGTTTTGTGTGGACAGGTCACTGAACCAGGAGCCGTAGGCCTATAATAGGGGTTATATGAGGGCTGAGCTCCATACCTTAGCAAAATGAGGAGCTGCAGGTCTGATTTAGGGCTGGTATTAGCCCACAACAACAATATATATAGTGCAGAGTCCAGACCTTGCTTGGAGGCTGGTTGCAACTGTTAGAGGTGTTTTGGAGTAGTGGAAGAGGGTTAACGTGCTGGTGCTTAGTCACTGGAACCTACAACAGAGAAGCATACCCAGATTAAAGGGGATTTAAGGTATGTTAATGTGTATTGCCTAGGAAGGAGAGCCACAGTTGTTGAGAGACCATAGGAACTGTTTGGAAGAGTTTGACAGTGGCTAGTAGGAGCCCTAACCAGGCAGCAAGCTACATCTGTCAGAATTGCGAACTTAACAGGGCTGTTTTGGTCAGTGATTTAACAAGTCAATTTTGACTTACATTATTGTACTCCTCTCTTTCTCTCTGTTGAAATTTTGATATAATAATAAGAAGAATTGATCAAAGGGTTTTTCCCTGGCATTAGCCAAATTTTGGTGTTCTCTTGTCTTGGTTTGTCTTCTGCATTTAATGTTCATGTTCTTTCTTCAATTACTGTCAATGCGATAATGGTTATGTGATTGCTAATTGAAATTTAATGGAATTGAGAATGGGCTTGAATGGAACATTGAAGTAATTGTCCTAAGCAAGGAACATGTTAACTAAAATTAACATGGTTTCAATGCTCGGATGAGGAGTCAAGACACGCCCAAGCAAGAGTAAAAGAGAATGAAATCACAAAGTGAAGTTCGTTGACAAGTCTTCATGGTTTCCTCCCTCTGCAAGTCTGAAGGTCCTAGCTAGTAAAGAAGGTCACTATGTAAGGCCTCAAGAACAAGAAGATTTAATCTCTGTTAGTGTGAGTTTTCCTTGGGAGACAGAGCCACAGTTCTGAGGCAGCCAACGTGGAGGCTTGAGGGCAAGTATAGGACAAAATTTGGTGCGGATCCCATGCAGACTTAGGCCACTGGTGCAGAGGTAAGTAAGGGCGTATTTTGGTATGGTTTAGGGCCACAGGGAAAAGTTGTAGGTACAGCTGGTTGTGGAGGACTGGTAGGAGCAGTAGGAAGGATGGTCTTCTATCTTTGTTTTGGGTATTGATTTTAGCCTTCTGCCGCAATGATGCCATGTTTTGGATCTTTGTTCTAAGTATCCTTTAAGGCCAAGATTTATTTTTTTGTCTTACCATAGAACAGTAGTCAAGTCCTATAGGAAGAACAAGTCACAATAAGGACTGTTTTAGGGCTCCTATTTTTGGAGAAAATACGGGTTAGCAGGCTGAGTTTAGTTATGGATGGAATGAGGCTAGGCATAGAGGAGTAGCCACAGTTGAGGATTCAGACCTGTGGTAAACTTAGAGAGGGCCGAGGGCAGGAAAGGAGGTTACTTTGCATCATCAAGAATCGAAGTTTAGCTAAGCATACTGAGCAAAGTTGTGAAGGATTAAAGGACTTATCTAGCAGCATTAGAGAGGTCGCACTCTCTGGTATGTACATTATAATCATCATTGACCAGTGAATTTATCAAAGCTTAGTGAAGGGATTGTTCTAGTGTTGCAAGGCATTCAAGGCCTTCCTATTGGTAGCCATAACAACCCTAGAAGGGAGGCAAATCTTTTGTACGTGGTCCAAAATTCTATGGCGTTGTTTTATACATAAAGGACAGTCTCCAAAAGAATAAAAAAATTGAATCTACACCTGTGTAAATAATTAGTCCTAAATTGATTTTGTTGGAAGGATATTTTGAGCATGAGACTGTACATGATCCTCTATATATACCTGAGTGTGAGGTCTGAGTTACTCATCAAAATTCTGATCATACAAGTTAGTAAATGCTAGAAAAGAAGAAGCCTTGTCCTCCTATTGTTTTGACTTTTGAGCACAATTTCATTTCAAAAGAACTTAATTCATGCCTCTGTCACAAAGGAAGAGGAGCCGAGACTCCTATCTCATTTCTATGCATAAAGCATAAAAGGATTAAAGCATATATACATACTACAATGATGAGATTAAATTCTGACCTGTGGAGACTATAGTGACACTTATATATATACATAGCTTAAACTTCTTATATCAATTAAGCCGGCCTGTGGTGATTTCTAATTTACAGTGCCAATATTGTTATTTAATAAGGGTCTATACTGAAGTCTTAGGGTATAGACATAAGTGAATATTTGGTCACAATTAAAAAAAAATTAAAAAAATTAAAAATTAAAAATAAAAAAATGGAAAGCTACAAACATCAAGTAGTGGAAGCATTGTGTATTTTGTAACACAGTTAGTTCTCTTTCAGTTTTAAGAAGAAACAGTCTCCTTGAAATCTTCTATACAGTAATTTAAAGCCCTGTAGTAGCATCACTGAAAGAGGCAGTCTAGAAAAGAATAAGCCTTGTCCTCCTATTGTTTTGACTTTTGAGCACAATTTCATTTCAAAAGAACTTAATTCATGCCTCTGTCACAAAGGAAGAGGAGCCGAGACTACTATCTCATTTCTTTGCATAAAGCATAAAAGGATTAAAGCATCTATACATACTACAATGATGAGAATAAATTTTGACCTGTGGAGACTATAGTGACACTTATATATATACATAGCTTAAACTTCTTATATCTATTAAGCCGACCTGTGGTGATTTCTAATTTACAGTGCAAATATTGTTATTTAATAAGGGTCTATACTGAAGTCTTAGGGTATAGACATAAGTGAATATTTGGTCACAATTAAAAAAAAATAAAAAAGATTAAAAAAATGGAAAGCTACAAACATCAAGTAGTGGAAGCATTCGGTATTTTGTAACAGAGTTAATTCTCTTTCAGTTTTAACAAGAAACAGTCTCCTTGAAATCTTCTATACAGTAATTTGAAAACCTGTAGTAGCATCGCTGAAAGAAGCAGTCTGAAGCAAGAGGGCCAGCTCAAGCAAAGCAAAATTGTGAAAAGTTCAGAAGCTAAGAATGGATATGTTGATGAAGGTTGCAAGTTAAGCAACTTTGGAAGTTTCCTCTTTTAAGAGAAAGTTTATGGCATCTCAGAGCAGGACCTTGCAGCATGTTATAAGGGTCTGAAACAATAGAGGGATAGATGCTTATATGATAGAAGGGTTTGTTAGTTTTGATAACCCTAGATGGTTCAAGAGAAACCCTTCCCAAACGAAAATCCTAGGGTTCCATCCTCCATTGTTGCATGGAAACCCTAGATTGATATTTTGATCTTATATTTTTTTATCACATATTGTGCCTGGAAGTGCTTGTCAATGATCACTGCAGGTAGAAAGCATTGGAAGGAGGTAACTGAAGGACCTTGATTGGTTAGATCATTGGGCACTTTGATATGATAGTCATATGGACACAGATGCCTGGATGAGAAGGACCTCCCTATAATGGATTTGTAACAATCATCTAGCAATGAAGAAATAATGTTACGAAGCAGCTGGTGGATGGTCTAAAAGGATCTTTCAAGATCCTTTATTAGATGATCTCATGAAGGATTTCTCCACTCTGGTTGAAGAAGGACCATGATGATAATTTTGATTTGGAGCAAGCTTCATAAAAGTTTGTTGATACAGTTGCAGCATGATAAAGACTCATTGATGAAGGTTGGTTAACTAACTGAAGTAAGACTTCAGAGGGAGCTATACAATCCCTGGCAAAATGGCTTGATAACTCTTCTTGCCCAATGATTATTACAAGAAGGAATGCCATGTCAAAAGACGTTGATAAAGGCAGGACATGACAGATCTAATGACTCTAATGATGATTCAATATATCTCTGTTACCTGAGAAGCTGCGTGGAAACTATAATTGAATGGATGAGTTTTTCAGATGGACCTTAGGAATAGTGATAGAAAAGATAGCAGGTTGCATGTAACTTGATGGCTATGTTTTGGGCAAGGTCACTTTCCCGATATTTAGAGGGAGCAATGGTTGAAGATGCAGATGATGATCCTCTCATTTATCAGTATAAGAGGGAGTTGACTTTTAAAGTCAGAATGAAAGACAGGTCTGATAAAATGGAGAAGCCGCTGATCCGGATATAGATAACTTGTGGAGACCGTGGTGTTCTTGATAAACACCCGATCAAACATACACTTTGCTACAAAGACTTTGCGGCAATATATGGTTAAGCCTCACATATTGAATAGCTGCTTATTTAACTACGATCTGACGTACACTGCCAGGAATTTTAGATTCCATGGATTTTTCGATGTTCATTGGGTTGGCAATATGATGAATGGAAAGAGCACATTCAAGTGCTGTACTTCTTGGGATCCACTTTTATTTCGTAGACTAAAGTGTTTTGCTCTAGGAGCACCACTAAGGATGAATGTATACAACAACAAGCATTGCTTATTATGAAGCCATTTGATTGAAGAAGCTCTTCAGTGAGCCATTTGTGCACGTGCTGGAAACCACTGTTGTATATTGCGATAATCTGAGGAGGATTCACCTTTTAGAGAATCCATGTTTCACGACCGCTTTAAGCATATTGGCATCAGGTACCACTTTATTTGGGATATGGTACTATAGGGAGCAATCAAGCTCCATCATTTCAAGATGGATGTGCAAACGTCCTCACAAAGCCTCTTGGTAAGGTTAAGTTTATCTTCCTTCAGAGAGAGGTTGGCAGTCATGGAAAGACCTTATTATGAGGGTCTTGGTTGAACATTGAGCTCTGGGAGCTCTTGGGGGCTTGGGGTACTTTTTAGAGCTGTATGCAACCATAGGATGTGGTTCGCTCCTTTCCGTATGGGTTCACTATGTACAGGATGTGGTTCATCCTTTCCCTCTATGTGTTTACCCCAGTGAGAGGCATTTGTCGATTGTCACATATGGACATGTCGGTGGGATGTGGTTTATCCTTTACCCACATGTAGGATGTTCATTACTTATGATCGATGGTTGACATGTCAGTGAGACGTGGTTCATCCTTACCCCACGTAGGATCCTTCCTACGATTGTTGGTTGGCATGCATGTAGGACGTGGTTCATCCTTTCCCTATGTGTGGTTGTGAGTAGGATGTGATTTATTCTTTCCCTGCTGTTGGCCCAACATCATCCTACCCATGTAGTCTGAGAAACATGGGAAGTACCTCTTGTTGACCACTACGTGTCAACAACCCGTAGTAGTACACCCCTTTTTTTTCGCAAAAGGGATAGTGTCTGATCGATGTGTTTGTTCCGGCCAGCTATCATCATCAGCTTAAGGATCATGTTATATTGTAAACCCTTTCTGCATGTGTAAAATGTAAATAATCTCAGCAAATCCGTGTCGTGTATGTAATTGCCTAGGTAAACCTACTTTTCTGGTGACGATCTACATTACGGGAGGTTTTTTGTCTCACCGATCCATTCTCAAATGGTCGGCAGAGTTTACCTTCAACCGTACCCCAAAGCCAAAATGGATTTTGTCACTGGGATCTTAGGTGAGTCCTAGTGTTTTAGATCGAGTCAATGTAAAAGTGATTTGGGAATAATCCTAACTATTTGGTTAGGTTATTTTATTACAAATTGCTTGATCTGCTAGATTATATTTGTTGGGCTTTCCCCCTTGAGATGTAAAAAATTGAAAAATCATGGTGTAAAGTGTCTTGAGGGTCTTTTGCAAATGGGTTTTTCTCCTTGAGATGTAAAAAATTGAAAAATTATGATGTAAAGTGTCTTGAGGGTCTTTTGCAAATGGGTTTTTACCCTTGAGATGTGAAAAATTGAAAAATCATGATGTAAAGTGTCTTGAGGGTTGGAAAAATAATTTATCCTCTCATAGGTTAATTAATTAAATTTTCTGGCCAAAATTAATTAAAATCCTAAGCCAAAAATTTAATTAATTATAGGTCCTAGGTAAATTTAAATTCTGCAAATGCAAAATTCATCGGTCCTTAAAAAATTAAATTTTAAGAGGTTGCAGGACTAAGGTAAATTGATTATTTTGCTAAATTTTAAGCCTTTGGTCCCTGGGGTTAAGTCAAAGTCAAAATTTTGAAGAAATTAATTCAAAAATTAAATTCATTTAGTTGAAAAATTCGAATTTCCTCAAGAATTTAAAATTTCGACTGATGAAATTAAAAGAAATTTTGATCCTCATCAACGGTCGAGATTGCTTTGACGAGAATCACTCGAGCTAGCCGTTGGAGGATTTATCTTTAAATAGGAGGTCATTTGTCAATCAGTTCATCCGATCTTTCGATCGTGTGCTAAGCGAAAAGCTCTCTTGTAATTTCTTTTACGAGTAATAAAAAAGACTTTGGGGTAAATTTCTATTGGTGTTACTCTTCGTGGAATAAGATGTGTCATTTTCATGCATATATTTCTTTTTAGCCATTGATGATAGCTTTCTGAAGAGTGGTTTGAGTACATGTATCTTGCTCAGTTTTTTTTTTTTTCCAAGGAATGTATCTTGCTCAGTTGCTGGGGTTTGAATGATAATTTAAGTTTTGAATATAATAGTAGGTATCTCTATTTATCTGAATTTTAGTATCGTTTTTTCGCTCTATGTTGATGACTGAATTGAGTTTTGCAAGAAAGTATTGATTTTTACATCATCAGGCGTTCGGGAAAGTTTTCAGTTGGACTAGCCAACTCCCGATCTGTGTTTTCTGAAGAGCCCAACTTAATTTGATCCTGGGCTTATCATAAAATATTTTTATGGGTGATCCATGAAGGATTTTGAGCTCGGCACCTCCTTTAAGCTTCAATTTTTATTCTTTATTTTTTTTAGTGCTAAATCAATAGATCCGGCTGTTGAGAGCCTCAGACTATCAGATCTGGGAGCGGAGTTGGAATCACACTCCCTACATCTGATAGATCTGCCATTCATGTACATAGATCTGTAATTAATTTTCAGTTTTTTATGACTTGGGTTTTCTGGGTTTTAGTTTTTTGGGTCATTGTATATATCGTTTGGGTGTTTCTTGTTGTCTTGCAGCTACAAATCTGAAGGAGAAAACTGTGTAGAGTCCAAATCTAGGCCCTGGAGGGTAAGATCTGGATCTCTGGGGTTCATCAACATCATTTTGCAAGAATATTTTTCACAGTCCAGGGGTTTAAATAATAATAATAAATTATAATTATTATTATTATTTATTTATTTATTTTTATTTTTATTTTTTTTTCTGGAAAATTTTTAAGGGCTTCACTGATAAATTTGAAACAAAAGTATAACATTTTGATCAAGGTTTTATGGAAATTTCTGGGGTTTTCTGAGTACTATTTGCCTAGGTTTATCGTTTCGCTGGTTGGGTTTTCGTCTTGTTGCAAAATTTCGTTATTTTTTTTTTACAGGACCCTCACTGCCCTCCATTGCTGCCACCAAACCCTGTATTTTCTCATCCGTTGGCATCAAATTCGTTGATTCCATTGTGCCTGCAATCCGAGTGCTCATTCCCTCACCTGCTGTCCTCATTTGGCTCCTCATCGCTCTATCCTTCACGCAGTCTTCTCTAGCCCTCACTGCTGCCCTCTCTCCAAACCCTTGAAACCCCTGCCATCACTGTCCTCCACGCACGCTCCATTAGCTGCATCCATTTCCTTGCTGCTGCCTCTTACATTGCTACTCGCTGTTGCCTCTTACATTGCTACTCGCTGCTCCTCCTTGCTGCACCCACATTCTTTTCCATCGCTGCCAAACCTGCAACAAACGTAGCTTCAATCGCAGCCTCCAGAACCCTTGCTGTCTGCTCTCGAGCTCTCCTGCTGCCTTCCTGTCCAAGCAAATCTGCGTATTCATTCCTCTCCTCGCATCCTCCATTTCTGCTGCCATCTCTAGCTCTTTCTCCATCCTTGTCCACGTCCCATTAGCAAACACACACCTGCATTCTCTTCGAGCTGCCGTCGAACAGTCCATTACAGTGCCTGCTGTCTGTCCATTCTCCTGCGTTTCTCTTCTTGCATCACTCGCATTCCTCATTCCGCGTCCTTGCCATCTCCCCACGCTAGCCTTTCATCCCATCCGCATTTCTGGACCTGCAACTGCAAAACACAAAAGCATTCAATTTATTTTATTTGTTATGTATGCGTACGATTGGGTTAGCGTATGTACCTTTTTTTATTATTTAATTTTCATTTGGTTTTAGACTTAGGTTAGGCCCCTTTTAATTTTTAAATTCGATTTTTTTTTTTGATTCATTAAAAAGTAAAAGTTAACAAAAAATCGATTTCAATTTTCACTTTCAACTTCATTTGTTTTCATTTTTATTTTATAATTTATGATTTTTATTTTTTGATTTAAAATTCTAAACTTTAAAAAATCTAAAATCTTAAAAAAATCTAAAAAATCTTAAAAACATTTAAAAATCCTAAAATATCTAAAAATTACAAAATATAAAAAATCTAAAATCTAAAACATTTAAATTTTTCTCTGACATTTGATTAATTTTTTTTTTTGTTACTTTTTTGTTTTATTTTCTAAAAAATTCTAAAAAACATTAAAAACATTAAAACATTAAAAAATCCTAAAAATTAAAAAATTCTAAAATTTTAAAAATTTCTAAAAACTAAAAAAATGAAATAAACTAAAGTAAATTGAAGGAATTGCGCTTTAACATTAATTTTTTTTAACATGGTCTACGATCCATTAAAAATTTGATTCATTACCCCTTTTATTGATCTTACTTATTCATTTTTCGCATTGAAGTTATTGCCTAAGGAATAATTAAACTGTTTATCTGAAGTTCCTTAGTGTTATTTGGTGATTAAATGCGTTTTCGATATTTCTCTATTGTCAAGTGCAATAAACGTTTTAAATCATATTGACTATTGGAGAAAGTTAATTGAATCTAGATCTAGGCAGTTATTGAAAATCATTTTTCTGGAAGCTCTTGCATGATACAGTTTGGAACATTTATATTGATTATTCATGATTGTCATTATTTGTCACATATTGGAAAATTGTTCTAGATAACTTGTTTTATTTAGTCGGTGGTTAATTCAAATATCAAAGGCACTTCTCTATAATTGTTTCTATCTTATGGTCATGTCTTGGTTACATTAGCGTTTAATCTATTCATCTGAGTTAATCAAGATTCATTTAAATTCACCAAGTTGTCCAACATTAAAATCTTCTAGAGCCTGTGTTTCACAAGTTACCCCCATCCATTCATCTTAGAGACTACCCCCCTTGACTTGCCTAGGAGAGAGTCTAAACGAAGTAAGGATCAAGAGTGACAACCCTTACTCTGAGCGTTGTCGCGGTGCCTAGACACTTTGTGCGACAACACCTCTCATTCGCCCAATGAGTTGGGAAAAGTTGTTAGGGACCATAACACTACCGATGGATGCATCGTGTATTGCCATACTCCCTATGACTAGGATGCATGGTGTTCGACAACTTGATTTGGGATCAAGTCTAATTTGGGGTTCTACCCCTGGTTATGTGGACTGACTTTTGTCAGTGGAGAGTGGTAACGTCTTGTGACTCACTCTCGATCAATTCTTCTTCATTATCCACATGAGTGTTCAGCAGAGTTGAGATGGGATGCAGAGATGGTACATGATGACAGAATGAATTGATGGTCGATGATCAGATATTGGCAAGTAGAATTCTCCCTAGTTGAGAGGGAGTGTTAAAATTGGAAACTAGGGCCAAATTCCACTTTGGACAGCTCATCTGATGGAGATAATCATTGCATTAAATTCCTCTTTTTGAGAGGACCAAAATCAACCTAAAGATCACTAAATTTGGACAAGGAGAAATGTGTTTTTGAATT
Source organism: Pinus tabuliformis (assembly GCA_031772625.1). Taxonomy (NCBI): domain Eukaryota; kingdom Viridiplantae; phylum Streptophyta; class Pinopsida; order Pinales; family Pinaceae; genus Pinus; species Pinus tabuliformis. The sequence goes on along the minus strand of CM062817.1, from coordinate 1,894,115,963 downwards.
AAAGCTCGCATATGTGCAAATTCTCAAGGTCGGCTACACCATCATGTAGGCTCATGAAGCCCAAGCGTCATGTCTCTTGACCCTCGACGATTTGTATAAATAAATATGAGCATCTTTCATAGACTTACATCAATCTGAGGTGAGCCGCAGCTCTAGGAGGAAGGTCGAGGTTGGGAAGAGGATCATTTGAGGTCTGTTTTGTCTCTTTCAGGTGGCTGAGTAGGAGTAGAAGGCAGCTACTGTGGTTAAGGGTAATTCTGGGCATTGTTTTAAGGTTGTTTTCGTTAGAAAATTAGAAAGGCAGAAATATTTTCTTTATATAGATAATTACTTGTGATATTCTTATGATTTTTTTTATGTTCCTCTTTTATCTTTTAATTCATCAAACAATTACCAAAACAAGAGCACAAAGATCACAAACACCAGACATAGGCGGACAACCAGTGCAAAACCCTTATCTAGGGGAAAACCCAATCGACAACTCTTCCTTAATAACTTCCTGAGATAATACAAGACTCTTGACAGACTCCCTCTACACCAAGTCAGCGTTTTCTTCCTTCTGTGGATGATAACCTTTTCAACAATAACTTTGACCTAGCAGTAACAGAACTTGGATCCAGCAACGACTTTGACCCAATAGTTAGGCCAACAACAATTTTGACTCAACAATTAGGCCAACAACAACTTTAACCCAACAGTTAGCCCAACAACAACTTCGATCTAGCAACAGAACTTCGACCCTCCAATAGTAGACCAGAAAACCCAAAAACTTTGATCTTGATCTTTCCAGCACTTCACCTTCTCTTCCTAGAATTTCACACTTTTCTACCTGCTTGAGTATTGAACTTTTGTGTGTGTGTGTGTTCTTCAAATGAATTCGAATTGCTTCATTATATAAGCTTTTGGTGAGGTCGAATTCCCCTGTTTGAGGCCGACTTGGTGTGGAGGTGACAAATACCTTATTTGACTCAATAGTAAGTCTTTTTACATGATTCAAAAGCCCAAGATAGGTCTCTTTAAATGGACAATGACTCTAATAACTCAGAATAAATCCTAGAAGTCCTCAATGGGGACTTTGACCTAAAACATGATGACCCAAGCATGAAACCGATACTTTAATAAGTCGTAATAATAATAATAGAAAATTCTTTTTCATTCTTTTGATAAATACATTTCATTGTGACTCAAATACAATCATGAAGACCAAACCTAGTTACATTTTTCAACACTCCCTCTTAACTATGAAGGTATTCATACTTACATATACAAGTACATGGAAGATCTCAAAACACGTGTTAGAAAATGTAAATATGTTTGGTCTTCAATAATGTACTTGAGTGATTATGAAATGTACTTGTCAAAAGAATAAAGAAAATAATTTTTATTATTGTAACAATGACTTATTAAAGCATGGGTTTCATGCTTGGGTCATCATTATATTAGTCAAAGTCCCCATTGTGGACTTCTAGGATTAATATTGAGTTTATAGAGACATTGTACTTTTGAAGAGACCCTTCTTGGGCTTTTGGATCATGTAAAAAGGTTTTGTATCAAGTCAAATATGAATTATGTACCCTCCACATCATGTCAGCCTAAGAGAGATCAAGTCGGCCTAAGTACCCTCATTCGACCCACAAGAACCCGATATATACAAGGGGGTTGAAGTCATTTGGAGCATTCATTCTCAAGCAAGTTCAATATCTCTAGAAGAGCTGGAGAAGTGCGAAGTTTGTTGCCAGGAGGAGGAAAGAAGTGCGAGTTTGGGGAAGTATTTAGAGAAGAAGAAAATCGAACTTTTGGTGCCTCTCTCTCTTTGTTTCGTGGTTTGGGTTGGGAGATCGAAGTCTCCTAAGATTTCGTTGTTGCCGGAAGCTGCTGCCTAGTCGAAGTCGCTGGAAGAGGTTGAAGATCTGGGAGGCTAACATGGTGTGGAGCGGAAGTTTGGTCTTGGTCTAGGGTAAAGAGTCTCAAAGAATACTATTGAAACTGGGTTTTCCCCTCGAGGGGGGTTTTTCCTTGGCATGTGCCTATATCTTGTGTTTCTTGTTTTGTGATCTTCATACACACATAATATGGTAATTGCTTGATGAAAGATAAGATAATAAAGAAATAAAAGAACCAACACTCTCACAAGTAATTATCAAGAAAGGAGAATCAAACCCTATATAATATCTTTGATTTTCCAACAACATGGACCATGAAGAGTTTAGGCACTTACGGTGCCACAGACTATAATCTTGACTCGGACAATCTATTCGGGTGGGACTAAGATGGACTAAATCTTTCAGCCTCTCTAGGTACCATTAGGCTTACTTGCTAACCATCAACCCAGGGATCTAGGTGCGTAATGCAAGGTCAGAGCTTTATGACCAATGCCACCCTCCCTACTACTTCGGGAACTAGACATCAACACATATGCCGACCAAATGTCCTCCCAGGCATTTTACACACACAATGCCTCAACACATCAAATCTCTCTAACCTCAAGCATGCTTTTCAAAACTTTGAGAGATTTACTTGAACAGTGAGTAAACACAAACCTTCAAGGTCTTCTGACTTCTTGGTGATGCTTCACAGTACATCAAAGTAGGACTTCGAGGCTTCCCAAACAAATCTTGACAAAGGTTTCCTCAATCATTCAACTTCCTTTCCTACTTCACATGCAGCAACCAAACCCTGCTTTCCTTCTTTCAACAACACCTCAATATTCATTCTCCAATTTCTTCTTCAAGGTATCCATCATGACTATAATATGCCCTCCCTCTCAACTTGGGAGATATCCTTCCTTTTATCTCGACTTCTTCTTAACTTAGGGAGATCAACTTCTTTTTTTGACATCGGAGAATCTTTCATGGCTTCCATCCTTCTTGATCATCATCATTCATATAACTTCCTTCATCATGCTTATTCACCAAATCAACTTTACTTATGAATATCTTAGCGTCTTGAAGATTATGTACCTGCACAACTTAGACAACAAGCACAACAAAATACATACCTATAGAAGCATGAAGTTAAATATATCATAATCATACAATAATGGAAGCATTAGACTTTAGACAACAAATACCTAAACTTAGTTCGTTTCATAAACAACAAGAGACACATACTTTTATACTTCAACTTCTTGCTAGGTTTTTTGTCATAAACCCTAGACTTCATCATCAAGACTTCGAGCAACTCAATCATGATAACAATCTTTATTATATCTATGGTCTCAATATTTCTTCCAGAGATATGACATACTCTACTATAATGTATTGCAAACCCTAGGAGTAATTCAAACAAGTACACTTACAATGCATCTAACAACTTTAGAATTCATATGTTAGACTTCTACTAGGATTTAATGCAAACCCTAGATTCCAAATATGAGACACTAAGCCTTAGATGTCAACAAATAAAACCAAGCACAACACAATCTAAGGTTTCAACGATATGACCAACTTCTACTAGGGTTTGTTGTAAACCCTAGATTTTATCATTATAATGGAAACACTATCACCATATTTTAGAATATCAAACTTCTACTAGGGCTTAGTTACAAACCCTAGAACTTATCAACAAATAGGTTAGCACATATACATATCTAGGAGAATCATGCACAAGCATATCATAACATATATAGGACAAACCCAAGACACAAACATCAATACATTTAAAGTCATATATATGTAATGATCTTGATTAGACTAGGGTTTTGATAAGGCAGACAAACATACGCCTAGGGTTTCATTCCTCGGAGCTAACTCTCGATACATAAGGGTTTTACTCATAAACCCTAAATTACCAAGGCATCAAGGTCTAAGGGCACTTTACCAACCAACCCTAAAGGACTAGGGTTTCCATGACAATATTAAAACCCCAAACATGACATTCACCATCAAAACCCCAAATATCAAAAGAATAGTATTTTCTAGATTTCATCAGTAACCCTAAGTAGACTAGGGTTTTTTCACATAAGTATTGACATACCCTTAGGTAAGGGTTTTATAGGGAATCTATTAGGGTTCCACAAACATAATGATTTTAATGAGGGTAGATTCAATCTAACTATTAATCTCCCAAACAAGAATCTTTATGATTTAAAGGTCCTAGACATAACACTTGTTAGTAATGTAAAGCAAATTTCTTAGAATGAATGAATATACCTTTATAACAAAGAGAAACAAAACTTATAGTCTAAGACATACCTGGGTTGCTTTCTAGACCAACCTTAGGACATCAATTCCAGTACTTTGTCTTGTGAGATCTTCTCCATATCCCTTGAGCATATTAACTTGTTTTTCCTTTTTGTTATCTAGATGTGTTTATACTAGATGCTAATAACATTTCCTTTTATATTTTCCTTGTTTTATCAACTTGCTTTTCCTAAACAAGGAAAATATAAAAGGAAATGTTATTAGTATCTAATATAAACACATCTAGATAAGAAAAAGGAAAAACCAAATATGAAAGATAATACATGGAGTAAGATACTTATCTTTGGAAAATTCGTGAGGGCTCCCTCTTAATCCAATCGTGAGGGATACCTATAACTTTAACAAAACAATTCAACAATGTTTTTCCAAAGCATGTTAAACCTATATGTTGATTTGGGATAGCATCAGATGAGCTCTAGCCACAAAAAATGGTGGAGAGGCTAAGGCACATGAGATCTCCAATACCCAGAAAGGGTTTGGGCAGATTCTAAACAGTTTGGGAGATATTAAAATAATTAATATTTTTAATGGAGTCCCTAAGTCTAAACTTAGGGAAAATAAAATATTAATGTGAATTAATATAAAACTATGTTAGAATGGTCCAAAAGTCATGGATCAAGCCAGATCTAATCTTAGCCGTTGATTAGGGACTTAATCTCGGCTGTTGATTTGTCAACGAGAAAAGTATAAGAGGAGGCTTGAGGGTCACTTGGAGAACACACCGAGTTGATCAAGATTTCGACTTTCTGGGGTTGGGTTTGCTGAGGAAGTCGAGAGAGTGATCAGAGTTGCAGCTGAGGGGCAATGAATACAGAAGCAGAGAGGCAGAGATAGCACCAGGAGGATCAGCGTAGTAGCCGAGAGTGAGGGACACAGAACCAGCCAGGGGTTCACGCAGAGCCAGCCAGGGCTCACGCAGAGGCAGCCAGGAGCTGCGCAGTGCCTCAGAGGGCCAGCGTGGGTGACGCAGAGGGCTAGAGGGCTGACGCAATGCCTCCAGAGGTTGACGCAGGCCAAGCCAGAGTGACGTTGGGCAGACGCTGGGCCAGAAAGGGCTGATGCAATCCCTAGAGGCTGACGCTGGGGTTTTCGTGGTGTAGGAGAGAAGTTGAGGAGCTGCCGAAGTGTTTATCCGGGGTTTCAGCCGGAGCATTTGTCTCTGAAGGAGAGGTACTACTGCCAAGATTTTTTCTCTGTTGGGTGAGCCGGTTTTGGCACCCAGATTGTATTCTGAAATTGCTTAATAAATCAAACCCTCAGATTGCTACACCGATTTTGCCGCATTGGGTTTTTCCGGGGACATTAGTCCAAAAACAACGGTGTCACTTGTGTGTTTGTTTTGTTTCTTTCAGTTGATGATCTGTAATGTGTTGAGCATGTACTTGTATTTATTTTCATTATTTACATGGTAGATAACTTGTTAACTAATCAAAACAAGTAGGCAGAAATAAATCAGAAAGTACATGAAGGGTTTCTAACTGTTAGACTTAAAAACTTCAACACTATAAGTACCAAAAATCAAAATACAAAACAAATCAAAAACTTAGAGTAGAAGGACATAGTCTCTAGGAGTCCCTAGCAAATAAGTCTTTGACTTTAATTTCTTCCTTCTTGTTCTTCTTTGGTGGTCCGTCAAGAGCAACATTTGCATGTTCCCTTTCTCTCTTCTTATTTCTCAGATTCTCAGGACAATCACTTTTGTAGTGACCCATCTTGTGACAGTTGTAGCATTCAATTTTGGATGTCTATCTTCTATGTAGGCCATTTAGACTTCTTGAATGATCCTTTGTTCTTGCGATGAGCGGATTAGGCATTTATTCCATCCACCATTAGTGTCATGGCCAATATTTCTATTTCCCTAAATCTTGTCTTTTCCGCATCACTTGACTCATTTGTAGGCTTCTTCACCTTTCCTTTGACTAGGTCCAAAACTTTATTCAATATTTCTGTTTCCCTAAATCTTGTCTTTTCCGCATCACTTGACTCATTTGTAGGCTTCTTCACCTTTCCTTTGACTAGGTCCAAAACTTTATTCAATATTTCTGTTTCCCTAAATCTTGTCTTTTCCGCATCACTTGACTCATTTGTAGGCTTCTTCACCTTTCCTTTGACTGGGTCCAAAACTTTATTCTTTTCGAGGATGAGGTCTATCCTCTTCTTCTAAGCCTTGTAGTTAGATGCTCCTAGTTTATTTTCTCCCTTCATTGAGTTAGACATTGTCTTTGAAGATGGTAGGCTTGACTTCTTATATGATCCTCTTGATGACCCTTATTCAAACTTCTTAAAAACTCTTTATTCTCTTTTCAATATATCTTTGAGCTGCCTTTTTCCTTCTTCTTCACCTTAGCTCTGATACCATGTTAGAAAATCAGAAAGGCAGAAATATTTTCTTTATATAGATAATTACTTGTGATATTCTTATGTTCCTCTTTTATCTTTTAGGTCATCAAGCAATTACCAAAACAATACACAAAGATAACATACACCAGATATAGGCGGACAACTAGGGCAAAACCCCTGTCTAGGGGAAAAACTAGTCAACAACTTTTCCTTAATAACTTCCTGAGATAATCCAAAACTCTTGACAGACATCCTCCACACCAAGTCAACCTTTTCTTCCTTCTGTAGATGATAACTTTTTCAATAATAACTTCGACGTAGCAACAACAACATGTAGCAGCAACAAAACTTCGATCCAGCAACAACTTCGACCCAACAGTTAGCCCAACAACAACTTCGATCTAGCAACAACACTTCGACCCTCCAATAGTAGACCAGAAAATCCACAAGTGTGAGAGAGAGATGACCCAAAAACTTCGATCTTGATATTTCCAACACTTCTCCTTCTCTTCTTGGAATTTTGTACTTTTTTGCCTCCTTGAATATTGAACTTTTGTGTGTGTGTGTTCTTCAAATGAATTCGAACTGCTTCAATATATAGGCTTCTGGTGAGGTCGAATTCCCCTGTTTGAGGCCGACTTGATCTCCTTGAGGCCGACTTGGTGTGGAGGTGACAAATACCTTATTTGACTCAATAATAATCTTTTTACATGATTCAAAAGCCCAAGAAGGGTCTCTTTAAATGGTAATGACTCTAATGACTCAAAATAAATCCTAGAAGTCCTCAATGGGGGCTTTGACCTAAAACATGAAGACCCAAGCATGAAACCCATGCTTTAATAAGTCATAATATTAATAAATTCTTTTTCATTCTTTTGATAAATACATTTCATTATGACTCAAATACAATCATGAAGATTGAACCTAGTTACATTTTTCAACAGTTTTGTGTGGACAAGTAATTGAACTAGCAGCCGCAGGCTTATATTAGGGGTTATATGAGGTTTGAGGTCCATACCTTAACAAAACGAGGAGCCACAGGTCTGATTTATGGCTGGTATTAGCCCAAAACAATAGTATATATAGTGCAGATCTTGCTTGGAGGCTGCCCGCAACTGTTAGAGGTGTTTTGGAGAAGTGGAAGAGGGTTAAAGTGCTGGTGCTTAGCCCTTACCAGGTCACCGAAACCTACAACAGAGAAGCAGGCCCAAATTAAAGGAGATTTAAGGTATGTTAATGCAGATTGCCTAGGAAGGAGAGCCGCAGTTGTTGAGAGACCATAGGAATTGTTTGGAAGAGTTTGACAATGGCTATTAGGAGCCCTAACCAGGCAACAAGCTACATCAGTCAGAATTGTAGACTTTACAAGGCTATTTTGGTCAGTGATTTAACAAGTCAATTTTGACTTACATTATTGTACTGTCTCTCTCTCTCCGTTGAACATTTGATATAATAATAAGAAGAATTGATCCAAGGGTTTTCCCATGGGGTTTTTCGGCATTAGCCAAATTTTGGTGTTCTCTTATCTTGGATTGCCTTCTGCATTTAATGTTCATATTTTTTCTCTAGTTACTGTCATCGCGATAATGGTTTCTGTGATTGCTAATTGAAATTTAATGGAATTGAGAATGAGCTTATATGGGACATTGAAGTAATTGTCCTAAGCACTGTTGATAATATCGACGATATTCGAAAATATTGCGATATTTTTTGTTTTGAAAATATCGACAAAATATCGCGATATTTTGAAAATATCGGCTATTTTTAAAAATCTGAAAAAATTGATTTTTTATGCTTGCCGATATTTGCCGATATTTTCGTCGATATTGCCGATAAGATGTTTTCTGGACCCTTGCCGATATTTTGCTGATACCGATATTATCAACACTGGTCCTAAGCAAAGAATATTTTAACTAAAATTAACACCACTTAAATTCCAATAACAATCACATTTACAATAACTGTAGATAGAACATAAACAATAAAATGTAGAAGACAAGCCAAGACAAGAGAACACAAGAATTTGGCTCAAGCCAGGGAAAAACCCCAAGATGGGGAAAACCCTTGATCAATTCTTCTTATTATAGATATCAAATGTTCAACAGAGAGAGAGAGTATAATAATACGAAGTTAAAGTCAAATATGTCTTGCCAAATCACTGTCCAAAACAACCCAGTCAAATCTGCAATTTTCTACTTCCAGTCAACAACAGTCAAACAATCCTAACGAATCAACAGTGCAACAACAAACAATCCACTAAGGAGCTCAATCAACCTTGGTCAAATGCGGCCTGATCAGTTGGTCAAGATGCCTTGAAAACAATCCCAAAATTCCTCCTTAAACTCGGTCAAAGTCAAAGTCAAATCTGTTGCAAAACCCTAGTTGCAGGTCTGAAGTCAATGCAGTCAAAGTCAACAAAATGCCTCGGTTTGTGTGCCCAAAAACTCGGCCTGCCCAAACAAAAATTCTCCCAGAAAATCGAAGTCAAAAGCTGCCCAAAAAGTCAAAGTCAACGCTGGTCAATGCTTGGTCAAACTACAAAAAATTTCTTGATTTCAGCCTCTTGAAATTCAACCTCCTTTCAGCCACATGTGTGAAGAGAACAACTGCCCAATAAGGTGTATGAACCAATCAGATGAGGAGAGAGAAGAATGTGTCGAGTGTTGAAATATGTAACTAGGTTCGGTCTTCATAATGACATATGTAATCATGATTTTATGTATTTGATGTAAAGAGAAAAATAAATTTATTATTGTCATTCTTGAGGCATGGGTTTCATGCTCAAGGGAAATTTATTTATAGGTCAAGCACCCATTGAGTGCTTCTAGGGCTTGTCATTGAGTCTACAAGTCAATTGAGTCATTGTCATGTATGGAAGACCCTTTTGGGCATGTTACATATTGTAAAGAAAATTTATTTGAGTCAAAAATAGAGTCAAAGACCCTCCAAGACCTTGTCAAATGAGCTACATCAAGTCGGCCTACATGGAAGATCAAGTCAGCCTCATGAGGCAATTCGTTCCCCTAGAAAGCTTATATATAAGGAGCTCGACCTCATTTGGACACACAACACAAGCAAGTTCGATCTCCTCAAGAAAGAAGCTGGAAAAGGACGAAAAATACGAAGAAAAGCAAGATTGAAGTTTTGGACCTCTCCCTCTCTCTCTTGTGTTAGGCTTTATATAGCTACCGGGCAAGATGAAATTCTGAAGCTACAGCTAGGTCGAAGTTGCTGAAGCTACTAGGTTGAAGTTGCAGAAATTGTTGCTAGGGGTCGAAGTTGCTAAAGAAGTTGTTGGAAGGTCGAAGTTTGTTGCTAGAAGCTTTGTAATGAAAGCTCATATAAAAGGAAGGTTGACTTGGTCTTGGAGGGGTCTTGGTCAAGGGTCATAGGTCTTGGAATTCTTCAATTGAAGTTCTATAAGAAGAGAAGAGTTCTTGTGGGTTTTCCACTCAAGAGGAGAGGTTTTGGCCTTGGCTGATAGCCTATATCTTGTGTCCTCTTTATTGTTTGGTAGCTGTTTGATGATAAGAACACAATAATAATAAAGTTGAAGAAGAAGCTAATCAAGATAAGTAATAAGATATCACAAACAATTATCAATTTAAGAGAAATCACTTAATCTAGCTGCCCCTAGATGTCTCAACATTGAGTTGATAAGGTGCCAAATGAGGTTGGAGGTCACTCTTATTTATATGAGTCGATGTGGGTCAAAAGACATGTCTCTTGGGCTTCATGATCCTACATGATGATGTGGCTAACCTTGACAATTTTCACATGTGTGGGCTTTACTTCAAGAACACATTTGTCCTTGTTCGATTTCAGTGAACCTTAGGTTAATTTTGGTCCTCTCGAAAAGAAGAATTCAATGCATCTCCATATAATGAGTTGTCCAAAGTGGAATTTTGCCCTAGTTGTCAACTTTAACACTCCCTCTCAACTAGGGAGAATTCCACTTGCCAATCCATCCATCATCATGCCATCCTATCATCATGTACTATTTCTGCATCTCGTCTCATCTTTGTTGAAGATTGATATAGATACTAAGAAGAATCGATTGAGAGTGAGTCATAAGACCTTGCCACTCTCCACTGACAAAAATCAATCCACATAACCAAGGGTAGAACCCTAATCTGACTTGATCCTGAATGATCAAGTTGTTGAACATCATGTATCCTAGACATATGGAGTACGACAGTACACGATGTGTCCATCTGTAGTGCTATCGTCCCTATCCTCTTTTCCCAACTCATTGGCCAAATGAGAGGTACTTCCCAAGAGTCCCAAACTGCAAGGGTAGGATATATGCTAGGGAGGAGAAGGTGAACCACTCATCCTGCTCATATGCCATAGGATAAGTTAAACGACTCATCCTATTCTCTCAAATATCATCATGGGGTATCACAGGGGAAGGTGAACCACTCACCCTGTACACAACGTACCTAGAGGGGAAGGTGAACCACTCACCCTATGATCGCACATAGCTCCAAGAAGTACCCTAGGGCCCTAAGAGCTTTCAGAGCTCAATGTCCAACTCAAGTGGGACCTCATGGGAGGGTCCTTCCACAACTTCCAACCTCTCTCTGAAGGCAATGAACTTGACCTTACCAAGAGGCTTTGTGAGGATGTTAGCAACCTCTTCATCTGTCTTGATGTGTTGGAGCCTTATTTCTCCCCGTTGTGCCATATCCCGGATAAAGTAGCACCTAATAACAATATGCTTGGAGCGGTCGTGGAACACAAAATTCTTTGAAAGGTGAATCCCACTTTGATTGTCGCAATAGATCACGTTGGTATCCAACACATGCTCAAATAGCTCACTAAAGAGCTTCCTCAACCAAACAATTTCACAACAGGCCATACTAGCTGCAATATATTTGGCCTTGATGGTGCTCAGAGCAACCGATTTTTGCTTCTTGCTCATCCAGGAAATTGAAGCAAATCCCAAAGAGAAGAAACATCCTGATGTGCTTTCTATCCACGACACTGCCATCCCAGTTAGCATCAGAATATTCATGTAGCCTCAAATTCCGATAGTGCATCTCAATCCATAGTTGATAGTACCACGAAGATATCTTAAGAGATTCTTTGCAACAACCCAATGTATGTGATGAGGCTCAACCATATATTGACTCAAAGTATTTACAGCGAAGCATATGTCTGCTCAGGAGCTTACCAAGAACCTCAGGGCCCCCATAAGTTGTCTATATTTAGAAGGGTTTTCCAATTCGGTCCTAACAACACTTTCACATAGCTTATTGAAATTTAGTTCCATTGGAGTAGTCAAAGACTTACATTCCACCATCCCACATCTTTCTAACAACTTCACAATGTATTTTCCTTGAGAAAGGAAAATCTCGCCTAACTTTTGCCAGACCTCTAGGCCTAGGAAGTAATGCATCATTCCTAGGTTCTTCATCTTGAATTCGGAAGTCAACTCCCTCTTGCATTGATAAATGAGAGGGTCTGCACCTGTTAGAAAGAGATCATCAACATAAAGGACCAAAATAAGAGGCATGTCCTTTTCAACCTTGAAGTATAGGTTTGGATCAACATAGCTTCTTGTAAATCCCAACTTCATAAGATAGCTACCAATCCTTTTGTACCAAGCCTAGGGGCTTGCTTCAACCCATAGAGGGCTTTCTTCAACTGACAAACATGTGTCCTTCTATCTTGTACTTCAAACCCCTGAGGTTGTTCCAAGTAGACTTCCTCCTTAAGTGAGCCATGCAAGAAAGCAGTGTTGATGTCCATTTGATGCAGGCTCCATCCTCGATTTTCAGCGAGAGCAATAATAAATCAGATAATAGTATATCGAGCAACCGGTGCAAATATTTCATCATAGTCCACTCCTTCCTTTTGAGAGAAGCCATGAGCTACGAAGTTGGCCTTATATTTTTCAGCACTTCCATCAACTCCATGTTTAATTTTGTAGATCTATTTAGAATTGACCACAGATTTGTCCTTGGGACTAGGCACCACGTTCTAGACATCATTCTTCATGATCGATTCATATTCCTCACTCATCACATCTTTCCATACTTGGTGCTTTACAACTTCTTCAAACGTGCAAGGTTCAACTTGAATAATGGTACTCATGGCAGCCAAGTACCCTTGATACCTGTTAGATTTCTTACTTTCACGAAATGTCCCTCTTGGAGCAGTATGTCTTTCAGCATCTTTGAGAGTATCTTTGAGCCATAGTGGTCTTTTCCTTGAGGTAGAGGGATCACTAGGAGGTGGATCAATAGGATCCATCAGGCCATCAACATCAGGCATAGGCTCATCCATCGAAGGTTCTTCTTGTGATTTAGCAGTATCATCATCGTCCTTCCTTGAGATGGGGAGATCTCTGGCTTTCTCGAGGGCAATGTCTTCATCAAAGGTAACATCTCGACTTACTTCCACATCTCTTTAACCAGGTACATAGATTCTATATGCCTTTGAATTTTCACTGTAGCTGACGAATATACCTTTTTTCCCGGAAGATTCCAACTTATTCCTTTTCTCTTTAGGCACATGAAAATATACAGGACAACCAAAGAGTTTAAAATGAGAAACATCAGGTTTCTTACTAGTGAAGACTTCCTCGGGTGTCTTGAAATCCAAAGCTTGATGCAGGCTCCTATTTTGAACATATACGACAATGTTGGCAACTTCTCCCCATAAGAATATTGGTAGGCGTTAATCATAGATCATGGCACGGGTGGCTTCCATGATTGTTCGATTCTTCCTTTCAACAACATCATTATGCTCAAGAGTGTATGGAACAATCGTCTTTCTCTTAATGCCAACCTCTCTACAAAAGTCATTGAATTCATTTGATTCATATTCGGTTCCATTGTCGGTCCTCAACGTCTTGATCTTCTTCCCTGTTTGATTCTCCACCAATGCTTTGAAAGAACGGAACCATTTGAACACTTCATCCTTCCTCTTCAAGAAATAGATCCATGTTTTGCGTGAGAAGTCATCCACAAAGATTGCATAATATGTGTATCCTCCCAATGAGGTTACAGGCAAGGCACCAGATAGGTTAGAATGGACCAATTGAAGAATATCAATTGTTATGCTTTCACTAGAAGGGAATGGTCCCTTTGTATGTTTCCCAACTGCACATCCCTGACAGACTCCTTCATGGTTCATGTGAAAGTCGGGCATCCCTGTGACCATCTTCCTTACCCTAGGTAAGGCTTTGTAATGTAAGTGGGCAAATCTCTGATGCCATAGCTCACATTGAAGAGAAGTATCACTTGCCATAGCTCCCAAAGGACTTCCACCAACTTGATAGAGACCATCAACCCTAAATCCAAGAGTAAATTCATCTTTAGGGTTTCTATGCCAAATACGTACCTTTCCATCAATGAATGCTACCTTGAAGCCTTTGTCTTCCATCACAGAAATAGACACCAGGTTCTTCTTCAAATCAGGCACATACAACACTTTCTGTAGATGTATGGTTTGACCATAATTCAAGTGAAGAGTGACAATTCCTATCCCTTTCATGGGGTAGGTGCATTATCTCCAAGTATAATCTTTAAATTAATTTTCTTCTCAATCAAATTTGAGAGGGCCTCTTTGTATCCAGTGAAGTGCCTTGAGGCTCCACTATCAATCAACCAATGATCCAAAGTATCCGGAGGAGAGGCAGTAGATAGAGCAGAAATAAGATAAAACTCATCTTGTTTTTCTACAACATTACTTTCATCATACCTGGCATTTCTTGTCCTTTTGGGAGGTCGACCATTTCCATTTCGAGCAGTTGGAGCATTCCTCTTTCCTTTGTTGTTGAACATGTGAAAATTTCCGAATCTAACAAATCAAAAATCCTACTGTAGTAAGTTGATTTGCATTACCTACTTGTGTTCTTCATTTTAACAAGTTATTTTCATAATTTTTCAGAAAATATTAATGCAAATACACTGCAGCCTACACCAATATATAGATCAAGTACTGAAAAAATAAATGAGACAACCACACAAAGGACACATTTATTTTTGGACTAAACATCCCCGGAAAAACCCGATGCGGGAAAACCGGTGCATCAACTCCGAGGGTTTTCTATTATTAAGCAATAGTTTTGAATACAAATGTTGGTTGCCCTCTCGGCGAACCGGTGACAAAGAAATACAATGTCGGAAAATCTGAGTGAGTTTTACCTCACTTCTCCTATCAGATTCTGGCTAATCCGGCAACAAAACTAGCTAGCCCCGGCTACTTCTGCACTGGCCCTGCGTCAGCTTTCATGACTGTTTCGACAGTTCTGGCTTTCTGCGTGGAAGACAACTTTCTCCTCTGCACTGGTCCTTCTCGCTCTGCGTCAAGGCTGCGTGTGCCCAAACTAGCCCAACTTCAGTCCTCCTGGCTACTGCGCTGCCTCAATAAGCTTCTCTCTGCCTCTTTGTTAGTATTCTCAAACTATCCCTGCCCCTTAGTTGCAAGATCTCCCCAATCGATTTTCCTCCTAAGAACTTCTCACCTCAGAAAATCGATTTCCTCAATCTCTCTGTGTGTGTTCTCCAACTAACCCCAAGCCTTCCTTTATACTTTTCTTGTTGAGAAATCAACGGCCATGATCTAATCTCTCATCAGTGGCTAAGATTAAATTAAACTTGATCCTCGTCACTTAGAAGCTTCTAACCCATATTTACATTAATTCACTTTAATTATTTTAATTTCCTAAGTTTAGACTTAGGGTCCCATTAAAAATAATTATTTATTTGAATAACATGCACTCCGAGTGGAATTTCTCCAAACGACTTCTGGGTCTTGGAGATCTCATGTGTTCTAGCCCCTCCACAAAATTTCGGAGCTAGAGCACATCCAATGCTACCCAAAAATCAACACTCCTTAGCGAGGAATATGCTCTAGCAATACTTCCCAGCAGAAGTATCACACTGATCCACGACATCGGTCCTCTGCGCTGCTGATGCTCAGCCTGCTGCCCTTCATCCACTGCGTTGCTGCAATTTGTACTGTTGCCCATGACACTGCCACTGTCACTGCTGCATCTGTACTGCAACTCCCTCTCAATATGCTGCATCATGCTGCCCATAGCACTGCCATTGCTAAATGTTGCACTACAACTCAGTTGCTGAGAATTAAGCAACTGAAAAGTCGCCCAAAAGCTGACATGCTGGTTAGTCTGGATGCTCCTAGATGCTGAACCTCTGCTACTAATCTGTCTCGACCCTCCGATGCTGCTGCACTGCTGTTGTATCTGCTCTGTGCCTTCCGCACTGCTGCTACACTCCACTGCGCTGCTTCAGACTTTGGCACTCTAGTTCTGCCATTGTCGCTCCATCATCCCTCGCATCAATTGACTCTTGTCATTCTGCTACTGTCATTAAGGGCTCCCGTAGCCGTATGTGATCCAAGAGTTTGGGCACCTCAAGGATCCTGCCCTTACTGTAGTGCTCCTGACTACAACTCAATATCGCCCTACCTCTTCTCTAGAGGTGAATGAGCACTCATGGTGCAATCATCATTGTCCTCTTTGTCAGCTTGCGTTGGAGCAGCCTTTGTGTCAGACTTCTCTTCCTTTCCCTTCTTCCGAGGGCACTGTGTGGCGAAATGACCCATTTCTCCACATCTGAAGCTTTCGACTTTAGATATGTCCTTTTTCTCTCTTCTGCTGCCCTTGCTTTCCCGCTGATGCGAGAGCCGCATCCTCCTCTTCCTTCTTCTTGACTCTGATCCCTTTGTTGCTGCTTCCCGCCTTGGTCGACCGTCTAATCTATTCCTGTCAAAGAGCTGCCTAGATCTCCTCCCAACTGGGAAGAGAAGCCCTACCCAAGATGCTTTGGACAAAGGTTTCCCAGTCTTCAGTGACTGCATTCAGGGTAGTCCTGACCATAAATTCAGGATCTGGTGTAGCCCCTATGGAAGTTAGCTGGTCACGGATTCCTTGCAACCTGAGAAGGAACAGATCGATTTCTTCTCCCTTCTGCATTTGAAACTATCTCAGCTGACTCTCAAACAACATCTTCCGCTGAACAAAAGTTCCCTCGGACAATGTGGTCAAGGCCTTCCACATTTCACTTGTTGTGTCCTTCTCAGCAATATGTGGAATCACATGATCCTTGACCCCGTCCAAGATCATGCACTTCGCTTTAGCCTGAGCCTCCTTGTACTTCTTGAGGGGATCAACATCAACCGGAACAACAACCGTCTTCAAGGCATAATCTTTGATGCAATTTTTATCCAAGACTGCTAGGATCTTGGCCTTCCAGATGACGAAGTTGGATGCTCCATCTAATCTGTCGTGATCCCTCGGTCCATTAGTTTCCATCTTTACTCAAATGAATGTCGAACTGCTTCTCTTCTCCCTCTTTCGCTGCTGCCCCAGTAAAACTCGGATCTGGATTTCTTTGGCGCTCGAAATCCTCTAAGGAACAAGCTCCCTCTGAATTTCGATTTCCTTTACGGAAATCCTTCTGCCAACCACTGTCGAATCACCCCTCTGATCTCTCTTTGCTGCTGCTCAGCATTGGATCTAGATTTCTTGGCAAGAAATCTTCTGAGGAACTGATTCCCTCTACTTTGCTTCTGCCCCACTAGGTATTGTTCTGCACCAACAAAATCAGCACCCCACCAACAACTCCAGATGAAGTCTGCACTGCACCTCTAGCCCCGACAACCGGAAAAACGAGACTCAACAGTCTCTGCGTTGGCCCAACAATCACTGCGCTGCCCTCTGCAGCAACAACGTCACCTAATCAGGCTGATGCAGGCTCTGCGTGAGCCTCCCTTGGTGACTGCGTCACCCCTTTGCTCTCTTGGCCTGAAACTGTGCTGTCTCTTGGGACAACTATCTTCACGCACAAATTTTCCTCTGTCCTTTCGCTGATGGCTTCAGTCCTCCTTGATTTGCAATCCCTCTGATACCATGTGAAAATTTCTGAATCTAACAAATCAGAAATCCTATTGCAGTAAGTTGATTTGCATTACCTACTTGTGTTCTTCATTTTAACAAGTTATTTTCAGAATTATTCAGAAAATATTAACTACACTAATATATAGATCAAGTAATGAAAAATTAAATGAGACAACCACACAAAGGACACACTTATTTTTAGACTAAACGTCCCCGGAAAAACCCAATGCAGTAAGACCGGTTTAGTAGCTTTGAGGGTTTTCTATTATTAAGCAGTAGTTCTGAATACAAATGTTGGTTGCCCTCTCGAAAACCAGTGACAGAGAAATACAATGGTGGAAAATATAAGTGAGTTTTACCTCACTTCACCTGTCAGATTCCTGCTAATCCGTCAACAAAACTGGCTAGCCTCGGCTACTTTTGCGCTGGCCCTGCATAGGCCTTGCGTCAGCCTTACAGGCTCTGCGTGAGCTCTTTTGCCTACTGCGTCAGCGTTCCCGGCTGTTCTGGCAGTTCATGGTAGTCCCGACTTTCTGCGTGGAAGGAAAATTTCTCCTCTGCGCTGGCCCTTTTGGCTCTGCGTCAAGGCTGCGTGGCCCCAGACTGGCCCAACGTCAGTCTTCCTGGCTACTGCGCTACATCCACAAGCTTCTCTCCGCCTCTCTGTTAGTATTCCCGAACTATCCCTATTCCTTATCTACAAGATCTCTCTAATCGATTTTACTCTTGAGAACTTCTCACCTTAGAAAATCGATTTCCTTAATCTCTCTGTGTGTGTTCTTGTTAAATTTGGACAACTAGGTCCAAACTCCATGTTCTGATGCTCAGATTAAGAGGCTAATATTTTTGTTGGATTCCTCTTTCTGAGAGGTGTAAAATCCATATAAAAATAGTCTTAATCCGATGAGCAGAACTTATATTTTGAATTTATTATTCTTAATAAATTATATGTGCAAGGTCAGCCAGTTTTGTAATGTAGGCTCACATGCCCAACAGATGTGTCACACACCCTCATTGATGGATATATATACAGGAAAAGTTGGAGAGAATTTGATCACAACACAACTCACATCTTCCTCTCTCATCCTAAAAAGTACGAGCTACCTGGAGGACGAATTTCAGCCACACGTGGGAAGGACGAAGAGGAATTTTCTGCTGCTAGGGTTTCTGCTGCTAGGGTTTCGCAGAAGTTTGACCAGCGTTGACTTTGGTCAACGCTTGGTCCAAACAAGCTGAAAACTTGTGGGAGGTTCGATTTTTGAAGGCCGTACTACCTGGCACAAAAATCGAGGTCAAAGGGTTGACCGTTTTGCTATTGCGTTGACTTTTAGCTTGCTGCCCCTGCGTTGAATTTTCAGGACATAGTTGACTTTTGTAGAACTGACTTGGGTTGACTCATCTACTGGTTGGAGGGTTGTTGTGACACATGCTGGGCTGGCTGACCAAAGGAGACTTTGCTGGTTGAAGCATCCTGTTGACCGCCGAAACGAACACATACATTTTTCTTGTTTCTGATTTGTCTTCTGTAAGATCTGCTTATATGTTCTATCTGCATTTTGCTTATCTACTTGTATGATTGCTGTGAGAAAAGTGAAATTGCTCTTAGCATAGAACATCTACAAAACTTTACATGGTATCAGAGCTGAGGTGAAGACAAACTCTATCTATAGCAATCATCATCGAAGGAAATGGTTTCCTCTAAGCTTGAATTTAGGGAGAATGACAAGCTGATTGGAAGTGATGACTTCCATGCCTGGAAGATGTTATTAGATCTCAAATTAGAAGATCATGATCTCCTAGATCATGTGATAGGGAAGATTCAAGAACCTCCATCAAATGCCTCTGCTGCTGTTAAACACAAGTATAAGAAGGGAAAAATCAGAGCAAAGCTGCTGATCAGGGAATCCATAAATAAGAGTCTGGTTGCCTACATATCTGAACTAGGCACATCCAAGGAGATGTATGACA
The DNA here is from genome assembly GCA_031772625.1 of Pinus tabuliformis. Classification (NCBI taxonomy): domain Eukaryota; kingdom Viridiplantae; phylum Streptophyta; class Pinopsida; order Pinales; family Pinaceae; genus Pinus; species Pinus tabuliformis. The sequence continues at coordinate 1,894,096,580 of CM062817.1, read as the reverse complement.
AACTGATACTTATGTTCCGAGTAAACAATGTGAACCAAGTGTTATTCCTCAAGAACAAGTTGAAGAATATGAAGAAGGGCCGAGACGAGTATATTCAAACTTTCTTTATGAAGTTGACCGAAACCAGGAACAATCTGCTAGCTATTGGGGAGACAATAGCTGATCGTGAGATGGTTCTCACCGCACTTGGAGGACTTCCATATGAATGGCACGTATTCACAACTACCATTCTCAACAATAATACCATCCCTAACTTTGATGAGCTTCTGTCTAGATGTATGCAAGAAGAAACAAGGATGAAGGAATTTGATAATGAAAGAAATGCTGCCTATGTTGCTCATTCCCGAAAGAAGAACTCTGGTGGTTCCAAGGACAAAGGAAGGACTAAGACTCAAAAGAAGAAGGGTAAATGTTTCACCTGCCATAGGACTGGACACTATGCTAGAGAATGCCCCTTCCAGAAGAATTCTCCCGATAGTGACGACAACAACAACAACCGAAGGAATGGGAATCGAAGAAATGACAAATCCAAAGGAAAGCGGAAGGCTCACTTTGAAGGAAACAATCCACCTTCTAAAAGGACCGGAAATACCAGGTATGAGGAGTCTAATGTTGTTAATAAAAGAAATGAGTATATTCTAATATCTGCTCTCTCAGCTGCATCTCCGCCCGACACTATGGATGTCTGGCTAATCGATAGTGGTGCCTCAAGACACATCACCGGATTCAAGGAAGCACTTTCTGACATGGTTGAAAGGGATACTAATCTAGAAATTATCCTTGGGGATAATGCCACTTATCCTGTGAAAGGGACCGGGACTGTGACCCTCCACTTGTCTCAAGGACAAGTCCTCCATCTACAAGATGTACTCTATGTACCCAAATTGAAGAAAAACCTTGTGTCTGTATCTGCCATGGAAGACAAAGGTTTCAATGTAACTTTCTCTGATGGAAAGGTACTCATGTGGAAGAAGAGCTTCAAGGAAGCTATCTCAATTGGTTTTAGAGTTGGTACACTCTACCAGGTTGGAGGGAGTCCGTTGGGAGCTATGACTTGTGATACTATCCGTCAAACCGAACTATGGCACCGAAGATTTGGACACCTTCATTACAAGGCTCTTCCCGAAGCAAGGAAGGTGGTGACAGGGATGCCTGATTTTTGAAATAATCATAAAGGTGTATGTAAGGGCTGTGCTGAAGGAAAACATACAAGGGGACCTTTCCCCTCAAGTGTCACAAAGACATCTGAGATATTGCAACTGGTCCATTCTGATCTTTCCGGTATGTTGCCTGTAACATCCCTGGGGGGATGTTCTTACTATATGACATTTACTGATGACTTCTCTCGCAAAACCTGGATATACTTCTTGAAGAAGAAGGATGAGGCTTTCATGTGGTTCCGTACCTTCAAAGCCTTGGTGGAAAATATGACCGGAAAGAAGATCAAGATTTTGAGGACTGACAATGGCACTGAATATGAGTCAAATGAGTTCAAAGACTTTTGCAGAGAAGCTGGCATTAAGAGGGAGACTACCACTGCATATACTCCTGAGCAGAATGGTGTTGCTGAACGCAAGAATAGGACTATTGTGGAAGCTGCCCGTGCCATGCTATGTGACCAGGGTCTTCCAAAGTTTCTGTGGGGAGGAGCTGCAAATACTGCTGTGTACATTCAAAACCGATGCCCTCATTCCGCTTTGGACTCCAAAACTCCCGAAGAGGTTTTCTCTGGTAAGAAACCTGATGTCTCACATTTTAGAATTTTTGGATGTCCTGTCTATTTTCATATGCCGAAAGAAAAGAGAAGTAAGCTGGATGCTACTGGGAAGAAAGGAATGTTTGTGGGCTACAGTGAGACTTCTAAGGCATATAGAGTCTATGTACCTGGTCAAAGGGAAGTAGAGATAAGCCATGATGTCACTTTTGACGAAGATGCTTCCCTGAAGAAAGTAGTAGATCTTCCTAGATCTGAAGAAAACCATAAAGAAAGACCTGGAAATCTGGAAGAACCCCAGGATGAGACTATGCCTGATGTTGAAGGGCCAATGGACCCTATTGATCCTTCCCCTTCTCTAGGAAAGAGGCCATCATGGCTCAGGGACACCCTCGAAGATGCTGAGGGTCATGCTGCCCCAAGGGGAACATTCCGAGAAAGCAAGAAGCCGTGTAGATACCAAGGGTATCTAGCTGCCATGAGTACTATTATACAATCTGAACCTGGATCTTTTGAGGAAGCCATCAAGCATCAAGTCTGGAAGGATGCTATGCATGAAGAATATGAGGCTATTATGAAGAATGATGTCTGGGATGTGGTCCCGAGACTGAAGGACAAATCTGTTGTCACCGCTAAATGGCTCTACAAGATTAAACATGGATCTGATGGGAGTGCTGAAAAGTTTAAGGCAAGATTTGTTGCCCGTGGCTTCTCTCAAAAGGAAGGAATTGACTATGACGATATATTTGCACCTGTGGCTCGATATACCTCCATCCGATCCATCATAGCCCTTGCTGCTACGCAAGGATGGAGTCTTCATCAGATGGATGTCAAGACCGCTTTTCTGCATGGTGCAATAAAGGAAGAGGTGTATGTAGAACAGCCTCTGGGATTTGAAGTTCAAGATCGAGACACTTATGTCTGCAGGTTGAAGAAAGCCCTCTATGGGTTAAAGCAAGCACCCAGAGCTTGGTATGAGAGGATGGATAGTTACTTGATGAAGCTGGGCTTCACTCGAAGCAATGCTGATCCAAACCTTTACTTTAAGGTTGAGGAAGGAAAGCCTCTCATTCTAGTGCTGTATGTGGACGACCTCTTCCTGACAGGTGATGACCCTCTCATTCATCAATGTAAGAGGGAGCTTGCTGCTGAGTTCGAGATGAAAGACCTAGGACTGATGCACTATTTCCTAGGCCTGGAGGTCTGGCAGAGACCTGGAGAGATTTTCCTTTCTCAAGGAAAGTATATTGTGAAGCTTCTGGAAAGATTTGGGATGGTGGACTGTAAGACCGTGTCGACACCAATGGAACTCAACTTTAAGAAGTTGAGTGGCAGCGCTGCAGGGCCTATCTTGGCCAATCCTACTGAGTATCGTCAACTCATAGGAGCTTTGATGTTCTTAGTGAACACCCGTCCGGACATATGTTTTGCAGTGAATACTTTGAGTCAACAGATGGTTAAGCCTCATCATTTTCACTGGGTTGGTGCCAAGAATCTTTTGAGATATCTTCGGGGCACGATAAACCATGGGCTGAGATACACTGCCGGGAGTGTGATACTCCGGGGATATACTGATGCCGATTGGGCTGGCAGTGTGGTGGATCGTAAGAGCACATCCGGATGCTGTTTCAATCTTGGTTCTGCTTCGATCTCATGGATGAGCAGGAAGCAGAAGTCGGTGGCTTTGAGCACCGCGGAGGCCGAATACATTGCTGCTAGTATGGCCTGTTGTGAAGCAGTTTGGTTGAGGAAGCTCTTTAGTGAGCTGTTCCAACATGTGCTAGATACCACTGTAATACTCTGTGATAATCAGAGTGGGATTCGTATGACTGAGAATCCTGTGTTCCACGACCGATCCAAGCATATTGATATCAGGTACCACTTTATCCGGGATATGGTACAGCGAGGCGCCGTAAGGCTCGATCATGTAGGAATTGATGAGCAGGTCGCGGATATTCTCACTAAGCCCCTGGGGAAGGTCAAGTTCCTAACCTTCCGTGAGAGTCTTGGTGTCGTGGAAAGACCCTATGATGTGGGTCCTGTTGGACGATGAGCTCTGGGAGCTCTGGGGGGCTTTGGGGATAGCTTCTCGGAGCTATAAGCACTCATAATGCTTCTGCCCCACCCTTGTGATTATTGAGCTGGTTCGCCACTCATTTAATCTGTGCCCCGTATGCATCCTACCCATTGAGTTCAGGGCTCATGGGAAGTACCTCTCATTTGGCCAATGAGGTGTGGAAAAGCTAGAGACTATTAGCAAAGACTGATGGACGCATCAGAGATTGCCGTACTCTCTATCTAGGATGGCATGGTCCAACCACTTGATCTGGGATCAAGATTTGTAAGGTCTGGGACCTTTGGACTGATTATGTCAGTCAGGGAATGATGTCTTTGTGACTGACCCACTTCTGTTCTGAAATAAAGAAGCCAGCAAAGCAAGTTTCGGCGGGATGACTCACGATGTTAATTGCACTAATAGATGGAGTTCTCCCTAGTTGAGAGGGAGTGTTAAATTTGGACAACTAGGTCCAAACTCCATGTTCTGATGCTCAGATTAAGAGGCTAATATTTTTGTTGGATTCCTCTTTCTGAGAGGTGTAAAATCCATATAAAAATAGTCTTAATCCGATGAGCAGAACTTATATTTTGAATTTATTATTCTTAATAAATTATATGTGCAAGGTCAACCAGTTTTGTAATGTAGGCTCACATGCCCAACAGATGTGTCACACACCCTCATTGATGGATATATATACAGGAAAAGTTGGAGAGAATTTGATCACAACACAACTCACATCTTCCTCTCTCATCCTAAAAAGTACGAGCTACCTGGAGGACGAATTTCAGCCACACGTGGGAAGGACGAAGAGGATTTTTCTGCTGCTAGGGTTTCGCAGAAGTTTGACCAGCGTTGACTTTGGTCAACGCTTGGTCCAAACAAGCTGAAAACTTGTGGGAGGTTCGATTTTTGAAGGCCGTACTACCTGGCACAAAAATCGAGGTCAAAGGGTTGACCATTTTGCTACTGCGTTGACTTTTAGCTTGCTGCCTCTGCGTTGACTTTTCAGGACGGAGTTGACTTTTGTAGAACTGACTTGGGCTGACTCATCTACTGGTTGGAGGGTTGTTGTGACACATGCTGGGCTAGCTGACCAAAGGAGACTTTGCTGGTTGAAGCATCCTGTTGACCGCCGAAACGAACACATACATTTTTCTTGTTTCTGATTTGTCTTCTGTAAGATCTGCTTATATGTTCTATCTGCATTTTGCTTATCTACTTGTATGATTGCTGTGAGAAAAGTGAAATTGCTCTTAGCATAGAACATCTACAAAACTTTATAGTTCTCCAACTGACCCCAAGCCTTCCTTTATACTTTTCCTGTTGAGAAATCAATAGCCATGATCTAATCTCTAATCAACGGCTAAGATTAAATTATACTTGATCCTCGTCACTTAGAAGCTTCTCATCCATATTTACATTAATTCACTTTAATTATTTTAATTTCCTAAGTTTAGACTTAGGGTTCCGTTAAAAGTAATTAATTATTTGAATAACATGCACTTCGGGTGGAATTTCTCTAAATGATTTCGGGGGCTTGGAGATCTCATGTGTTCTAGCCCCTCCACAAAATTTCGGAGCTAGAGCACTTTCGATGCTACCCAAAAATCAACACTCCTTAGCGAGGAATGTGCTATAGCAATACTTCCCAACATAAGTATCACACTGATCCATGACATCTGTCCTCTGCGCTCCTAATGCTTGGCTTGCTGCCATTCATCCACTGCGCTGCTGCAATTTGTATTGCTGCCCATGACATTGCCACTGTTACTGTTGCATTTGTACTGCAACTCCCTCTCAATATGCTGCATCATGCTGCCCATAGCACTGCCACTGTTACTGCTGCATCTGTATTTCAACTCCCTCTCAATATGCTGCATCATGTTGCCCATAGCACTGCCACTGCTAATTGCTGCACTGCAACTCAGTCGTTGAGAAGTAAGCAATTGAAAAGTCACCCAAAAGCTGACATGCTGGTTAGTCTGGATGCCCCTAGACGTTGAACCTTTGCTGCTAATCTGTGCTGACCCTCCGATGCTACTGCACTGCTGTTGCAGTCTGCTCTGTGCCTTCCGCACTGCTGCTATACTCCACTGCGCTGCTTCAGACTTTGGCACTCTAGCTCTGCCCACTGTTGGTCCATCATCCCTCGCACTAACTTACTCCCGTCATTCTTTTACTGCCATTAAGGGCTCCCGTAGCCGTATGTGATCCAACAGTTTGGGCACCTCAATGATCCTGCCCTTACTGTAGTGCTCCTGACTACAGCGCAATATCGCCCCACCTCTTCTCTAGAGGTGCATGAGCACTCATGGCACAATCATCATTGTCCTCTTTGTCAGCTTGCACTGGAGCAGCCTTTGAGTCAGACTTCTCTTCTTTGCCCTTCTTCCGAGGGCACTGTGTGGCAAAATGACCCATTTCTCCACATCTGAAGCATCTGACTTTGGATATGTCCTTCTTCTTTCGTTTCTGCTGCCCTTGCTATCCCGCTGATGCAAGAGCCGCATCCTCCTCTTCCTCCTTCTTGATTCTGACCCCTTTGTTGTTGCTTCCCGCCTTGGTCCATTGTCTGATCTCTTCCTGTCGAAGAGCTGCCCACATCTCCTCCCAACTGGGAAGAGAAGCCCTGCCCAAGATGCTTTGGACAAAGGTTTCCCAGTCTTTAGTGACTGCATTCAGGGCAGTCCTAACCATAAATTCAGCATTTGGTGTAGCCCCTACAAAAGTTAGCTGGTCACGGATCCTTTGCAACTTGAGAAGGAAGGGATCAATTTCTTCTCCCTTCTACATCTGAAACTGTCTTAGTTGACTCTCAAGCAACATCTTCCGTTGAATGGAAGTTCCCTCGTAAAATGTGGTCAAGGCCTCCCACATTTCCCTTACTGTCTAAGTCACCTGACACGGGGATTCGGGACACGTAGGATTCGGGATTCGTGGTGTCGGATTCGGGACACGCTGACCCCCCAGAACAGGACACGTTATATATTATTTTATTAAAATATATATATATATATATATAATATATTTAAAAATATATATATATACATATTAAAAATTAGATATTATCATATTTCTTACACAAATTTTAATTAATGATACAAATTTATTGATTTCAAACATAGATCTTCATCTATAGCTATTAGCATGCATAGTACATACAAAATTCAAATAAATGTCAGTGGTACTGGTCACATAAATGATAAATCTATTAAAAATTTAAATCATGATTCATAATTCATAACTGAAAGACAACTTACAACTACAAGATAGTAAGATAAACACACTGACAACTGTAGTTTTCTCATTAAGTCATCAAATCAAAATGTGTTACATAGGTACTGTTGGTGCAATGCCAATGGCAAATAGAAATAGAAAATATAAAACAACTACAGGTATACAAGCCTCAAGGCATCAATCAGCATCAGAATCAGCATCACTGTCCCCATCATCATGGTCCCCACTGCTCTCCTCTACATCCTCCTCCTCCCCTGTATCCATAGTCGCCTTTGCATCTGCTGGTATGGAGGCTGACCCCTCTAAGTCATCAAATCTAACAGGCTCTAGCACTGGATCATTGAGATCCATGTTGGCCAATGCCAACTCAACAATGGTGTCCAGACCCATATCATCAGGGACAGTGTTACTTGGGAGCGGGAGCGAAAGCGGGGAGCGGAAGCGAAAACGGGAGCGGGAGCGACATATTCAAAAGCTCTTGTTTTGGTGCTCTTGATTAAATACGAGTTCCATACCCTAATACATGACAAAATTCAATGGAAACATTGCAATCCCCCAATCCTAAAATCCTAAAAAACTGATAAGTCTGCTGTATTTTGAATGAAATCTAAAATTCTACTTTCTCCATATGAAATCCAATGAGGCCGGAACCACTCTCAAACATCCTGAGTCATTTCATGGTAATGTTAAAAATGTAAGTAAAAGGATGAAAATGAAGATTAAGGAGAATGTCATTACCATTTAACATTAAGAATTTAACATTACCATGAATAGCATATCAATACTAGGGCCTAGACTTGATTATGAAGCTGCCAAAATGCTCTACTCCTTGCTGCAACAGCACAAATCACTTACCAAATGAAAATATTAATAAGAAAACACGCCCTTTTCATACCCGCGCTGAGCTTAGCGAGTCCTGGAAACCGGACACGTGTCCTAAAATCACGACACGCCCCTGAAAATCGCGACACGCCCTCGGACACGATGTGTCCTGTGACTTGGACACGAATCCAGACCGAATCGTGTCGGATTCGCCGGATTCGGTATTCGCAGGGGGTTTAGGACGAATCCGGTGACTTAGCTTGCTGTGTATTTTTCAACAATATGTGGGATCACATGATACTTGACCCCGTCCAAGATCATGCACTTTGCTTTTGCTTAAGCCTCCTTGTACTTCTTGAGAGGATCAACATCAACCGGAACAACAACCGTCCTCGAGGCATAATCCTTGATGCAATTTTTATCCAAAATTGCTAGGATCTTGGCCTTCCAGATGACGAAGTTGGATGCTCCATCCAACCTGTCCTGATCCCTCAGTCCGTTAATGACCATATCTTCTCAAATAAATGTCGAACTGGTTCTCTTCTCCCTTTTTTGCTGTTGTCCTAACAAAACTCGGATCTGGATTTCTATGGTGCTAGAAATCCTCTAAGGAACAAGTTCCCTCTGAATTTCGATTTCCTTCATGGAAATCCTTTTGCCAACCACTGTCGAACCACCCCTCTGATCTTTCTTTGCTGCTGCTCAGCATTAGATCTAGATTTGTTGGCAAGAAATCTTCTGAGGCACTGATTCCCTCTACTTTGCTTCTGCCCCACTAGGTACTGTTCTGCACCAACAAAATCAACACCCCACCAGCAACTCTAGATGAAATCTGCACTGCACCTCTAGCCACGACAACCAGAAAAACAAGACTCAACAGTCTCTGTGCTGGCCCAGTAACCATTGCGCTGCCCTCTGCAGCAACAACGTCACCCAATCAGGCTGACATAGGCTCTGCGTGAGCCTCCCTTGGTGACTGCGTCACCCCTCCTCTGCTCTCTTGGCCTGAAACTGCGCTGTCTCTCGGGACAATTGTCTTCACGCACATATTTTCCTCTGTCCTTTCGCTGATGGCTTCAATCCTCCTTGAAATGCAATCCCTCTGATACCATGTGAAAATTTCTGAATCTAACAAATTAGAAATCCTATTGCATTAAGTTGATTTGCATTACCCACTTGTGTTCTTCATTTTAACAAGTTATTTTCAGAATTATTCAAAAAACATTATTGCAAATACACTGCATCCTACACTAGTATATAGATCAAGTACTGAAAAAATAAATGAGACAACCACACAAAGGACACACTTATTTTTGGACTAAACGTCCCCGGAAGAACCCAACGCGGGAAAACCGGTGCAGCGTCTCTGAGTGTTTTCTATTATTAAGCAATAGTTTTGAATACAAATGTTGGTTGCCTCTCGGCAAACCAGTGATTGATAAATACAATGGCGGAAAATCTGAGTGAGTTTTACCTCACTTCACCTGGCAGATACCTGCTAATTCGACAACAAAACTGGCTAGCCCCAGGTACTTCTGCGCTGGCCCTGCGTAGGACTTGTGTTAGCCCTATAGACTTTGCGTCAGCTCTTCTGCCTACTGCGTCAACTTTCTCGGCTATTTCGACAGTTCATGGCAGTTCCGACTTTCAGCATGGAAGGCAACTTTCTCGTCTGCGCTGGCCCTTCTGGCTCTGCGTCAAGGTTGCGTGGGCCGAGACTGGCCCAACGTTAGTATGTGGAGAAAATTAACCGAGTCAAAAGCACATAAGTGGACATATATTTTATATTATACCCCAAAGAGGTGAATAGACACGTTTCACTAGGGTTGTAACTTTTGAGAAAAAAGAAAAGATTATAAATAAAATATATATAAAGAGAAATATTATATTATAAAGGGGTATTTTAAAGAAAAAATCAAGACATAAAATTATTTAAAATATACATAAGTACAAAGCGGATATTATTATAAAAGGTTACTTGAAAGATTCATATATTAAAGTTTATAAAGGGTTAAATCTAGAACTATAAAGAGACATAAGGATAACAAGTTATAACAAAGGAAGAGTATTTTTTAAAAGCATTATAATAAATATAAGGTGTAGTTTATTTAAATGGTGGAGCTATACTTGACTTTCTGAGAACGACTAGGAGTCGTGGAGAGACCCTCTCCTGAGGGTCCTGTATGATATGTATATTGAGCTCTGAGAGCTCCGGGGGGCATGTGGTACTTCTTAGAGTGATGAGCAACCATAGGGTGAGTGATTCAGCCTTCCCCTAGTGGTTTGCTATGTAGGCAGGATGACTGGTTCATCCTTCTCCTGATGAGACATAATCATAGGGTGAGTGGTTAACCATAGGGTGAGTGATTCAGCCTTCGCCTAGTGGTTTGCTATGTAGGCAGGATGAGTGGTTCATCCTTCTCCTGATGAGACATAATCATAGGGTGAGTGGTTCAGCATGTGGTACTTCTTGGAGTGATGAGGAACCATAAGGTGAGTGGTTCAGCCTTCCTCTAGTGGTTTGCTATGTAGGCAGGATGAGCGGTTCATCCTTCTCCTGATGAGACACAATCATAGGGTGAGTGGTTCAGCCTTCCCCTGGGATACCCCATGGCAACATGTAGACGGGATGAGTGGTTCATCCTTCTCTTGCTGAGACATCCTACCCATGCAGTCTGGGACTCATGGGAAGTACTTCTCATCTGGCCAATGAGTAGGGAAACGAGGATAGGGACCATAGTAGTACCGATGGACATATCGTGTTACTACCGTACTCCCTATGCTAGGATGATATTGATTTGGGATCAATTAGATCTGACTTCGGGTCAGTAAGAGTGTTTTGACACTCTCTTTATTGGAATTGATTTTGGATCAGTAAGAGTGGTATGACACACTCTCTTTATTTGGAACTGATTTCGGATCAATAAGAGTGGTATGATACACTCTTTATTTGGATCTGACTTCGGGTCAGTAAGAGTGGTATGAGACACTCTCCTTTATATGGGACTGACTTTGGGTCAGTAGAGAATGGTATGATACATTCTCGATCACTTCTTCTTCTTCATAGTTCAGCAGAGCAGTGCAGGGCACTAATGGCAGAGATAGTATGGACTGACAGATGGATTTGTAGATGGAGTTCTCCCTAGTTGAGAGGGAGTGTTAAAATTGGCAACTAGGGCCAAACTCCATGTGGGCCTTCTTATTCATGGCAGCTGATATTTTTCTTGGATTCCTCTCGTCGAGAGGTGTAGGATTGATCTAAAGATCATCCATTCCAATATCTATTCATGGAGATATTAATTTATTTGTGTTATGTGACAATTCGTCAAGGTCGGCCAGCAACCAAATTACTCCCATCTATCCTCAACGTTGCACTATAAATAGAGGTGCCTTGCAAGTCATTTTACACACACTCTTGTGATCTCTCTCTTCATTCTGTTTTGGGTTTTGATGAAGGAGAGATCTAGAGGGAGTGCCCTAGGCTCTACACTGCCCTAATGATGAAGCCCTAACGTTGTCATGAAGGAGAGATCCTAAACGCTGCAATGGAGAGCCCTAATTACAGTTTGGGAGAAGCCCTAGACGTGGAGGAGAAAGGGTCTTCTAGGAGTCCCTACGCTGCCCTAAATGCAGTCATGGAAACACAACAAGGAGAGGCTAAATGCAAGTCTATATCAGACCCTAATACGCTGTCCTTAAATACCCTAATGCTGCCCTAAATGCAGTCATGGCGAAGTGACCTTAATGCTGTTATAAAGAGACCTTAACACTGCCTATAGCCGCAAAGGAAGAAGTCACCTTGGCCACAGTTTAAGGAGAGTTCTTATGTGCCCTAAACGTAGTCTAAGGGAGCTACAATTCACAGCCTAAAAAGGTTCTCTAATCCGCAGTCTATGGGACCTTCATCTGCTGTCAAGTCAAGCTCTAAAGGAGCCCTAAACGCAGGTCTATCAATCACCTTCCATCCGCTGTCAAGGAGCCCTAGCCGCAGTCAAGGTAAGGCTTATACTCACAGCTAGCCGCAGTAAAGGGGAGGCTTCTTACGCTATATGTAGGAGGCTCTACCGAGATCTAGGAGGAAGCCCTAATCCGCATTTATTAAGGATCCTAATCTGCTGTTATACATGGTTTAGATGAAGCCCTAAAATGCTGTTAATGGAGGTCCTTATACTCAGCCTGAAGTAGTCCTAAAGAAGCAGTCATTGACAACTATGTTCACAGCAAAGGTGGCTGTAAGGAAATATCTTATCACAACATTAATACATGTTTGCTGTAGGTAACTATGTGATGAAGAGGGCTGGTATAATCATGCCCTAAGGACTATTTGATAAGCCACAACTTTACCGTAAAGAAAAGTGTTGAAGTCTTCTCCTTGGCATTGCTATGTGCTTGGCCATAGGCCATAGCATCATAGCAAGGGTTTATTAAGAGCTGATCCATTGAGATTAGTGCCGTCATCAGTTCAACTACATATCACATAGCAAGGGAATGTAGGAGCAACTTGTCATCAGTGAATGGTGCAGCATAGTGATGATGAAGTGGAGCATGAACAGTGCAACATAGTGCAGCATAGTGACGATGAAGTGCAGCATGAAAGTGCGGCATGGTGCAGCATAGTGCGGCATGAATGGTGCAGCATAGTGCAACATAGTGATGATGAAGTGCAACATGATGGGTGCAACACAGTGATGATGGATGCAACTTGGTTGGACACAACATGGTGATGAAATCACCTTGGAGGAATGTTTGCCTTCACCCGAGTTCGGAACTGCAGTCCATGTCCTCAGATCTGCAACCTCTTTATGTCATCTTCATGGTGGAGATATCTACTCTTATTTTGACAAGTCAAAGTGTTGACTTCTGATGTATATGTACTATCTCTCTCTGCTGAACTATTGAAGAATATAAGGAGAATTGATCAATGGTTTCCCCACATTGGGGTTTGTCCCTCGCTGGCGCCACATCTTATATCCTCTTGTCTTGGCTTGTTTTCTGCGATTTATGTTTATGTTCTATCTACACTTTACTATCATGTTGATGTGATTGCTAATCTGAATATTGTCATTGGGCTAATATGAAAAATTGAAGTAAATTGCGCTAAGCATAAAACATACCCAAAATTAACAGGGATCAATTATCCAGTTGCTGATCAGCCAGAATATTTGTTTCCGAGGAGAGGTACTTCTGCCAAGGAAATTCTCTGAAGGGTGAGCCATTTCTGGCACCCTAGTTGTATTCATAAAATTGCATAATAATAAAACCCTCATATCTGCTACACTAGTTTTCTCGCATTGGGTTTTCGGGGACGATTGTCCAAAAATAACGGTGTCCCTTGTGTGATTGTCTCAGTTATTTCAGTTGCTGATCTGTATATGAGTTAAGGCTGCATTTGTGTTTATTTCTGTATTTATATTTATAAATAACTTGTTAATGGAAAGAACAAGTAGGAGATAATAAACTAGATAATGCAGTAGGGATTTCTGATGTGTCAGACTTAAAAATTTCAACATGGTATCAGAGGATTGCAGATCACAGAAAGACTGAAGGCACTAATAGAAATTTGAAATTTGCAGCAGTAGTAGCTGTCCCAGGAGATAACGCTGTTCCAGAGCAGAAGCAACAAAAGAAGAAGTGACTCAGAGTCTGCGTCATAATTTCGAGCCAGGAGGAGGGCTAGTGCATAGGCAGAGGGGCAGATCAAACCTACGAAGTGCCCGGTCATCTTTCCCAGCCAGGAAGGATCGACGCTTTTGGCCAGGATGAGTAGATTTAGCCTTTGCTGGGATTGCGCAGGGCCTAAAGGGCTCAGTTTTTTCAGTTGCCGGGGCTTGGGGAGCTGTGGGCAGATTGTGATTTGAGGAGCTTGTGGGACACGGTTTTTGTCGAAGCAGAACAGTGTTTAAGGAGACGAAGCCAAGGTAAAGGGAACCACTACCTCGACGGATTTCTAGCCAAGGAATCCAGATCCGTGTTGCAGCGGAAAAGGAGGATTGGAGAGGAGTAGTTCAACATTTGGCCAGAGGACTTCCAGGAGGGAAATCAGGACTTAGAGGGAGATTTCTAGGAGGGGAGTCGAGACTCAGAGGGAGTCCAGAAGAGGAGCTGAAATGGCAGTCAATGGATTGAGGGATCAAGACAGATTGGACAAAGCTTCCAATTTTGTCATCTGGAAGGCCAAGACCTTGGCAATCCTGGACAGACATCGCATCAAGGACTTTGCCTTGAAAACCGTAGCTATCCTAGTTGACCCAGCTGCTAATGAAAAGTATGAGGAGGCCGAGGCGAAGGAAAAATGCTTGATCCTAGATAGGGTCAAAGATCATGTCATACCACATATTGCTGAGAAGAACACAACAAGGGAGATGTGGGAGGCGCTGACCACCTTATACCAGGGCTCTTCCATGCAGAGGAAGATGCTATTGGAGAATCAGCTGCAGTCATATCAGATGCAGAAGGGAGAGCAGATAGATCAGTTCCTTCTCAGGTTGTAGGAGATTCGCGACCAACTTACTTCTGTGGGGTCTACACAGATCTCGATTTTATGGTCAAGACTGCCCTGAATGTAGTCTTCGAGGAGTGAGAGACATTTGTCCAAGTATTTTGGGCAAGGCTACTCTTCCCAGTTGGGAGGAGATGTGGGCAGCACTTCGTCAGGAAGAGATCAGGAGGATGACCAAGGCCGGGAGTAGTGGCAAGGGAGGTCGAATCAAGAAAGAGGAGGAGGATGCGGCTCTAGCATCTACGGGACAACGAGGGAAGAGGAATAAGGACATATCCAAGGTTAAGTGCTTCCATTATGGGGAGATGGGACATTATGCATCTTAGTGTCCCAAGAAGAAAAACAAGGGAGAGGCTTCCGATTCAAAGGCAGCTCCAACTAAGGCGGAGAAAGAGGTCGAGACTGATGATGATTGTGCCATGAGTGCTCATGCACCTCTAGAGAAGAAGTGGGGTGACATTGAGTTGTAGTCATGGGGACTACGTACTAGGGGTAGGATCCTTGAGGTGTCCAAACTCTTAGAACATACCCGACTACGGGAGCCCTTAACGACAGTAGCATGATGACAGATGTCGGGTGGAGCAAAGTGTGATGGAGCAGCAAGGCAAGGCTAGAGTGCAAGAGTTTGTAGCAGTGCAACAGAGGTTGCAGCAGTGTGAGAAGCAGAAAGGTGTTTGCAGCAACGCAGTGGCAATAGAGGGAGCACGGGTTAGCAGCAGAGGTAGTTTTAGCATCACGAGGCTCCCAGACTAACTGGGATGTCAGTGTTTGGGAAAGTCAGTCACCTACTTCTCGGTAATTGAGTTGCAATGCAACAGTTAGCAGTGGCAGTGCTAGGGGCAGCATGGGCAACATATTGAGAGGGAGCTGCAATACATATGTAGCAGTGGCGTGGCAGTGTCATGGGCAGCAGTATAGGAAGTAGCAGTGCAGTGGATGTAAGGTAGCAACCCAAGCATCAACACATATATCGGTGCGGAAGTTCAGTGTGATGTTTCTGTGGCGAAGCATTACTAGAGCACATTCCTCGCTAAGAGGGAGTGTTTATTTGTGGTAGCATCGATGTGCTCTAGCCATGAAAATTGGTGGAGAGGCTAAGGCACATGAAATCTCCAAGACCCAGAAATCGTGTTGGGAAACTCCACCTGGATGGAGAGATATTAAAATAATTAATATTTTTAATGGGGTTCCTAAGTATAAACTTAGGAAAATTAAAATATTAATCTGTATTAATATAAAAGGGTGAGAAAGTTCTAAATGACGAGGATCAAGCCAAATCTAATCTCAGCTATTGATTAGGGACTTAATTTCGGCGATTGAATCGTCAACATGAAAAGTATAGGAGGAGGCTCGAGGGTCAATTGCAAAGACACCAAGTTGATCAGTCGATTCGATTTTCTGGGGCAGGGTTTGATGAGAAATCGAGTTAGTGATCTGTTGAAGCGAGGGGTAGTTCGACAGAAGGCCGAGAATACATATCAGAGAGGCAGAGAAAGTGTCGAAGAGACAACGCAGAGCCTTGGAAGGCTGATGCAGAGGCTAAGGAGGCCAACGTAGGTGACACATAGGGCCAAGAGGCTGACGCAGAAGCAGCAGAGGCTAGCAGAGCTGATGGTGGGCTAAAGAGGCAACACTGAGGTACTTTTGTGGGACAGACTGGGAGTTGAGAGGCAGACGCAGAGCAGAAGAGGGTGACACAGTCCCTGGAGGGTGACGCTGTTCCAGAGAGAAGCTTGGAGCAACTTTCACTGTCCAGCTAAGGAACTGTCGAAGTTGCTGCGGGAGCAATCACCCAGTTGTTTATGAGCCGAAATATCTGTCTCCGAGGAGAGGTACTTCTGCCAAGGAAATTCTCTGAAGGGTGAGCCATTTCTGGCACCCTAGTTGTATTCAGAAAACTACATAATAATAAAACCCTCATATCTGCTGCACCGATTTTCTCGCATTAGGTTTTTCCGGGGACGATTGTCCAAAAATAACGGTGTCCCTTGTGTGATTGTCTCAGTTATTTCAGTTGTTGATCTGTATATGAGTTAAGGCTGCATTTGTGTTTATTTCGGTATTTATATTTATAAATAACTTGTTAATGGAAAGAACAAGTAGGAGATAATAAACCAGATAATGCAATAGGGATTTCTGATGTGTCAGACTTAGAAATTTCAACAGTTCTCTTCAGCGGTTAGCGTTCAGAGGATCGAACAACTCTGATACCAATGAAACGAACAAAGTTCGTACTTCCCGTTGAATACTCCAGAAGACTTGGAATATGAAAATATCCATTGAGGATACAATTTATATATAATAATATTTGTATCCTCAATGGATATTTTCATATTCCAAGTCTTCTAGAGTATTTAACGGGAAGTAAGTCTTGAAGGAAATGTAACTAGGTTCGGTCTTCATAAATGTACTTTTGATATTTCTATTTATCCAAGAAAAGAAATATTATTTTTTATGATATATGTCAATGAGTTTCTTGCTCATTGAAGTAGGTTTAGCACATGTTAAAGTGTTATAGGTAAGTCAAAAGGTCAAAAGAATTATGTTAAAGACCTTAAGGGTATGTTACATTATTTATAAGAGTCAAAGAAGTCACCTCCAAGCAAAGTCAAGTCTCCTCCTAGAAAAGTCAAGTCTCCTCCTAGCAAAGACACCATCAAAAGAAGCAATGGCACCATTAAAAGCACCTATCGCAGTGAAGGAAGACAAGTTGGCCTCAAAGCAGCAAGTCGGCCTAAAGGAGGGACAATCCTCTATATATAGAGGTTGTCCACTCCTCCAAAAGTAAAAAAAAAATCATCTCAAAAAATCAACGAGCAAGTGAAGTCAAATAGAAGGTGAAAAGTCGAGTTTAAAGGAGCCTCTAGTGCAATGAAGGAGGAAATATAACCGAAGTATAAAGCACTGTTTTAGGGTGAATTGCAACCACACGTGCGAGGAATAGGAGGGTTGCCTATAGCCACTACAGCAACAACATTAAAGTTGCTCATCTCTCATTGGTTGGGCTACAAACTAGGCCTACTAGGCCTCCTATCCAAGTGAAGAGGCAAGGACCTCAAGCGAAGGTAAAAGGAGCTCTATAACAACAACAAGAACTCTCACACGTGCGAGAATTAGGGCTGTAGTGTTGTCACACTCAGCCTACCACTATACTTCAAGAAAGAGACTCGATTGATCAAGAGAAGGAAGGAGTATTCTGTTGAACAATCTTGGGCAAATAAGTGTAGTGTGATTCTTCGTTACTTGATAACAATTTGTGGAGTCTTTTTACCTTTTCTTGTTAGCTTAATCTTCTTCTTCTTGTTATTAATGCATGTGTGTGTACTTCATCAAAATGCTACCAAAACATAAGAACAAGAACACAAGATGTTGGCTCTTTGCCAGGGCCAAAACCTCTCTTCTCTTGACAGGAAAACCCTTTTTTAAGTTTCTCTTAGTGAAGCTTCTTATTGATCAATGCCAAACCCTAGACCCTTGATAAGAATGTATTCCAAGCAGAAGTCAAGTCCTCTCCTCTTTCCTGCACTTTGTTCCTCGGCACATAGGCTTCCTCCTTCCGACACTTTGCTCCTTAGCGCTTTTTCCTTCTTTGTTTCTTGTCTAGAGATAGACCTTCCTTGAGTGAGCCTTCTAGATGAGGTGTTCCTCTTCTATCCCTTGCTCAAGTAGACTTCTCCTTTGACCAAATGAGATCCTTCTTGAGATATGGGTGTATCACTGTATTGTTGTTCTGCTGCCCTAGTTTTTCTAATGTGTGGGAGGTTCACTTGGTGTTGTATGCCCTTCTCTCCTTCACTTGAGTGTCTTTCTTCTATGCTCGAGTAGGAGGCCTTGTAGGCCTAGATTTAGCCCCAAACAAAGATAGACGGGTGACTATGAATTGTTGTTGTCCTAGCTGCAGGGGCTGTTGAAGAATCTAAGAGCATGCATATTAAGGGTGATTCTTCGATACATGATAACAATTTGTGAATTGTTAATGCAATTTTATCTTAGCTTGATTGTTTACTTCATCATTAGCATGTGTAAGTTAACTTCAACAAACTGCTATCAAACAAAAGAGAGAAGAACACAAATGGTTGGCTATCTGCTAGGGCCAAAACCTCTCCCTCTTGGAGAGGAAAACCCATGTGTAAAATTCTTCTTATAGAGATTCCATTGATGAATACCAAGACCATGACCCTTGACACACTCTGCCTCTCCAAGACCAAGACATCAATCCACTTGCTTGAATGTTGCTGAGATCATCAACTTGCTGCACCTCTGAGATCACTATTTCATCTTCAAGAGCTTCGTCACTGCTGCAAGGTTGATGAGAGCATTATACATCATGACTGTTCCTTGAGGCTAAGATGATCTTTGTACCTTGAGATCATAACTGCACCTTACTTCACTGTAGGATTATGATCCTGGTCTCTTACCTTTGATGAGACTAACACTCCTCACAGTGGTGATCATTGTTTCTTTTATCACTGCCTTATATTCTAAGACACTGCTGTACAAGATGTTTGTACTGCCATAAGAATGTCACCGAGATCCATATATCATGACTGCTGTGCAAGATCCATCAACACAGTCCCTTCGACTAAGATCTTCTTCATCCTACCGAGATACTTATAGGTATGCCGAAGTCATTATGTTATTGTGATTTGTCTATACAGATCCGAAAGTTAAGACAGAGATGCCGAGATATGACCCTTGACACTTCTTGTAATTCTGATCATTGTTTGCATTATGCAATGAATACATTACTTGGATCATCTTCATACTGCTATCCAATATGCCTAGACAACTACAGGAGAACCACCGAGATCTGGTGTTACGACTGTGTCTTCCCATTCATGCAAGGTCTTGATTGCGGCTACCTCACTTGTCTGCGGCTACTGCGGCTCCTCCATGCTTGACTGCGACTCTCTCTTTATCACTGCGGCCACCCTCTACTGCGGCTCCTCTTCATGACTGTGGCTTCATCTTTAAGCGAGTTCTGTTCTGCTCCATTAGGCCGAGGTCAAGACTGCACCTAAACCCCAAACGAGGTGCAGTCAAGCCCTAACTGCGGCTCTGCTCCTCCACATGAAATTTCAGAGCCTTCCGAAATTTTCTTGTATGTTTTTCGTTGACCCTTCATGGGTATTTATAGTGGTCATCCCATATATGCAAGCCGACATGAACTTTCGAACCGACGTGACCCTTTCTTCAAGCCGACATGTCATATATTTATTTATTTAATTCATTTTGGAGCCGACGTTACATTCCTTTGTTGTTTTGCTTGCAGATTTCAGTGAGCTTGCTCTTGGAGGATTCTTCTTGGTCTTGGAGGGCTGGTTTGACACCAATACATTTTACATAGGCTCTTAAAGAGCTTCTCCATTCATGACATGACTCTTTGACATATAAACAAAATCCTAAAGACATCAAGAAGAAGTCTTTCACCTAGTGACACTTCTTGCTCATGAAATCCATGAGCAAGATTACAAAAATAATTTATTCTCTTTTATTACATCAAATACAAAGAGCATGTCATTATGAAGACAAAACCTAGTTACACTTTCTTCAACAGGGACAACCCTCTGTTGCCTCACACGTGTGACTGCAGCTACCCTAGAACAGACCTCTTTAACTTCGGTTGTATACCCTTCTTCCTCGCTGCCCTTAGAGACCCTTTTCCTTCGCTCTTTCTTGCCTTTTACCTTCGAATTTCAGAGAGGAGTGCGTTGTCTTTTGAGGGAGTGGACAACCTCTATATATAGAGGTCTGTCCCTCCTTTAGGCCGACTTGAGGACTGTTTGGAGGCCGACTTGCTATCTTGCTTTGGATGGCTTCTTTGGTGGTGTCACATGCTTGAAGGATCCTCTTTGATGGTGCCTTTGCATAGGAGGGGACTTGACTTTGCTTGGAGGTATTTTCTTGACTTTAATACATATTCATACATGGTGTAACATGCCCTTAAGGTCTTCAACCTTTTTCTTTTGACTATTTGACTCACCTATAACACTTTAACTAGTGCTAGACCTATTTCAATGTTATATACCTAGGGGGGATAATATGGGGTACCAAGGGAGGTACCCAGGGTAATAATGTAATAATGGGATGGGCCATAGTAATAAATAAGGTGGTTAACCCATATCATGTAAGGGACCACAAGTAATTAGTAATAATGTAATGGGCCCGTGGTATTAGTTTGATGATATGAGGGAACCATGGTAATGCCCCATGGTATTGTATGTATGAGGCCTATATAGAGGCTAGAGACTCCATGTGAAGGATTGTGAAGGATTATTGTATGAACAGTCATATGGCTTGTGGAGTGTTCTCATTCCTTAAGGAGTGAATGTATGGTGTTACCCTACCTTAAGGGTTTGATCAATAAAGAATCATTTCATATTATTTCTGGGTTTATTTGCATTGTCTTATATTTTCATATCAGATCTATAATATTTCTGGGTTAGATCTATAACAAGTGGTATCAGAGCACTTTCTTAGGCAAACAATGGAATTTTTTTTTTTGTAGGATTTCGGGGACGGCGAGTTTTCAGATTAGATCTTTATGTTTTGGTACAAGATCTGCAAAATCTAATTGCAGATCTGGATTCTATGTGAAAAATACCCAATTTCAAAAAAAAAATCGGTCGAATCGGAGTCCGGATGAAGGAGATATCGCTGATCTAAAAATTAGTGGGGTTGCAGACAAATTTTCAGGGCAGCGAGTTTGCGGCGTAGATCTGGACGTCCTGGTGCAAAATCTATAAAATATAATTACAGATCTGGATTCTTTGTGAAAAAATACCCAATTTCAAAAAAAAAATCAGTCAAATCGGAGTCCAGATGAGAGAGATATCGCTGATTTAAAATCAGCTCTTTTTTGCAGAAATTTTGGTGACGGCGGGAGTGTTGCAGCGCAGATTTGAAATTAGAGTGCCTGGATCAAGATTTCTATCACATGGGCAGATGCAGAATGGTTGTTTCATTTCCAAAAACAGGTCATAATAGGGATTCTGAGCAATATTGACAGAATTGTGGCCATTTCAAATTTTTGCCAATTTTTTTTTTTCTTTTTTTTTTCTTTTTTCTTGTGATGGCGAGCCAAGATCAGAGTTTGAGGGACTTGTATAAATTTGATGGCTCTCATCCAACCAAATGGCTAGCACAAATGGAGAAATGTTTTAGTTTGAATTACATCATGGATGATGAGACTCCGCTGAGAATGGGAAAAATGTACTTGGACAATGAAAGATGACAATGGTGGCAAAGGCATCAACATTGCTATCAAAGGCCCTTGACTCGGGACATATTTACAAAAGCTATTATGGACCACTTTGACCGTAAAATTAATCTTGTGGATAAGCTCACACAGACAGACATACAGCCTAGCAAAGATTTTATTTTTACAGAAAAGAAGGAAACCAAGGAACCTAAAGGGTTATTTTCTGCTGGTATCTCCTTATTGCAGGTTCATGGATTGATTCAGAAGGAGAAAATCATTGTGTCTATAAATCCGAGTTGCAAGCAAAATCTCATAAATGTCAACTTGGCAAAAAAATTGCAAATTCCAGCAAAACACATTGAAAACACACAAGTGGATGATGAGGATGTTCAAGTGTACAAGGATTTGAAGATTTCTATGGATAAGTATGTGTTGCATGGTGATTTTTATGCTTCAGATATGGATAACATGGATGTTGTTTTGGGATACCCTTGGATGGAATCAGTGGGTACTATCAATATTAATGTACAGAAGAAATTCCTGAAGCTCTGGTATAAAAAGAAGAAAATTACATTACATAATATTTCCATTAATAAACGGGTAGAGTCCAAGGAGGCTGAAGCAGAAGATGTTCTAGGGTCTGACATATTAGATGATGAGCCAGTGATGATAGACAATCAAACACAAACAGAGGCTGAAGCAGAAAAGGTTACAGGTGCTGATACATCAGAGGAGGGCTCAGTGGTTGAAGTAATATTGAAAGATAAGACACCACAACAGGCACCACAACATGCACCAGATAACAGTCAGGCTCTCGTAAGGGGTGAAAAAGCCATCGTGGGTTAAAACTTCAACATATCATCACCCACATCACCCCGCAAGACAACCATCAAGATGGAAACCAATTAGCCACACGGACAACAACCCCCGCAGGACAGATAGAGAGGAGCGAAGATCCACCTACTACACATCAACACAGAAGAGCTACCACGGTCAACTTCCATCTCAAACGAGCGAGGCACCAGCGAGACTGAGGGTTCACCTTTCTCTTGGATGGCTAGATGCACGTGCATGGTACCAGTGGACTACTCTTTTGAGTAGATCTTATTATTTGTGTTCTTCCCATGTTTTGGGGACGAAACATGCTAAGGGGGGTGGAATGTTATATACCTAGGGGGGATAATATGGGGTACCAAGGGAGGTACCCAAGGTAATAATGTAATAATGAGATGGGCCATAGTAATAAATAAGGTGGTTAACCCATATCATGTAAGGGACCACAAGTAGTTAGTAATAATGTAATGGGCCCGTGGTATTAGTTTGATGGTGTGAGTGAACCATGGTATTGTATGTATGAGGCCTATATAGAGGCTAAAGACTCCACGTGAAGGATTGTGAAGGATTATTGTATGAACAGGCATATGGCTTGTGGAGTGTTTTCCTTCCTTAAGGAGTGAATGTATGGTGTTACCCTACCTTAATGGTTTGATCAATAAAGAATCATTTCATATCATTTCTGGGTTTATTTGCATTGTCTTATATTTTCGTATCAGATCTATAATATCTCTGGGTTAGATCTATAACATTCGATGAGCAAGAAACTCATTGACATACATTATAAAAATAATATTTTTTTTTACTTGAATAAGTACAAATATTAAAAGTACATTTATGAAGACCGAACTTAGTTACATTTCCTTCAACATTCCCTCCTAACTAGGGAGGTATTCGCACAACATTACAAGGTGTTTGGCTATTATCAATCTTGAAGAATTCACATAAGAGAAACCGGATTTGCAATCCATCTGTTATAGCATCATATCCATCAGCATTGTCACAGTGCAAGGCCTTGACTAACAACTCCATCTCTTCATGAGATCATGAGCTACAATGCTGGCAAGACCAATGATTTATAGACACCTTCATCATTGTCTCTCAAGGTACATACCCACTCGAGTGTTTTCTGAGTGTGACCTTCTAGGACTATTCTTGTCTTGGGTTCCCAGCCCTCAAAGAATATCAGTCCTCTTGCCTACCCTTGTCTTGGATGCCCTACACATCCTCAAAGAGTATTGGATGCCAAATGATTACCTAATCCTCCCATTCTTTTTTCCTAAGAGAAGACAAGAATGTTGTGTCTATCTTGTGTCTACATTTCCATTCATGGCCTTCATCTAGACTTACGGCAGTTAGTCCTGGTCTAGTGCATGACCCATGAAATGGAAAATCACAATTGTCACTCCTTTGTAATCAGGGGTGATCCAAAAATCCTTCTTGATTAGGGACTTGTCAGAGCTCCCTCTTAACTAGGGACTATTTCATTCATCAACAACTTCTTCTTTGTGGGTCCTACAATTGCTTGATCTCCTTCCTTGCTTGATGTAATGAAGTCTTTGTTCGAACTTCTTCTAGGTAGGGCACCATCCATCGATCACTTTCCTTCCTGGTTTGTCATGTCATTGCTTCCTTCGTGGAAAGTGTCTTTCTTGCCATACATCAAGTTTTCTTGTCTTATGGCTACTCCTTTGTCATCTGTCCATGCTTCTGATCTCCTCCTCTGAATGGATGCGGGAAGGCATGAGTCACACTAGATAAAATCAACATAATATGTCCTCATCTGAAGTATGAGGTGGTTGACTGCAATTAAGAAACTTTGTTTTGAAGCTCCTGGGAATGGAATGTGCGAGGAAGGAAGAGATCGTGAAATATGCAATCATGATGAAGGCGATCAACATCCAAAAGACCAAGAAGATTTGACTAGGAAATCTCTTGGAAAGATATGAAGACTCTGATGGAAAAGATGGAGACCCTTGACAATGGATATCTTTGGGAGATGTGTCAACATGTATGCATGATGCTGATACCTACAGGAAGATGTCATGATGAAGAGCCATCTCATAAGATACGATTTGATTTAATGTTATGTTTTGATTTATTGAATAATATATGGATGAGTTCATGCAGGGCTACTGGAACAAGAGTTGTAAGTACAAGTACAACTAGCATTCATGTGGTGGATGGAAATCCCTGAAAGAAACATGATGAAGAAGTAGCCATATGACGAGGGTTCCAGATATGTATCAAGAAGGCCACTTTCCATGAAGAAAGGAATGACATGACAAACCGAGAAGGAAAGTGATGGATGGCTAATACCCTACAAGGAAGAAGCTCGACTGAATTTCATGACATCAAGGAAAGAAATTGATCAAGAAGCTGTAGGACCCACAAAGAAGAAGCTGCCGATGAAAAGGAGAGTCCCTAGTTAAGAGGGAGCTCTGACAAGTCCCTAATTGAAAGGGAGCTAGGGCAAGTTCTCGGTTAGAGGGAACTTGGGTACATTCCTTTACAGGAAGGGGCATATCTTCCCTAGTTGAGAGGGAGAGATAGACACAACATTCTTGTCTTCGCTTGGGAAGAAAAAATGGAGGATTGGGTAATCATCTAGCATCCGATGCTCTTTGAGGATGTGTAGGGCATCCAGGATAAGAGTAGGCAAGAGGACTGATATTCTTTGAGGGTTGGGAACCCAAGATAAGAATAGGCCTAGAAGGTCATACTTAGTCAACACCTGGGTGGGTATGTACCTAGAGAGACAATCATGAAGGTGTCTATAGTCGTTGGTCTCGCCAACATTGTACTCTGATATGATGAGAGATAGAGCTGTCAGTCAAGGCCTTGTTGTGGAAACAATGTTTGTTACTATGATGCTATACAGATGGGTTACCAATCCGATTCTTCTTATGAGAAATTCTTCAGATTGAGAATGACCAAGCACCATTATGAATACCTCCCTAGTTAAGAGGGAGAGTTGAAGAAAGGGTAACTAAGTTCGGTCTTCATAATGACATGATCTTTGTAAATGATGAAATAAAAGGAATAAAATAATTTTTATATGCCTTGCTTCATGGGTTTCGTGAGTAAGAGGTTTATTTATTAGTGGCTCCCATTGAGAGCCTTAGGATTTATTAATAAGTCAAAGAGTCAATGTCATGTATGAAGAAGCTCTTCTTGAGCCTATTTTTAATGTATTCAAGTCTATAGAAATATGTAGAAGCCCTCCAAAGACAAGCACAATCCCTCTTGAAGAAGTTGACCTACATTTGAATTAAATACACTCATGGCGGCTCACTAAATGACACATCTCTTCATGAATACAAGTCGGCTTATTATGGAGACGAAAGTACTATATAACCATGCTGATCTTCGCATAAGAACAAGACAAAATCGCGGATGCCTCTGTAATTTCGGATGGTAATTGCAGTAGGTAATTATAGTGAATACAATTTCAGATATCTTTGCAACTTCAGATTAATTATAGTGAGTAATTACAATCACAAAGAATCCGAACAAGCATCTCTGTGTCTCGGCCTCCTCACTGTCTTAATGATCACTGTCTCGGTATACTAAACGCAGTCACAGTCTAGGCATCGTTGTGAGGAGAAGGATCTTAGTAATACACTCTCGACATACTAGGCATCATTGTGATGAATGATCTCGGTTATCCAACAATGACACTCTGTCTCGGCATGTATTCTGGACGATGGTATTTATGATCTCAATCATGATGTTAATGAAGACATAGTTTCAAGATGAATATCTCGGTGCAACTCTCATATGTATATATACATATGTCGTTGTTATAGTAAAGGGGCAACAAGTGTCATGTAAAGGAGCAACAATGATCTTGATGAAGGTGCAGCAGTGTTGCAACAGTAATGATCTCAGTGATGGCCTCGATGATGCAAGTAGTAATGATCTTGGTGGTGCAGTGGTGATGGCCTCAGTGTTGCAACAATGATGATAATCTCAGTAGTGACAAAGAAGAGGATTGGTGTCTTGGTCTTGGAGTGGCCTAATAGGTAAAGGGTCATGGTCTTGGTATTCGTCAATTGGAATCTCTATGAGGAGAAGGATCTTAGTAATACACTCTTGACATATTAGGCATCATTGTGATGAATGATCTCGGTTATCCAACAATGACACTCTGTCTCGGCATGTATTCTGGACGATGGTATTTATGATCTCAATCATGATGTTAATGAAGACATAGTTTCAAGATGAATATCTCGGTGCAACTCTCATATGTATATATACATATGTCGTTGTTATAGTAAAGGGGCAACAAGTGTCATGTAAAGGAGCAACAATGATCTTGATGAAGGTGCAGCAGTGTTGCAACAGTAATGATCTCAGTGATGGCCTCGATGATGCAAGTAGTAATGATCTTGGTGGTGCAGTGGTGATGGCCTCAGTGTTGCAACAATGATGATAATCTCAGTAGTGACAAAGAAGAGGATTGGTGTCTTGGTCTTGGAGTGGCCTAATAGGTAAAGGGTCATGGTCTTGGTATTCGTCAATTGGAATCTCTATAAGGAGAATTTAGTTCGGGTTTTCCTCTCAAAGAGTGAGAGGTTTTGGCCCTGGCAGAAAGCCAACATCTTGTGTTCTTGCCTCTTTTGTTTTGTTAGCTATTTGATGAACTAAGAAGACACACTCTAATAATAACAAGTGAAGATTGTGCTAAGAAGAAAAAGTTAAAATACATCACAAATAGTTATCATGGCAAGAAGAATCTTATTAAACTTAATTTTCCCTAGATTCTTCAACAAACCCTCTCTAACTTCAATAGGTAAAGGGTCATGGTCTAGGTAAAGGGTCATGGTCTTGGTATTCGTCAATTGGAATCTCTATAAGAAGAATTTAGTGCGGGTTTTCCTCTCAAAGAGTGAGAGGTTTTGGCCCTGGCAGAAAGCAACATCTTGTGTTCTTACCTCTTTTGTTTTATTAGCTATTTGATGAACTAAGAAGACACACTCTAATAATAACAAGTGAAGATTGTGCTAAGAAGAAAAAGTTAAAATACATCACAAATAGTTATCATGGCAAGAAGAATCTTATTAAACTTAATTTTCCCTAGATTCTTCAACAAACCCTCTCTAACTTCAATTAACACTCCCTCTTAGAGAGGAAGGTGTTTAGTACAACGCCCAGTTTATCTCTGAAGTAGATGAAACTAGCTCTTGCCAATGCCTTAGTTAAGATATCTAGTGTCTGCTCCTCTGTAGGTATGTACTGAAGTCTGACTTTAGCCCTTTGAACACAATCTCTGATATGGTGGTACCTGATCTCGATATGCTTGGAGCAGTCAACACTAGATTTTCAGAGTGCTTGATGCAACTTTGATTATCATAGTTTATGACCATGGGCTCCAATGTTTGACTGAACAACCCGACAAGTAGCTTCCTCAACCAAATAGCCTTGCAAACTGCCAAGCTGGCAGTCATGTACTCGACCTCAGTGCCATTGATCTCTGCTTCCTACTAAACTAGGAAACAATTGCTGACCCATCACTGAAAGCACAACTCGAAGTGCTCTTTCTGTCTGCGGAACCCCTTTCCCAATTAGCATCTATGAATCCTTGAAGACATTCCATCAACTTGCATGTACAACAATCCATAACCTACTGTGCCCCTGAGATATCTCAACATGTGCTTAGCAACAACCCAATGCACTCTGGTCGGCTCAACCATGAATTGGCTCAACTGGTTAACTGCAAAGCAAATGTCTAGTTGTGTGTTCACAAGATACATCAACGACCCTATGAGTTGCCTGTATAGAGTGGCATCCACTTGCTCACCTCTGGTAGCATCTACCTTCCTCCAGTTTATGACTAGAGGTGTGGTTATGGGCCTGCAATCTTGCATGTGGAACCTCTTCAGAATCTTTTGCATGTATCTACTCTGTCCCAAGAATATTTGTCCATCACCTTGCCATACCTCTAGCCCAAGGAAATAGTGCATCAACCCTATATCCTTCATCTCAAAATCTTCTGCAAGACCACTCTTGCAGTGATGGATGAGCTCCTTGTCCTCTGTCAATATTAAATCATCAACATACAACATAAGAATGAGAGGCTGCCCTTAACCAAAATATAGTATAGGTTAGTCTATCAGGGTATACCATGCCCTTGGTGCCTACTTAAGCCCAGTTACCCGCCACCTATGGGTGACACCCATAGGAGGAAATTTTTTCTCCAAGATGGTTCTCAACCGGCAGCCAACAACCCCTTGCAGCCACTAGATAGCTCGATGTGCCACTATCTCCGCCACCTGAGGCAGCCATATGCTCCCTCGCCCATCTGTTATGATTGCATGTATGAAGGTGGGCCTTCCAACCCTGAAGGTATGAATTTTCGTTGTGTAGTTGGGTATTTTTGTTTACTTATCATGGACACTTTTGGGCATGGATTAATGGGGGGATTCAGCGGAAAGAGTTGGCTTGGTTTGTACTCTTGTCTTCTTTGTCCAATTTGATGGTTAACTTGTTAGTTTCTGTAGCATCAGAGGTGTTCTATTCTCGAAACTTTGTGGAGAGGCTAAAACACATGAGATCTCCATAACCCAAAAATCGTTTTTGGAAAGTCCACCTAGAAGTTTCTCAATTAGATTATTAGCCCTTTTTTTAATTATTTCCTAAGTCTAAACTTAGGGAAAGGGGTTAATTAATCAGAATTAATTGAGATAAGGTGAGAATCATGTAGAATATCATTCTTTAATATTCAAGTTTATTTGGGTAACAAGGTTACTCACCAATCTTGGTGTCTTGTGTGTTTCCCTCACACATGTTCATGTTCATGTGCATGTTGCATGTTCAATTTCCCTTATAATGTTTATGTTATAGCTTCGATACTTTTTCCAAAAAATTACCAGAAAAATTGTAAATAAAAAATGAAAAAAGAACGTTTTAATGCTTGCTAATTTTTTGCAAGTCTAATTTTTTTTAGTCGGGGGAGATATTTTCAACATTTCTTCACAGTTCTAAAAGTAACTCATCAATTTTATATTATTACATTATAAAACTTTTGTAATCAATGCATTACACTGCAGCTTGATATTTCTCAGGTTAAAATTTGGTGCAGGCATTATCTTCCAGCTGCAACAATGAAACGTTAAGTTCTTTCCTTCCTCTTTTGCATGGTTTCACTATAGGTAATTATGCATTTCTATAAGCAAAATGAGTTTCAGCCTAGGTAGATATTACTTATAGTAGAACTGAATAGAATTAATTACTTCTTTATAAAGGATATTTGCCTCTAAGCTGGGATTTTGGTTGAATGATTACTGATCTGATTTTACTTGGATAATTTATTGTGCTATTTACAGATTTCTATAAATTTGCTTATTTTTTCTTGTGGCTTTTAATATCTTACCAGTAATTTTGCGAATTCAGCGGAAGCCTGTGGAAAATATAAGTGCAGCATTGCCAATAATTTTAAGAGCTGGAAAAGTTGCAGTTTCTGAAGCAGCTGATGAGGACAATAAAGATGTTGTTGCAAGAATTTTTGAAAAGCTGATAGCCATTTCCACATCTATGCGGGAAGTTTGTAATAAACAAGTGGTTTGTTATATCCTTCCTGGTAGATATTATTTCGAGAAGCATGTAGCTGTAACAAGCTGCTGCTTTGGTGCCTTAATATATTAAATAATGATTATGATATAAAGGGACACAAAATAAACTTTGATGGCTCTATTGCTACTGAAACAGGTGGACGAGAAAAAAAATCAGCTCCGGTCCATCCTGGGTCTCTATACACTGGAACTCTTGGTCTGGATTTACTTGGCATTTCTGCTATTTTCATGAATAAATGCTGATTAGCTGTGAAGTTTATTTGAAGTTGGCCTTTACAATCAATGAATACAAGTTGCCTCATGCCTTTATGTGATATATTGTATTGTTCTGATTGCTTGACGTTTTCTTTTTATTTTCTAGGCATTGGTTTCTAAGGATGGTAGTACTGCAGCTTCATTAAATACATCTGAGGCTCCTCCTTTAGTGCTGCAACTTTCAGAACTATTACCATATTGTGGACTTTCATATGTAGGACTTATCACTGGAAGGGATGTGGAAGTTAATCCTCTTTCATATGTAGGACTTATCACTGGAAGGGATGTGGAAGTTAATCCTCTTTGGGATGATGGTATGGAGATTTTGTTGAAATCTTGTTAGTTTTCCCTTCATCTATTTCTTGTACTGAAGTACTTATAAATATAGAGTAGAGATAATTTCAGGCTCAAGCAGTTATTTATAAACTTTGCAGATGGGGAAATTGTAGAAAGCAAATCCCTGGTCTACAAAGGGGCGATTCTTGCAGGTGTGCACGTAAACTGTCTGGTGAAAAGTTATGCCTCTTGATTTCATTGTTTAGAGACAAGCTTCTTTGGTCCCAGGTTTCTAGCTAACAATGATCTATTTTTTTGTGGATTGTGCTAGTACTTTGGGGATATGCATGTAAGGAAGTTGCTGCAGTTGCTTGTGAGAGGATAGACACCCTTCTGAAGGGACTACAAAGTTGTAAGAGCGAAAGAATAAGGGCATTGAGTAATATGAAACACGCGCCTTCGCTTGATTATCCTTTGCAAATACGAAACGTCTGTATAAAATTTTTATCAGCCGTGGTTGCAGCTGATTCCGCTTCTTCAAAGGATGATGATGTGAAAATTGATTGGTCCTTTATCACTCCAAGCTTATTTGCTCTATTTCAGGTAATCCAATTTTCAACAGATCTTGCATATATCCACGAGGGAGTAGTCCAGTGATTCATTATTGTAGCCATTTAGCCTTAATTTTACAGTTATTGTCTTTAGTTATTTATATTCCTGAGAATTGAACACTTATTTCTCCTTTTTGTTTTTTATTGGGGAAAGCAGGCCATGCAATCCATTGTGATACATATGCCTGATCCAGAGCAGCGAGAGAAGGCATTTTCTGTGCTAGAAAAGGTAAGGCTATCTATTTGAACATATATTTTTTTAGCACATTCAGGTTTTCCTTTGAAATTGTTTCCAGCATTTCTTCTTACAGTTTTAATATGAATCTCAAGAGGACTTAACTTGATCTAAATTAGAACATAAATTTCTTCTTTTGCTCTAATTTGTGACTTTATTCTTTATTTATTTATTTTTGTAACCCAGAGGAACTTGGCAGGTTGAGTGACACGGGGTTACCATTAAACCTCAGAGGGTCTATAGTCTGTCCTCCTCTCTGTAAACTGGGTCACAACCGGGGGATTTGAACCTTGGATCTCTTAGTTACCACAGACTCACATTACTTTGATCACCAATTGAGCTTCCCCTTGGGACAATTTGTCACTTTATCCTTCAAGCAAAAATAATCTTAGAATTAGTTTGACAACTTGAATATATCACTTTACTACGGGAAAAACTTACAAAAATAAAATTGACGGGCAAATACATGTGAAAATTTCTAAACTGAAATTCTCCTCAGCAACTGATTTATTTCACCTACTTATTCTTCACAATAAGTTATTTACGAAATCCCTTCAGCAAATATTAAAATAAATTCTACTGCAGTTATCACATAATTACACAGAGAAAAATACATGCACAAGAACCAATCACATCAACACAGTTGTTTTTGGACAATTGTCCCTGGAAAAACCCAATGCGGGAAAACCGGTGCAGCAGATGAGGGTTTTATTAATCTTCAGCAGCAATTGCTTTTACAAGGAATGGTTTTATAGAAAAATTGAAAGAAAACACCTGAGACTTTCCCTTTGCAACTTTTTGACACTTTGGAAACCCTTCTTCCACCTCTGTGTCACCTTTGCGTCACTCTGTGTGGCTCAGCGTGGCTCTGAGTAGCTTTGCGTTCCTCTGCGTCAGCCTGCGTGAGGTCCACGTCTCTCCTCTGGATTGCGTCTCTCTCTGCGCTATCTCTCACTGTCCCTGCATCACCTCCTGCTCAGACACAACCTGCTGCTGATGCCCTCCTCTTCCTCCACCCTGCAACTCTCCCTCTAAAATCAATCTCCTCTCTTGAGAATCAATTTTCCTTGAGATACTGAGTATCTGTTGGTGTGTGTCCAAATGATCCTCAAGTATTTCCTTATACTTTTCCTGTTGATGAATCAACGACCGAAATTAAGTCTCTAATCAATAGCTAAGATTAAAACAGACTTGATCCTCGTCTCTTAGAAGCTTCCCATCCTTATCTTTATTAATGCCCATTAATATTTTTATTTTCCTAAGTTTAGACTTAGGAATCCATTAAAAATATTAATTATTTTAATAACTCCTCATCTGGGTGGAATTTCTCAAAACGATTTATGGGTCTTGGAGATCTCACGTGTCTTAGCTTCTCCACCAATTTTCAGGGCTAGAGCACATCCGATGCTACCAAAAATCAACACTCCCTCTTAGCAAGGAATGTGCTCTAGTAATGCTTCACCATAGAAACATCACACTGATCTTCCGCATCGGTAACTATGTTGATGCTTGGCCTGCTACCTCACATCCCCTGCACTGCTGCTTCCTGTACTGCTGCCCATGACACTGCCATTGCCACTACCACATCTGTACTGCAGCTCCTTTTCAACATGCTGCCCATAGCCCTGCCACTGCTAAATGTTGCACTGCAACTCCCAACACTTATCCATTTCTGCTATTGAAATGGATTCCTCACCATCCTCATCTTCTCTCTGAAACAAACAAACTTTGTTCTTCCTAGAGCCTTGGTGAGGATGTCTGCCACCTATTCTCCTATAGGAGTGTACCTCAACTGTACTACTCCTCATTGGACACAGTCTCTGACAAAGTGACACCTAATATCAATGTGTTTCGACCGATCATGAAATAATGGATTCTCAGAGAGCTTGATGCAACTCTGATTATCACACAAGATCCTGGTCGCTTCCATCCTTCTCCTGAATAGATTCACAAGCAGTTTCCTAAGCCATATGGCTTCGCACGAAGTTGTGCTAGCTGCCATATATTCTGCTCCAGCTGAGCTCAGAGCACGGATTTCTATTTCCTACTACACCAAGAGGTCATTCCTGATCCAATGTTGAAACAGTACCTAGTTGTACTTTTCCGATCTACTGAACTTCCAACCCAATTTGCATTAGTGAACCCACTCAACCTGATGTCATTGCCTTGGGTGTACAATAATCCATGCTCGACTGTTCCTTGTATATACCTGAAAACATGTTTGGCTACTGCCCAGTGCGCCCTCATTGGTTCCACCATGAACTGACTGAGGGTGTTGACAGCGTAACAAATGTATGGCTTGGTATTGACTAGATACATCAGGGACCCTATAAGATGCCTGTACAAGGTGGGATCAACATATTTATCTTCTAATGCATCAATCTTCTTCCAGTTGGTGATCATTGGAGTAGCCATAGATCTATAGTCCTGCATCTTGAATCTCTTCAAGATCTCTGTAGCATATCTCCCTTGTCCAAGGAAGATCTCACCCTTCTGCTGCCAAACTTCCAACCCCAGGAAATATTGCATTTGTCCCAAATCCTTCATGTCGAATTCTATGGCTAGGTTCTTCTTGCAGTCTTTGATGAGCCTAGATGATCCTGTCAGGAAAAGATCATCCACATATAACACTAGGATTAGAGGCTCATTCTCTACGACAAGAAAGTAGAGATTAGGGTCTGCGTCACTCTTGACGAACCCCATCTTCTGCAAGTAGCCATCAATTCGACCGTACCATGCTCTAGGTGCCTTTTTAAGCCCATACAAGGCTTTCTTTAATATGCATACATGAGATTTCTTCTCATGTGTCTCAAAACCCTCTGGCTGTTCAATGTATACTTCCTCTCCTATTACCCCGTTCAAGAATGCCGTCTTGACATCCTTCTGATGAATCTCCCACCCCATTTGTGCTGCAAGAGATATCATGGTTCTAATAGAAGTATACCTGGCTACTGGGGCTAAGATTTCTTCGTAGTCTATCGCTTCCTTCTAAGCATACCCCTTAGCCACAAACCTGGCTTTGTATTTCTCCACACTGTCGTTTGCAACATATTTGACCTTGTAGATCCATCTCGAACCTACCACTGACCTGTCCTGAGGCCTAGGTACCACTTCCCAGACATCATTGACCATTATAGAGTTGTACGCCTCCACCATAGCATCTACCCATTCTTGATGCTGAACGACCCCCTAAAAACTAGTAGGTTCCCCAACATGAGCTACTGAGGCCTGGTATTTGTCTGGCTATCTTCACTCCCTTTTATTATTCCTGGGTGCACCAATGAAGTCCTCTGCATCCCGTAGAATCTGTCAGAGTTCCCGACTCGTTCTTCCACTGGTAGTAGGCACATCTATCAGCTCTTCCTCTTCCTGAGATTCCTCCTGTTCTGAAGCTTTGTCTTCAGGAGAATTTCTGGTACTAGTTTCTGCTGGTCGAAGTGGTTGGACCAACGACTTGTCTTTCGATTGCTCCTCGGAAGGCATTTCTTGGGATTTCCTCCATGAACTTTACATCCCGTCGAACTACTACCTTCCTACTTCTTGGAAGATAGATTCTATATACCTTAGCATTCTTGATAAATTCCCAAATATCTTGAAATGATTGACCTTAGGTGTCTTCCCAGTGAAGACCCTTTTTGGAGTGATTTTGCCCAATGCCCTGAGTGGAGTCTTGTTTTGGACATAAACTGTCGTGCTGCATGCTTCTGCCCACAGGAATTTGGGCATATATTGATCATACAGCATTGCCCTAGCTGCTTCGACAATAGTCTTGTTTTTCCTTTCTCCATTCTGCTCCGGATTGTAGGGAGCTGTCCACACTCTTTTGATGCCTTCCTTAGCGCAAAAATCGGTGAAGTCCTTGTCAACATACTCTCCACCATTGTCTGAGCGCAACACTTTTATCTTCTTTCCTGTCAAATTCTCCACTAGAGCCTTGAACTCTTTGAATCGACCAAAAACCTCATCCTTGGTTTTCATAAAGTAGATCCAAGTCTTCCTGGAATGGTCATCGATGAAGGTGACGAAGTATTCAGCACCACTAAGAGATTTTGTGGACATTGGTCTACATGTTTGAGTGTATCAATCCTAACACACTCTTAGTTCTATTGTTACTTCTGAAAAACGCTGCTTTGACATACTTGCCCAGAGCGCACCTTCTGCATACATCATCTCGTTCGGTACTTAGTTCTGGAACTCCTGATACTCTTTTCCTGAGAATTCTCAGAGCCCCATGGTGTAAATGTCCCATCTTCCTGTGCCATAGTTCATTCAAGTCTTTGTCTCCATTGTTGCCTATCAGTGCCATTGGTGATTCTAACTGTAATCTATACAACCTGTTACTTCTTATTCCAATCTGGGATTTCCTTTTCCAACTTGGGTGTTTGACATATACTTTCTCCTTAATGAAGAAAACATCATAGCCCTTGTTTTGAAGTTGAGATACGGAGAGTAAGTTCATCCCCAATCTTGGCACATTCAACACATTGGTTACTCGAAGCCGCTCTCTTGCTTCAGTTTGAAAGACTACAATACCTCTTCCTACTGGGGTACACTTTGCCTTATCTCCCATGGTGATCTGAAAATTCTTTCTTTCTTCCTGAGAATCTGAAAAACATTCTCGAATTCCTATCATATGCCAGGAAGTTCCACTGTCTATGTACCAAACCTCCGAGGAGGTAGAGCTTGCTAGGCAAGCGACTTCTTGTTCCAATTTGGAAGCTAACATAGAATAATCGTGATTAATGTCCCTTGTACATTCTTCTGGAAATCTGCGCGAGTCCCTTTGAGTTGATGCCTCTAGATCATGCTCTTGACCCATAGTCAATTTTTCTCTCCTGTTGTCGGATCTCTGCTCTGATACCATGTGAAAATTTCTAAATTGAAATTCTACTATAGCAACTGATTTATTTCACCTACTTATTCTTCACAATAAGTTATATACGAAATCCCTTCATCAAATATTAAAATAAATTCTACTAAAGTTATCACATAACTACAAAGAGAAAAATACATGCAGAAGAACCAATCCCATAAACACAGTTGTTTCTGGACAATTATCCCTGGAAAAATCGAATTGCGGGAAAACCGGTGCAGCAGATGAGGGTTTTATTAATCTTCAACAACAATTGCTTTTACAAGGAATGATTTTACAGAGAAATTGAAAGAAATCACCTGAGACTTTCCCTTTGCAACTTTATGACACTTTGGAGACCCTTCTACCACTCTTGCGTCACCTCTGCGTCACTATGCATGGCTCAGCTCGGCTCTGAGGAGCTCTACGTCCCTTTGCATCAACCTGTGTGAGGGCCACGTCTCTCCTCTGGACTGTTGAATTTTATAAGTCTATCCGTTAGAAAATTGATCTGTATTCTGCTGGTTTATTTCTCCTACTTGTCTAAATCTGAACAAGTTATTTAATACAGTTAAATATCGAAATAAACACAATACAGTCACAACATCTACAGATCATCAACTGAAAGAAAACAAGCACACAAGTGACACCATTATTTTTGGATCAATGTCCCCGGAAAAACCTAATGCGGGAAAACTGGTGCAGCTATTCGGAGGGTTATATTATTAAGTAGTCTATCTGAGTACAACTGGGTGCCTGATCCGGCTCATCCGACAGAGAAAAATACACAGTAGCAATACCTCTATATCCAGAAATAGGTATTCAGAAAACCTGTCGCACGAAACCCTCTCCGGCACAACTGAAGCTTAGCGTTGGCCCTTTCGGCCTTTGCGTCAGCCCCAGGACTCTCTGCGTCAACCCTCTGAGGTACTGCACAGCCTCTGGGAGCCTCTGCATCACTCCCTCTGCCCTTTGCGTGGATGACACAGTCTCTCTGGGCTCTGTGCTGCCTCTGTTGGGCTTTGCGTAGCCTGGATTGACTGTTGCTTTGGCTCTCTTCGCTTCTGTGCTGGTCTCCCAGTATTGTCCCTGCCTCTTTGCCTCGTACTCACTGCCCCTCGCTGCTGATAACTGATTCAACTTTGCTTAGCAACCCCACTCTAGCAAAATGAATGACTGATCACTTTGGTGTTTTCTCCAACTGACTCTCAAGCCTCTTCTTATACTTTTCTCGTTGGTTCTTCAACGGTCGAGATTAAATCTCTAATCAACGACTAAGATTAGATTTGGCTTAATCCATGACTTTTGGACCCTTCTAACCCAGTTTTTTATTAATACGCATTAATATTTTATTTTTCCTAAGTTTAGACTTAGGAACTCCATTAAAAATATTAATTATTATAATATCTCCCAAACCGGGTACAATTTGTCCAAACCATTTGTGGGTCTTGGAGATTTCATGTGCTTTAGCCTCTCCACCAATTTTCATGGCTAGAGCACATCCGATGCTACCCCAAATCAACACTCCCTCTTAGCGACGACTGTGCTCTAGTAATACTCCACACTGAGCATCACCCTGATTATTCGGCATCGGTCCCTGTGATGATGCTAGGCCTCCCTGCCCAACACCCTCTGCACTGCTGCATCCTGTACTGTGCCCATGGCACTGGCACTGGCACTGCTGCATCCTATACTGCAGCCTCTGGGAGCCTTTGTGTCACTCCCTCTCCCATTTGCGTGGATGATGCAGTCTCTCTGGGCTCTGCACTGCCTCTGCTGGGCTCTGCGTAGCCTAGATTGACTACTGCTTTGGCTCTCTCCGCTTCTGTGCTGGTCTCCCAGTATTGTCCTTGCCTCTTTGCCTTGTATTCACTGCCCCTCGCTGCTTGCTGATCACTGATTCAACTTTTCTTAGCAACCCTGCTCTAGCAAAATGAATGACTGATCACTCTGGTGTCTTCTGCAACTGACCCTCAAGCCTCTTCTTATACTTTTCTCGTTGGTCCTTCAACGACTGAGATTAAATCTCTAATCAACGGCTAAGATTAGATTTGGCTTGATCCGTGTCGGACCCTTCTAACCCAGTTTTATATTAATACCCATTAATATTTTATTTTTCTTAAGTTTAGA
This sequence comes from Pinus tabuliformis, assembly GCA_031772625.1. Classification (NCBI taxonomy): domain Eukaryota; kingdom Viridiplantae; phylum Streptophyta; class Pinopsida; order Pinales; family Pinaceae; genus Pinus; species Pinus tabuliformis. The sequence continues at coordinate 1,894,058,281 of CM062817.1, read as the reverse complement.
CTTTGGAACTCCATTAAAAATATAAATTATTTTAATATCTCCTAAACCAGGTATTCTGAGTACACTGGGTGCATAGGATCACGATAGTATCCAACATATGTCCAACGAACTCACTGAAGAGCTTCCTCAACCAAACAACGTCACAGGAGGCCATACTCGTAGCAATGTACTTTACCTCAGCGATGCTCAAAGCCATTGACTTCTGCTTCCTGCTCATCCAGGAGATCGAGGCAGAACCCAAAGAGTAACAACATCAGAAGTGCTCTTTTGGTCCACCACACTGCCTGCCCAATCAACATCGAAATATCCATGTAGCCTCACATCTCTGGTAGTGTATCTCAACCCATGAGTGATTGTGCCCTGAAGATATCTCAGAAGATTCTTGGCACCAATCTAATGTGAGTGATGAGGCTCAACCATATATTGGCTCAACGTGTTGACTGCAAAACATATATTTGAACGGGAGTTCACCAAGAACATCAATGCTCCTATGAGTTGATGATACTCAGAAGCATTTCCCAAAGCAGGTCCGACAGCACTACCACATAACTTCTTGAAGTTAAGCTCCATCGGGGTAGTCACGGGCTTGCAGTCCACCATACCGAATCTCTCCAATATCTTCACCACGTATTTTCCTTGAGATAGGAAAATCTCTCCTGGCATCTACTAGACCTCTAGCCCTAGGACATAGTGCATCAGTCCTAGGTCCTTCATCTCAAATTCGAAAGCCAACTCCCTCTTACATTTGTGAATGAGAGGGTCTGCACCTGTTAGGAAGAGGTCGTCAACATACAACACCAGTATGAGAGGCTTATCATCCTCAACCTTAAAGTAAAGGTTTGGATCGGCTTCACTCCTAGTGAATCCCAGCTTCATCAAGTAGCTATCGATCCTCTCATACCAAGCTCGGGGTGCTTGCTTCAGCCCATAGAGAGCTTTCTTCAACCTGCATACGTGAGATTCCTGATTATGAATCTCAAACCCCTCGGGTTGTTCCACATAGACTTCCTCTTTAATCAAACCATGCAAGAACGCGGTCTTGACATCCATCTGATGTAGGTTCCATCCTTGCGAAGCAGCAAGGGATATGATCGAGCAGATGGTGGTGTATTGGGCAACAGGTGCAAATATCTCGTCATAATCTACACCTTCCTTTTGAGAGAAGCCTCGAGAAACAAAGCGAGCCTTATATTTTTCAACACTCCCATCAGCTCCATGCTTTATTTTGTAAATCCACTTCGAGGTGACAACTGTTTTGTCCTGGGGTTTGGGGACCACATCCCAAACATTGTTCTTCATGATGGACTCGTATTCCTCATTCATAGCATCCTTCCATACTTGATGCTTCACGACTTCTTCGAATGATGAAGGCTCATTTTGAATGATGGTGCTCATAATGGTCAAGTATCCCTGATACCTGGTCGGCTTCTTACTTTCACGGAAAGTCCCTCTGGGTGCAATATGTCCTTCGGCATCATCAAGTGTCCCCCTAATCCATGAGGGCCTCTTCCTAGAAGAGGAAGGCTCTTGTGGAGGGGGATCAATATGTTAATTTGGGGTAGCATCAAATGTGCTCTAGCCACGAAATTTGTTGGACAGGTTAGGGCACATGAGATCTCCAATATCCAGAAAGGGTTTGGGCAGATTCTAAACAGTTTGGGAGATATTAAAATAATTAATATTTTTAATGGAGTCCCTAAGTCTAAACTTAGGGAAATTAAAATATTAATGTGAATTAATATAAAACTGTGTTAGAATGGTCCAAAAGACATGGATCAAGCCAGATCTAATCTTAGCCGTCGATTAGGGACTTAATCTCGGCCGTTGATATGTCAACGAGAAAAGTATAAGAGGAGGCTTGAGGGTCACTTGGAGAATACACCAGAGTGATCAATGATTCTATTCTCTAGAGCGGGGTTTGCTAAGAGAGATAGAATCAGTGATCAGTTGCAGCGAGGGGCAGTGAGTACGAGGCAGAGAGGCAGGGATAGTGCCGAGAGACCAACACAAAAGCAGAGAGAGGCAGATGTATTGCCAGAGGGAACCATGCAGAGGCAGCAAAGACTGTGCAGAGCCAGACGGGCCTGCGTCATCCACGCAGAGGCTGCAGGAGTGATGCGGAGAGCCAGAGAGGTTGTGTAGAGCCTCAGTAGACTAACGTAGAGGGTTTCACGCTGACGCAGAGGCCAGCAGGGCTGACGCTAGGCTTCAGATTGTGCTGGAGAGGGATTTCGTGGAGCAGGCTTTCTGAATAGCTGTTTCCAAAGAGAGGTATTGCTGCCATATTTTTTTATCTCTGCCGAGTTAGCCAGTTTGGCACCCAGTGTACTCAGAAAAGAGCTGCTTAATAATAAAACCCTCATATAGCTGCACTGGTTTTCCCGCATTGGGTTTTTATGGGGACATTAGTCCAAAAATAACGGTGTCATTTGTGTGCTTGTTTATGTTTCCTTCAATTGATGATCTGTAAAATGTTGAGCATGCACTTGTATTTATTTTCAGTATTTACATGGTAAATAACTTGTTAATTAACAAAACAAGTAGGTAGGAATAAATCAATAAAGTGCATGGAGGGATAACTTGTAAATTAACAGAACAAGTAGGTAGGAATAAATCAGTAAAGTGCATGGAGGGATAACTTGTAAATTAACAGAACAAGTAGGTAGGAATAAATCAGTAAAGTGCATGGTTTTCCTTAGAATAGGAATATTGTGAACCTTGCTAAGAGCCATATCTTCGTCAAAGGTGACATCATGAATAATCTCGACTTCCATTTGACCAACCACATAGATTCTATAACCCTTAGAATTTTCGCTATAGCCCACGAAGATTCCCTTCTTTCCAGATGCACCCAATTTGCTCCTTTTGTCTTTCGACACATGAAAATATACGGGACTTCCAAATATTCTAAAACGAGAGACATTAGGTTTCTTACTAGTGAACCAATCTTCAGGAGTCTTGGAATCCAATGCTTGATGAGGACATCGATTTTGAACATATATGGTGGTATTCGCAGCTTCGGCCCATAGAAACTTTGGAAGCCTTTGATCATGGAGCATGGCACGAACAACTTCCACAATTGTACGATTCTTCCTTTCCGCCACACCATTCTGCTCAAGAGTGTATGGTGTTGTGGTCTCTCTCTTAATGCCAACCTATATGCAAAAGTCATGGAACTCATTGGATTCATACTCGGTCCCATTATCAGTCCTTAAGATCTTGATCCTCTTCCCGGTTTGATTCTTGATCAAGGCTTTGAAGTGACGGAACCAGGAGAACACTTCATCCTTCTTTTTCAAGAAGTATATCCAAGTCTTGCGAGAATAGTCATCTGTAAAAGTGAGATAATATAAATATCCTCCCAAAGAGTTCACGGGCATCATACCAGATATATCATATTGAACCAACTGCAAAATGTCGAAGGTCCTGTTATGGCTTGAGGGGAATGGTCCCCTTTTGAGCTTTCCTTCGACACATCTCAGACATACACCTTCATGCTCTATTTTGAACTCGGGCATCCCTGTCACCATTTGTCTCACATCAGGTAGAGCCTTATAATGAAGGTGGGGAAACCTCCGGTGCCATAGTTCAGACTGGAGAGATGTGTCTCAAGACATGACTCCCAACGGACTTCCTCCAACTTGATATAAAGAGTCAACTCGAAACCCAAGAGTGAAAGATTCTTTAAAATTCTTTTTCCACACACGTACCTTGCCATCGATGGAGGCCACCTTATAGGCTTTGTCTCCATTGCTGAAATGGACACCAGGTTCTTCTTGAGATCAGGTACATATAGGACTTCTTGCAAATGAATTGTGTTATCCTGATTTAATTGAAGAGTAACATTCCCTACACCCATTATGTGATAGGTGGAATTGTCTCCAAGAATAATCTCCAAGTTTGTCTCCTTCTCTATCAAATTAGAGAGAGATTTCTTGTAACCATTGAAGTGCCTTGAGGCACCACTATCAATAAGCCAATTGCCCAACGAGCCTGGAGGAGAGTTAGGGGAGAGGGCCGATATCAGATAATGTTCATCTTGCTTATTGTTAACATTTGATTCATACCTGGAGTTCCTTACTTTCTTGGAGGGTTGACCACTTCCTTGATTTCCGACATTCCTCTTTCCTTTGCCATTGAACATGCCATTCCTTTGATTGTGGTTGGAGTTGCCCCAGGAGTGATTTTGATCATCGTCATGAGATGTGTCCTTCCTATTTGGACACTCCCTCACATAGTGGCCAAATTTATTGCAAGCGAAGCATCTTCCCTTTCTTCCACCCTTCGATCTGACCTTTCCTTTGAATTTAGACCTAGAATTATTTCTCCTTTTAGCTTGAGAGGAGAAAGCAGTGGGGTTGCCTTTGCTTGAAGGCATTTCTTACTGCACCATCCTTGTCTCTTCTTGAATGCATCTTGCCATCAATTCCTCAAATCCCAGAATTCGATCGTTGTTGAGAAGAGTGGTTCTAAATACATACCATTTGGATGGGAGCCCTCCAAGAGTAGTGATAGTTAGTTCCCTGTCAGCAATGACTTCTCCAATCGATAGGAGATCATTCTTGATCTCAGTGATCCTTAAGAAATAGGATTGAATATGCTCGTCCTTGCCCTTCTTAATATCCTTCAGCTTATTTTTGAGGAACAAAACTTGGTTTGCATCACTAACTTTAAACAAGCTTACCAGTCTATCGTAGATCTCCTTGGAGGTGTTCATCTCGGAAACGTAGGCCACCAGACGCTTGTCAATAGAGTCCCGGATGATCTTCTTCGCTTTGACTTCACCCTTAGTGTACTTGTTCCTTGTAGAATCTAGTGCATTTGTTGGAGGCTCCGTAATTCTGCCTCTCACATAATCCAACACTTCCTGCTCTTCAAGGGACATTTTCCATCCATGATAGTCAAACTTCTCACGGAGCTTGTCTTCAGTGGGGAAGTGTGATGAGGAACCCATGAAGCCTTTTGAATTTTTCCAATTGTCTTCGGGGATTTCTCTTGCTTGGGCTTTGTCTTCACCTCAGCTCTGATACCATGTTAAATTATGGTATTTTCTATGCTTAGAGAAATTTACTTCAATTCTTCTTAGTAGCCCAATGTCAATTCTAAGTATAGAAATCACATTAACATGTAAGTAAAATGTTGATAGAACATAAATAAAATCGACAGAGGACAAGCCAAGACAAGAGACACAAGATGTGGCGGCTATCTAGGGACAAACCCCAATGCGGGGAAACCCTTTGATCAATTCTTCTATATTCTTCAATAATTCAGCAGAGAGAGAGAGATAGTACAATATCACAAATCTGTGATTTATAACAGCAGCAACATAAATCAAATCAGCAAGGTCAAAGCTGGTCAAACAACTCACCAATGACCTTAAGATATCCTAGGAGAACTCAGCCTCCAACAGCATGTGCAGCCCAAAACAGTACAAGTAAGAGGGACAAATCAGCAATAAAAGCTACAACAACTTGTAGCCAGCCCTAACCAGTCAACGCTGTCCCAAATCAGCCCTCAAAAAGTCAATGCAACACTTCGTCTAGCCTAGGAGAGGCTGCCCATGAAAAGCCGCAGTCAAAGAGGGTAAGGCGCTGGTCAAAGCAGCCCTAAATTATCCCAAACAGATGGCTGTACCCTCCTGTGTCCTCGCTGCTCTAATCTGCGTCCTCACAATGATGCCCTAGAGATCTGCGTCCTCCTTCCTTGTATATACCCAAGAGACAAGGAAGAGATGAGAGGATGATAGTGAGTGAAATGAGACACAATGTCTCCTCCTTTTATATACAACGTTGAGGTTAGTTGGCGGTGTGCAACACAACTTAACTTGCTGGCCGACCTTGACAAATTGTCAAGAAATACAAATAAATTCATATCTCCATGAATACATGTCAGAATCAGATGATTGTTAGATCAATCCTGCACCTCTCAACAGAGGAATCCAAGAAAAATTTGCCATAAATAAGATGACCCACATGGAGTTTGGCACTAGTTGCTAATTTTAACAAGTACCCCTCTAGTTGGCAAGAAATGGCATGGTGCATTAAGGGAGAGTCTAAATGAAGGAAGATGCTTTGGGGAGATAGTAATCGTTTGAAGAAGCCGAGACATCTCTGAGAACCTTGCTCTCAGCTTGGGAAAGGGTCTAAAGTGAGAGCCTCTGAAGGGAAAAGTGCAAGATAGCGATACCTCTCTTGCCTAGTTACAGAGTCTTTGAGAGATCAAAATCTATGAAGCAAAGAAACCGAGTGAAAAATGACCTCTTAGTGGAAAGGGTGGATGCCAAACTCTGCCTGAATGATGGGTTATGGAATTGTTCGCTTACAACGAATGATGTGCCTGGGAAGCTAGGTTTGTACTCTCTCTAGTCTAGTCTAGTTTGTTTGCAACAATCTTAGTTCCATATCTTGGAGCCATAGAGAATTATGGGTCTAATGATATCCTCCATGAGATGGAGTTTGGTTGAAATGTGTTGAAATTGCCCAACTATCTCTGGATGAGGACCAGGGAACCATACCATTTACTAAGCCAAGGCTGAAGGGTTTGCAACATCCAAAACGAGGTGTTGTGAACTATACTCCCAGGTAAGTGTAAGCTGTGGGAGGAGGTGTGAGTGGGTGTTTGTCGAGGAATATTGTAGAGGGAGGTGGCATTGGAGAACATGGTCTGGGGGTTAAGGTTAGGTGAAATGGTATGGGATCAAGGAAAAAGGGTGCCAAAAGGCTAGTGGGGAGTGGCAGAGGTGCATCACAGAGAAATTCTTGTTTTGTACAATGAAGGAGGTTATGATATATTTTGCAAAGGTGAGGGGAGGGAGATAGGTCGTGTGTGAGGGTGAGACGACGCTGTTTATGGAGTGATTTGCATCATCAAGCCAACGATTCATGGGCTAGGTGCCAGGGGTGGGTTTGTTGGTGTGGTGATGAGTAGAGTGGGAGTAGGAGTCAAGGGCTACTTCCACAAGGTTCAAGGAAAGTATCTAATATTTGGCTATGGTTGTGTGCAGTGACAAAAAGTGGGAAATGATGGGATGGGGGTAGCTCCTTAAGGTGGATGGTGTGATCTTTGTCAAAAAGGAAGGTTGTGAGGGGATGGTAGAGTGGGTTGGTGGTGTTGAGAAATCCGATAGGGTAGCAAGTTAATTGATTTCTCTTATTATGAAATTATCTTGTGATGTTTGATTATTATTATTCTTTCTTTCAATTTATCTTTTCCTTATCATCAAGACTAATGCCAAACAACAAATAGAAGAGGACACGAGATGTAGGCACGCAACCAGGGAAAAACTCCACTCTAGTGGAAAACCCGGTCAAGAATTCTTTCTTGAGTAGATTCAAAACAAGATGAGACAACCAAGACCCTTAGAACCTAGACTAGAGACTCCCTCCATCAAGTCATCCTTGTTTATTCATTAGTTTTGTATTCACAGCCTTCTCGTGCTTCAATTATGTGGCAACCTTCTCATACTTGATTCCCGTGGCATCCTAAGACAACTTCCTTTGGTTTCGGTCCTGTGACATTATACTTCTATCACCCTTTATTTGTCTCACACTCCAATTCTGCAGTGGCATCATAGCTCGACTTCTATAATGGCATCATAACTCAACTTCTACTTCAATTCTGTAGTGACGTCATAGCTCGACTTTACACTTTTGTAGTAGCATCATAACTCGACTTTACACTTTTGTAGTAGCATCATAACTCAACTTCATTTTCTGTGGTGGTAGCACATACTTTTGGTCCTGTGATAGTATCCCAAGTTTCGGTTTTGGTGTAGCCCAATACGATATTCATGCTTCTACCTGAAATGATGTTTCAATCAAATTATACTTCACTGTGATCCACCAAAACTCCTCTCTGAAATTATATTGAACTTTTATCTCTGAAATTTCTGTGAATTGTGTCTTTGTCCTGTGGAGCGAAGTATACCCTCCTATTTATAGTTGTTCCCTACTGAAATAAGCTGACATGAGTTTATTTAGTGGAGCCGACTTGTTGACTGTTAGTTTGGAGGCCGACTTGCAAGGAGACTTGATGGAGGAAGATTTTGACCAAACAAAATTGATTTTTGACTTAAATAAAAATCCTAAAGCCTACAATGGAGGCTTGACCTATGATAATTGACCCAAGCATGAAACCCATGCTTTAACAAGTCAATCCAATTAATAATAATTTTTTTTTTGCTTTCTTTTGACAAATATATTTCATTTTTGACTTAAGTACAATTATGAAGACCGAACCTAGTTACATTTTTCAACATTCCCTCTTAACTAGGGAGGTATTCATACTTACACATATCTATAGAGGTACATGGAAGATCTCAGAACACATGATCTATGAAGAATTTAGGCACCACAATGCCTTGGACCAGATTCCTGACTAGGGCAATGTATCCAAGGTCCTCCAACAATTTAGGCACCACAATGCCATGGACTAGATTCTTGACTAGGGCAATCTATCCAGGTCGGACTAAGATGGAATAAAGCTTTCAGCCTCTCTAGGTACCATTAGGCTTACTTGCTAACCATCAAATCGGGGATCTAGGTGTGTATCCAAGGTCAGAGCTCCATGACCAATGCCACCCTCCCTACTTCGGGAACTAGCCATCAACACAAAGTGCCAACCATATGTCCTCCCAGGAAATGTCTCATAAAGCCTCAACTTCCTGATTATTACAATCGGTAACAAATCCTCCCCAATCAAGTAGATTGGAAACAAATCTCTCCAAACAAACTGATCGACAACACTAAGTATGTAAAAACATGCTATCAAACTTCTGAGAGATTTACCTGTACAAACACAACCCCAATCAGTGAAGAACTTTCAAATGTACATAAATAAATACAAACCTCCGGGGTCTTCCCGACAACTTGATGTTGCTTCTCAACTTTCCATAGTAGGACTTAGAGCTTTTTAAATGAATCTTGGCAGAAGATTCCTCAACCATACAACTTCCTTTCCTACTTTTCATGCAACAACATATTCTACAAATAGGTTCAACTTCTTCTTATCTCAGCAAACCTTCAAAATACATTCTCCAATTTTCTTCTGTCACTCATGGCCTTCATTGAAACTTACGGCTGTTAGTCCTGGTCTAGTGCATGACACATGAAGTAGAGTACCATATCCATCACTCCCTCTTAACCAGGGAGGATCTAATCATTCCTATACAAGGAATATACCCAAGCTCCCTCTTAACCTAGGGAGATTCCTTTCATTCAAACTCCTCCTTAACTTAGAGGGCTCAATTTCTTTTCTAAGACATCGAAGAATCTTTCATGGATTCCATCCTTCTCATCAAAGTTATCATGACCATCATTATTCACATCATGCTTATCACATCAACTTTACTTTACGAGCATTTTCACCATCTTGAAGATTGTGTACTTGCACAAATTAGATAGCAAGCACAAACAAATCTATAGAAGCATGAAGTTTAATCATATCAAAATCATGGAAGCATTCAACTTTAGACATCAAAATACTCAAACTTAGTTACATACAAGAGACACATACACTCCAACTTCATCAAGGCTTTGAGCATTTCATAACAATTTTCATTACATCTAGGGTTTCAATGTTTCTTTCAGAGGTATGACATACCCTACTACATCATATTGCAAACCCTAGAAACAATTTAGACAAATATAGATCTACAATGTATCTAACAACTTCAGAATTCATATGTTAGACTTCTCACTAGGATTTAGTGCGAGATCCTAGATTTCATACATGAGCTTTTAACAACCAAAACCAATCATAGCTCAATTCAAAGTAACAACATGACTAGCTTCCACTAGGGTTTGTTGCAAACCCTAGATTTTCTCAAATAATCAAACATCAGTCATAACCAATGTTGCAGTAATTTTTATCGGGGTATTATCGGTGAGGGGAAAAAATCGGGAAAAAAACAGGGAAAAATTGTAACATACAAAAATGTTCATTTTTTTTTTTCATTTTTTTTAATATCTAAAGCATCTACAACATAAAATAAATACATTGACATATAAATATGATAAAAGAACTAATATATAAGATGTGTAATATCATTTCTAGTGCTACATCACACATAACAGTGAATCATGTCCTGAATAGTAACTCCTGTCTCCTAAGTCCCAACTCAGCCTCAAAATATCAACAAAAAATATAATAATGTATCTCATATCATGAGTCATAATGTCATATACAATGAAATGAACCAAATAACTAAAGTCTAATACTACTGATTTCCTCTACCCGTCTAGATGTAGATGCCGGTGGAGGTTGGCAGTGGATTCTGCTGTTCTCTAGAAGCTGAAGAACTAGGAGCTACAGGAGGTAGACCACATCCTCTACTGGTGATAGGGGTAGCCTAGGGTAGGTTGTGTCACCTCCTCCTCCTCATCAAAAAACCGTTGGAGAAAAAAAAATTATTTATTTTTTCTCCCAAAGTTTTTTTTCCCAAAAAATTGTGATTTTTTCAAGTTATTGCGATTTTTTCAGAAAAAAATTTAGTGTAAAAATCGGGCGATAATATCGCCAAACTCAAAAAATCGCGATTTTCCGATTTTATCGCGATAATATCACGATTTTTGCAACATTGGTCATAACTAGAACTCAGATTCAACAATTTTACACAAATCTCAAATTATCGCATAGTCATCATATATCAAATATTTGGACTTCTACTAAGGTTTAGTTGCAAAATCCTAGAATTTAAAACACTATCATCCTAGAGAATCAAACTTCGACTAGGGCTTAGTTCCAAACCCTAGGATTCATGACCATCAACAATTAGGTCAACTCATACATCTAAGATTCCATCATCATGCATAGGCATACCATAACATGTGTTAGTCAAACCCAACTACACAAATATCAATAAGAGTTAGACATATAACAAACTTGATTAGACTAGGGTTTGATCAGACAAACACACATCCCAAGGATTTCATTTCTAAGACATTATAGGGTCTTGCTTATACACCCTACCAAACCCTAAAGATCTAGGGTTTCAATACAAGAATATAACAAACCCTAAATTACCAATACTTCAAAGGTTCAGGATTTCAGACATTACAATTCAACCCTAACAAGTTAGGGTTTTCATAACCATACCAAAACCCCAAACATGACATCATCAAAGCATCAAGCATTTTCTCTAGACTTCAACAATAACCCTAAGTAGGCTAGGGTTCCACACATAATCATCAACATACCCTTAAGTTAGGGTTTTCACAATGAACCTTTCTAGGGTTCCACAAGAGTAATCAAAGATATGAGGAGGGTAGATTTATCTAATGATGAATCACCCAATCAAGAATCTTCATGATTCAAGAGAGCTAGACATAACAATGTTAGTAATGTAACGCAAATTTCAAAATATGATGAACGTACCTTTTATATTAAGATAATTTTATAAGGTGTATAGTCTAAGACATACCTGGAGATGTTCCTTGACAAACCTTGTAAGAATTCCTTGGAGTGTTCTCTTTGTATTAAGCCATGATCTTTTATACCTGTAATAAATACTTTCAAGCAAAACATGTGATACCAAGAACATGATTTTAATTTCTCAAGTTAGATTTTCTATGTAACAATGGAGGATGGAATCCTATGATATCGAAGATCAAGTTATTCCTTCTTCCAATCAACATTAGGACTTTTGCTTGACATCCTAGATTACTTGTAAACCCTAGAAGATAAGGATTAAGGTTCTAATATGAGACTTTCGTATGTTATCTAGGGATTACAATCTTTACCCTAGACTGACTATAAACAAAGATTATATGAACCATTTAAAATTAGATATATTAAAAAAAAATCTAAAAGCTCATGAATATACGTACCTTGTGTTTACACACCTTTGATTTGATAGCCCATAAGACTTGTTGAATATGCATCTTGTTAAGTAGGGAACAATGACAATACTTACTTGATTTCTTTGAGTTGGTTCCTTGTGCTCGGACTATCAATTCAGATCCTCAAAGAGTAAGGCTTGTATTTCTTTCTCCATAGGACAAACTTCAGATTCCTTTCACAATCCTCAAATGAATGCTTTAGATCTCGAACTTCAATATGTTCTTCAAGAAGTAATTTGGACTTCAATCTGTTCTTCAAGTGTAGGAGGACTGCTACTATTCTAGTAGCATGTTGGTGATAATGATGAACTCCAACTCAACCCTTAAATGATGAACTTCTGCCTGTAGTGAAGGTTCCTTCAAGTTATATATCTTAACTAAGGAGGCTTTAGACCTTTGATCGTCTTGGATGCTTCGATCTACTCTTGACAATGAATTCGATCTCAAACAGTGACTTTGCTCCAATTCCAAAACCTTCTTGCCAATAAGGTGATTTTTAACCTTCTTTCACCATAGCTTTGATACCATGTTGAGAAATCCAATAGGGTGGCAAGTTAATTGATTTATCTTATTATGACATTATCTTGTGATGTTTCATTATTATTATTCTTTCTTTCGATTTATCTTTTCCTTATCATCAAGACTAATGCCAAACAACAAATAGAAGAGGACACGAGATGTAGGCACGTAGTGAGGGCAAAACCCCACTCTAGGGGAAAACCCATTCAAGAATTCTTTGTTCAGTAGATTCAAAACAAGATGAGACAATTGAGACCCTTAAAAGCTAGACTAGAGACTCCCTCCATCAAGTCATCCTTGTTTATTCTTCAGTTCTGTATTCACAGTCTTCTCGTGCTTCAATTCTATGGCAACCTTCTCATACTTGATTCCCATGGCATCCTGAGACAACTTCCTTTGGTTTCGGTCTCGTGACATTATATTTCTATCACCCTTTATTTGTCTCACACCAACTTTGCAGTGGCATGGTAGCTCGGCTTCTATAACACTTCTATAATGGCATCATAACTCGACTTCTACTTCAATTTTGTAGTGACATCATAACTCGGATTTACACTTCTGTAGTAGCATCATAACTCAACTTCTTCATTTTCTGTGGTGGCAGCACATACTTTCGGTCCTGTGACAGTAGCCCAAGTTTCAGTTCTGGTGTAGCCCAATAAGATATTCATGCTTCAACTTGAAATGATGTTTCAACTGAATTATACTTCACTGTGATCCACCGAAATTCCTCTCTGAAATTATACTGAACTTTTATCTCTGAAATTTCTGCAAACTGTGTCTCTGTCCTGTGGAGCGAAGTATACCCTCCTATTTATAGTTGTTCCTTATTGAAATAAGCCGACATGAGTTTATTTAGTGGTGTCGACTTGTTGACTGTTACTTTGGAGGCCGACTTGCAAGGAGACTTGATGGAGGAAGATTTTGACCAAACAAAATTGATTTTTGACTGAAATAAAAATCCTAAAGCCTACAATGGAGGCTTGACTTATGAAAATTGACCCAAGCATGAAACCCATCAATCCAATTAATAATAGAATTCTTTTTGCTTTCTTTTGACAAATATATTTCATTTTTGACTCAAGTACAATTATGAAGACCTAACCTAGTTACATTCTTCACAGGTGGGGGAAGGGGGAGGGGAAGCAGAGAGTGAGAAGGTGATGAAAGCGTGGTTTGCCAAGGGGAGGCAGGAAAGTGGGAGATGGTGAGTATGTTAGAGAATGTCTTGGTTAGCCAGGATATAGTTAAGCACATTGGCTCACCAATTGTTTGGGAGACAATTAAATGCTCTTGAGCCCGAAATACAGGGAGCCCGAAAAACAAGGGAGCCCATTCAGGATCAATAAGTCATGGGCTTCACCCAACTGCAAGAGGTGTCTTTCGTATGTTGGCCCAAAGGTCACACTGAGAGGGGGGTGAATCAATGTGAGGTCAATTCTATCATTTCTCATCCTTTTATAATCAAGAACAATAAATGATAAGCATTATAACATTAACCATAACAATGCATCATCAAATTATCATCATATCAATAATATAACAAGCCATCACATCATAAAGAGACATAAGCTTTTACGTGGAAACCCATACAGGAGAAAAGCACAAATCTTCCTTTTCTTATTTTCAATTTATTGCATAAATTTGCAGGCTACGACTTGTTGGAGGCAACTACCCCCAAGATATGCAAGTTGCCACATGCGGTAGGCTACAACCTAATTGAGGCACCAACCTCGAAAGATTGCATGCAACTGCTCATTGTAGGCTACAACTTGATTGAGGTTCCAACCTCCTTCACCTTCCTATGGACATCTATTTCATATCATTTTCAAAATAGATCCACTGTCACCATATATCACTACATCATAAGTATTGTCACAACCCGTAGCCCGTAATCTCTGTCACTGCATAGTCCACAATCACTATCTCAATTTGCAACCATTGCTACTGTAATAACTGGTCACCATTGTCATTGCAATCACTATCATAACTTACAACCACTGTCATAAACACTGCCACAAACTGTCATATAATCAACTGTCACTAGCTGTCATGTTGTTGCCCATACTCTACTACTACCAGTTCATCAATATGGACACTCAATCCCCTTCTTAGAACTTTTTGTCATGTATCCGAAAACTACTACAACCTACTCATGGACCCCAAAACATGTAAAAGTGATTCTAGTCAACAAATATATGTAAACAAGGCTTTCCAAGCATCTAGAAACATCAACCACTAAGTCTTGATCATAGTGCCTTTTTCAAAACTCCATTTGGATTAATATTGACCCCAAAAACTTATAAAAACCATATAAAACCATGTAATAAATTCACTGTTCTACAATTCCTCATTTTTTCGGCATGCTTCTACAAACTAGATATACCCTATCGTTGGTGCTACAAAATGCCAGTCAGATAATGCTTAATGACATGACACAATGGCATATATATTTAAAAATAAAACCACAAACCAAGCCTGGTAACCGATGGTGGATGAACCTGGGACCTTGTCAATATCAAATTGGCCCACAACTAGTGTCGCTATTCGATGGCACTCGTGATGGCATTCAACTGAACCGCATATGGTTTAAACAAAATGTGCTATTAATGTAACGAGGGGTAGGTCCCATAGTTGATTCACATATAGTTTGAATGCAATTTGGTAAGTCCCATAACCTATTTGCACATGCCTTCAGTGCAATGAGGGGCAAGCTTGTAGCCTATATAGTTTGAACTCTGTGACGGGTCTACATGGATCTACGTCTATGGGATGCTCTGCCAAATGTTGGTGACTTTTATCGGCTCTATGCCATGGTAGCAAAGAGCTCTATTTGCACATCATACGTGGGTGATCCTCATCCTTATAGACAGGTCAGTGCTGCTCCTTGCCCTTGCCATTGCCCTTGCCCTCACGATATGCGGTTATAAGTTACAAAATCAAAGCAACGATCATACAAATCAAATGAGCCATAAAACTGTCCACCAAAACGAACCATAACCATTAAAAAAACCTATGCTTCTGAGATTAGACATTATGCTTGACCATATCATAATAGATGTTCATTGGAGAGTTTGTTTTCCGTTTTCCAATTGCGATTTTTTCGGAGTTTATAGAGGTTTTATAGTTGGCTGACCTGCTCATATGACCAAATCTAACTCTTCTTTGTGATCATGTCTTTTCAGTTAATAGACTTAGCCCAATCCAACCATGTGATCGCCCCATGTGACCTTGTTTTGGGGGTCGCTAGGCATTTGTTTGATGATGTCATCGAGCCATGTGGCAGCCCATGAGGGGTGCCATGTGTCACCTTGTTTCACCCCTTTCACCAGTCAACATGCCATGTGGTGGTCTCTAGCTATGCCACATTGTAATTGTTGCCTCGTCACATCCTGTGGTTGATTGTCATGTGTCTGGGTGAAGGATGATGTGTTGCCTACACCATATCCGGCCAATGGTACTATGCCAAGTGTTGCAAAGGGATTGATCCATTTGTGCCATACGTGTCGTAATCCTATTGGGTCATCAATATGTGTTAAGTGTCATGCAACTTGCCCACATCCATCATCCATTATAGCCATACTGATCCTGAGTTGTCTGCTCATAGAGAAGGTGCACACTCTTTAACATGGTTAACAATCATGCATGTTTTGTTGAGATCCACCATTGACCTAGTCAATGAATGTTGGATGTGCCCAAAAGGTGCGCACTGTTTAACACTAATAATTTGGGCTTTGTCCTATAGTTTGACCCTTCAACTAATGTTGATTTTCAAATGGCCATAACTTCTCATCTAGGAGGATTTTTTTAGAGCAAGATATATCGTTGGAAAGGTATCGATGAGGTCTACGCAATCATGCATTTTATAGTATCATTTGGACATCATCACTGGATCAATAACTCAAATAACTTTAAGTACCTTCAACTTCTTGATGAGAACGTATTTGAGATATATTTGTCTTATTGCTTCATAGAGTGTCTTGTTGCTTTCTTAGGCATCAGGAAGGATACTACTATTGTCTCATACATCCCCTTTGACATCAATGACATTTTGTTGTCATCAATGACAACACTATGTGCAATAATCTCCCCCTTTGTCATTGATGGCAACACCATTAGACATTGATGGTCATTTGATGTCAAATAAATAAAAAACCCCCCTGTGTCAAAGCCTTCTATAATCTCTCCCTGCGCAAATACCTTCCTCAGTAGAAGTCGATGTTTGTATCAATGTCTGCAATCTCTCCCCTTCTAACATCAATGGAAAAGGGTCACAAATATCTATTAAAATTGTCATGCTGATGATCTTGCATAAGTATCTGTCAAAGATTCTATTACATGTTCTTCGATTATCCCGTGGACTAATTTATATTGTCTTACTATTGCTATTGATAGATTCTTCCCTTGAGGCCTTGTGCTTTCTTGTGAACTTGATCTATGTCTCTTGCTACTCATGATTGTTCTTCGAAAATCTCCCCCAGACCATGCTTCTGTCATCTATAAGTACCTATCATCTCTGCGTTTTCTAATTGCGCTTGAAACATGCCTGCTTTACTTATCCTTTATTTACATTTGAGATATCATTATCAAGCCATGTAAGAGTCATTGTCCTATAGATCAATCATGCTTGCTACCAACCTCACTTATTCTTTCTTTACACGTAAGACATCATCATCAAGTCATGCTAATCAATGTAAGAGTTATTGTCCATACACTGCCCTCATACATAGAGTTGCTTCTCCATGTTTTAAACAAATGATGGTCTTGAAGAAGCCTTCACCAAGGCATTAGATTTGAGGAGTCAGACCTAATAGAGGTCCTCTTTGACCTTTTCTCCATCTACTAGCATTGATAAGAAGCCCTTATTTGTTGTACCATCTAGAGTTCAGTCTGCAATCTTGTGCTATATGACCTTTGTTGTGACATATATGACATTCAACATTTGGTTTTAATATCTACAGAAATGGTTGGGGCATTCATTTGATTTGATCCACATGTCTCCATCTAGGTACCTAATCATATCCTCTATACTTGACCACATCATAGGTTCTGCAATCCTGCGCTTTGTGCCCAAACTTTGTGCATGAGAAACAATAACCAAAGATTTTTTATTGATACCTGGATCTAGAAGGAGATATCGACCTTCTGAAGTTACCTTTTGGAGGAGCCATGTTCCCTTGTTGATCAATACTTGCTTGCTGTTACTTGCAGATGGATTGTGAGGAGGCATGTTCATTTCCTCATCTTCAACCCCTGCTTCATTGTTGCTTGTGAATGCTTTGTGATGAGCCATATTCATTGACTTCTTTTCAGTAACTACATTATTTCTGCTTGTGGATCCTTTCTCTTCATTTGAATTCAACCCCTTCTTGGCATTGCCTTGAGTGTCATTGAAATGTGTTGTCGCACAAAGTGTCTAGACACCGCAACAACACTCAGAGTAAGGGCTGTCACTCTAATCATTAGTTACTCCGTTTAGACTTTTTCCTCGACAAGTCAAGGGGGGTAGTTCATAGGGGTAAATGAATGAAGATAACCTGTAGACACTCTAATCCTTACTCACTCCGTTTAGACTCTCTCCTAGACAAGTCAAGGGGGGTAGTCCCTAGGGGTAAACGAATGAAGATAGCCTGTAGAACACGGACTCTAGGAGACCTAAGGATGAACAACTTGTAGAAACCTAAGGATGAACAACTTGTAGAAACCTAAGGATGAACAACTTGTAGAATATAGAACAAGTCCTGGTTAATTGAGATGGATAGATCAAACAATTAATACAAATAAGACACAACCACAAGATAGAAATGATTTTAAACCAGTGCCTTATGTTCAAATAACCATAGACTAAATAAAAACAAGTTACCTAGAGCAATTTATAAATGTGGTGAAAGTGACGATCATGATGATTAAAATGTAAACGCCCAAAACTTTAACATGCAATATATTCTAGCAATTAAATCCCATGAAGAATTATGAAACTTAAGTACTAAACAATGATTCTAGATTTAAATAATTTTCTTCAATAACCCCAAATCTATAAAATTTATCTTTCTCCTATAGTCAATGATTTTAGAACATTAATCGCACTAGACAATAGAAAAATCACTACCACAAAATTAAAAATTTTACACTTAACACAAATAGGACACCAAGGAACTTTAGATTTAGAATTTAATTATGCCTTGGGTAAATTTTTTTAATGCGCTAAGCTTATGAATCAAAGTTTAATGGGGCAAATGTTCAAAATTTTTAATGTGACCAAAAATCAAAGCAAAAGACCTTCATTAAATTCAAATTTTTACGGGCCATAGGCCACAAAAAAATAAAAGTTCCTTAAATGTGGAAGCCTAGATTCACCTTTTGATTTATTTCATTCACAATTCTAAAGTCACCAAATTTTTTAATTTTTTTTTTAAATGTTTTTAGATTTTTAATGTTTTTTAAATGTTTTAAATGAAACCAAAATCAAAACAAAAATCAAAAAGTAAAAAAACTCAAAATGTGAAAAAAAAACCAAAAGATTTAAAAAAAAAAATCAAAATAAAACAAATTGGAAACTCAAAAATAAGAAATGAAATTTAATTAAATTGATCCTAACCTAAACTAACATAAACAAACGAAATCAAAAATAAATCCTAACCATAAGGCATAAACATAATACAAATAAACAAAATAAATCAAAATCGAATGTTTGAGTTTGTGTATGCAGGTTTTTGATGGCGACGGATAGCGCTCGAGGAAGAGCAGGGAGCTCATGTAGCGGAGGGTTTAGGCATCGCTGGTCGATGCGGCAGCTTTGTGCAGGCAGCAAGGCAAGCAATAAACAAAAGGCTTGGATTTTGCAGAGAGGAGAAAGGAAATGCGAGGAGGGAACAACAACAGGGTTGCAGGGACGTGAGGAGAATTGGCAGCGAGCAAGCAACGGAATGCGTATGGAGCTAAGACACATGTTTGGCAGCGGGGTTTTGTAGGAGAATGGAACTGTGGGTTAGGAGATGAGGGCAAGGGATGAAGACTGCGGGTGGAGGTTGATGGAGACACGTAGGCAGAAAGGGAAGAATGATGGCAACAATGAAGATTCAAGCAACGCAGGTCATGGCAGCCGCGAGCATGAGGAGATGAATCTTGTTTTTTGTAGGCAGGTAGGGAGTCAATAGATTGATGGAGAAAATGCAGCGAAGACGAGCGTTAAAATTTGGGTACCAGAGGACAAGTGGTTCCCTAAGGCTTTGATCTTTGGCCTAGGGAAATGTGTCCAAATTTATTTGTACTTTTCTCCTAAAGTGACTTTATAAGTGGGTAAAGTCAATTTAATTTAAAAGTGACTTTATAAGTGGTAAAATTACATTCTAATTTAAATGTGACTTTATTAAAGTCAATGAAAAATTAGAAAGTGAAAAAGTGACTATGGAAATAAAAGGCTAAGTGGGTCTTTATTTAAGTGGTGAGTCAAAAAATAGAAAGTGAGAATTAAATGCACATATATTCTCATCCCTAGATCTAAATGAATCTCAACCATTAGATCTTAGGGTAACCCAAAAGGTCATTTAGAGAGTAAAAGGAGAAGAGAAGAGAAAAAGATCAATTCATTCTTTCATGAGCATTTGAGAGAAAGAGAAAAGAGAGCAAGGAGAAAATTTCTGAGCAGTGAGGAAGTGAAAGAGAGCAGCAAGAAGACATTTCAACAAATCTGGGCAGCATCATTTATTGGCACGATCGCAATGCAAAACCGTACAACAGGAGAAAGACACAAAAATCGAGGAAGAGGGACAACAACAAGGGCACGAATTTTAATGCAGGTTTTGGGCACGATTTTCGAGTCAGCCATACTGCTAAAATCTGTACAATTCGTACAATAGGTTCCGGGCATGATTTTCAAGGCAGGCTGTACAACATTTAATGCTGTTTTATTGCTGGAAAATTTTATGTTTTGACAGTTTTCTGATTGGCACGATTTTCGAGGCAGAGTCCAAGCATGAAAATTGAGATAAGTTGTAATTTGTGGTTGCTGGAATTTTTACTGTGTATTTCAATTTCTCTGTAAAAAGATTTTTAGAAATAAAGAATAGCTCTCAAACTGGTTTTCCCCAAGAGTTGTAGGGGGTTTTTCCAGGGTCACATTGACCAAAAATGACTGTGTTATTTTCTGTGTGTCGCTGTCATAATTTTGCTAGGTTCTATTTATGCAATTTCAGCAGTTGTGAAATCTCTAAATTTGTGTTTTCAGAAAATATTGTCATTTCCAGATTTTAGAATTTTTATCATGCTTGGATTTAAAACTAAATGCATGGAGTGATAAGGAAAACTGATAACTGGAGTGGGGGTTGAAATTCTTCATGGTATCAGAGCTTGGTTCGCTGAAAAGTGCAGTTTGGGACAACGAAGTGAAAATTACAGGGAGTTGATTTTTACACAGAAAACAAAAACCTTTACCACAGATTTGAAAATTTCAGTTTGGTAGGATAGTGAAACATGTCTTTGGGTTTGAGAGTTGAAGATAGGTTGGATGGGAAAAACAACTACAGTGCATGGAAGGAGAGAATCCAGAGCATCTTTGAGGAAGCAGAAGTCTGGGTCATTATGGTAAATACCACACAGAACCCAGTAGCAGTACTCGCTGACCTTGTATAGTTGGCAAAGTTTAACAAAAAGAATGCTAAGGCAAAAAGATTGATTCTGACAAGAGTCAAAGATCATGTCATTTCTCATGTGAGAGGAAAGACTTATGCACATGAGATGTAGACAACCTTGACCAGTGTCTTTTAGAGCTCAAATGAAAACAGAAAAATGGTCCTAAAGGCCATTAATATGGTTAAGGCTGACAATGCTACAACATACCTCACAAACATCACTTCAATGAGAGATGAGTTGGCAGCTGTAGGTGAGATCATTGCACCCACTGAGTTGGTGAGGATTGCTATGAATGGTCTTCCTTAAGACTTGGGAGAATTTTGTGGATGGCATTGTTGCACGAAAAAACCTTCTCGGATGGGAGAGGTTGTGGGATGATTGCATTCAGAATGAGATCAGAAAGAACCATCTTGGTGTAGCCAAACAGGTGGAGGAGGATGACAATGTGGCATTGTTAGCAAGAGGCAAGAAGGGTAGAGCAAAGAAGCAAGCTTGCAACAGTGGAGGCAAAGGCAAAGGTAAAGGCAAGCAGCAAAACAAGGAGAAGGACTATTCCAAAGTCAAATGTTGGAATTGTCAAAAGTTGGGACACTATGTTGTTGTGTGTCTGGAGAAAAAGAACAAGAAAGGAGAGACAAACCCATGGCAACTTTTGCAGAGATAGAGAGCTTCTCAGAGAGCTTTGATCGGGAGTTTGGGTGTGAAAATTCTATCATTGCAGCGACTGATTTACTTTTCCTACTTATTTCATCATAAGTTATTCAAGAAATTACTTCAACAAACATTAAAATAAATACTTCTGCAGATATCACACCGTAATACAGAAACAAAGATATGCACACATTGACACAGTTATTTTGGACTAATGTCCCCGGAAAAACCCAATGTGGGAAAACCGGTGCAACAAGGGAGGATTTTATTATTTAGCAATTTTCTTGTACAACAGGGTGCCAAACTGGCTTACCCACAGATAGACAAACTTCCAGCACTTTTCTAAACCCAGCATAGGCCCTATTGACCTCTGCTACAGCCTGAAACCCTCTGCGTCAGCCTAGTGAGGCTCTGCGTAGCCTCTCTGGGCTTCTACGTCACTCTTGCAGCCTCTGCGTGGATGATGCAGGTCCTTCTGGCTCTGCGTGGTCTCTACTACCTCTGCGTGGCTTCCTCTGGCTCTGCATCTGCCTCTTCTGAGCTGATCTCCCGTCTCTCTGTTTCGTACTTGCTGCCTTCCGACTGCTCTCCAGACGACTGGTTCAATTTATCAGCAAACCTCGCTCCAGAAATTGAACTGACTGGTCTCCCTCAGTGTGTTCTCCAAGTGCCCCTCAAGCCTCTTATACTTTTTCTGTTGACATCTCAACAGTCGAGATTAAGTCCCTAATCAACGGCTAAGATTAGATCTGGCTTGATCCATGTCTTTTGGACCATTCTAACACAGATTCATATTAATTCATATTAATATTTTATTTTCTCTAAGTTTAGACTTAGGGTCTTCATTAAAAATATTAATTATTTTAATATCTCCTGATCTGCTTAGAATCTGCCCAAACCCTTTCTGGGTATTGGAGATCTTATGTGCCCCAACCTCTCCACTAAATTTCGTGGCTAGAGCACATCCGATGCTACCCCAAATCAACATTGGGTTCATAGCTTGTGAGGCCACTAGTGCAGGATCACCTGCCATACAGGTTCAGAGGGAGTGTGCACTCTCCACTACTAGCAGAGCATCTTCTAGCATTTGGTATGTTGACAGTGGCACTTCTTGCCACATGACAGGAGTCAGAGAGTACTTCTTAGAGCTTTCAGAGGATGATACTGATATGGAGGTAGTACTTGGTGATGACAGCATGGTTAGAGTAGTCGGTGTGGGGACATTGACATTTGATAGGGGACCCAAACCTCCCTTGAAAGTGTCAGATGTTCTATATGTGCCTGGAATGAAGAAGAACCTGATATTCGTCTTAGCACTTGAGGACAGAGGGTATGATGTATTGTTCAGGAGAGGGCAGGTGCTTATATATCCTAGGGGAACTCCAGCTTCTTCACCAAGAGTGATTGGTGTGATCCATGCCAAGGTGTACAAGTTCTCATTCCAGCCCTTGATGGCATTGAGTAGCATCACCTGAGACAGGACCGATAGCAGATCTAGCAGTTCAGAGTTGTGTGAGATTTGGCACTGCAGGATGGGGCACATGTATCATGGGGCCTTGAGTACATTGCGGGAGATCACCACTGGTGTGCCAGATTTCAGTTCTGATCACCTTGATGTATTCAGAGGATGTGCTATGGGGAAGTTTGCTAGATCCCCTTTTCCCAGCAATGACAGCAGAGCAACCGGGATCCTTGACTTGATTCATACCGATGTGAGTGGTCGGATGTTTGATGTATCCTTGAGTGGCTATGAGTACTATGTTTTGTTCATTGATGACCACTCCAGGAAGACCTGGATTTATTTCTTGAAGACCACGAGTGAGGTCTTCAAGTGGTTTCAAGAGTTCAAAGCTCTTGTGGAGACCCAGCCAGGTAGGAAGATCAAGGTCCTCAGGTCGGACAATGGAGGGGAGTATACCCTTGGTGAGTCTGCTGATTTTTGTCCTGAGATAGGCATTAGGAGGGAGTTCACAGTTCCTTACAATGTCCAACAAAATGGGGTTGCGAAGAGGAAGAACAAATCCATTGTCGGGGTTGCCAAAGCCATTTTTCTTGATCAGGGGTTACCTTTATTTTGTGGGCAGAGGCTTGCAACACTGCTGTGTACTTGCAGAAATGGAGTCGACATCGTGCCTTGGGGAATGTGACTCTAAAGGAGGCTTTTTCTGGGAAGAAGCCTGATGTTGGGAACTTTTGTATCTTTGGGTGCCTTACATATTCCTATGTCCCCAAGGAGAACATGACCAAGCTAGAACCCACTACACATAAGGGCATCTTGTGGGTTATAGCGAGACCTCGAAAGCTTATCGGATTTATATTCTTGCTGAGAGGAAAGTGGTTGTCAGGCGGTATGTGAAGTTCGAGGAGGAGAGAGCTTTCAAGAGGTTATGGGAGTATCCAGAGTCACCAGACCCTCAGGAGCATCTGAGTCAGTCACAGGGATTCAGTGATTAGGGATGAGGAGATACATCGATTACAGTGTCAGGTCCATCAGTGAGCAGTGGCTCTCAGAGTCAGGTGGGTGGTTCTTTGGGCAGCATGTAGGGTAGTCCGCAGAGCAGTTCACAGGGTAGTCCACTAATGGACAGTTCGCACGATACTTCAGCATCTACAGGCACAGATTCAAGCATGAGGTCAGTTGGCAGGCCTTTAGGAGTTCAGGCTTCTGATGATGATGAGGATTCTTTCACTCCAGTGGGAGAAGTATGCTCAGGGAAGAGGAAGCCCAAGTGGCTTCAAGATACCTTGCGCGAGGCCACATCAGTTGCTGGGCTAAAGAGACAGGTTAGAGAGAGTAAACCACCTGAGCGGTTCTGTAGTTACATGGCATTGGTAACAAGCATTGTTGACTCCGAGCCTTGTAGGTAGAGGAGGCAGCCAGCCAGCAGGTCTGGAGAGAGGCCACGATGGAGGAGTATTCTTCTATTGTGAAGAACGATGTTTGGGAGGTAGTGTCGAGGCTTGAAGGTAAATCAGTTGTTACTTCCAGATGGCTCTACAAGATAAATCATGCTGCAGATGGCAACATCGAGAAGTTCAAGGCTCGATTTGTTGCGATAGGGTTCTCACAGGTAAAGGGAGTTCACTATGAGGAGACCTTCTCTCTCGTAGCTCGGTATACATCTATTCACTCCATTATATCGATTGTAGCAGAGATGGGTTGGAAGATCCACCAGATGGATGTGAAGACTGCATTTCTCAATGGATTCATTCAGGAGGAGGTTTATATTGAGAAACCATAGGGCTTTGAGGTGCATGGGAAGGAGTCCCATGTATGCAGATTGAAAAAGGCACTCTATGGCTTGAAGCAAGCTCCTAGAGCTTGGTACTCGAGGATTGATACATACTTGCAGCAGTTGGGGTTCACAAAGAGTGAGGCTGATCCGAACCTATACTTCATTGTGGTGGGTGAGGAGCCTCTCATTCTGGTGTTGTATGTTGATGACTTGATCATCGTTGGTGCAGAGAGACTCATTAAGGGCTGCAAGAGAGATCTTGCTTTAGAGTTTGATATGAAGGATATCAGCTTGATGCATTATTTTTTGGGATTGGAGGTGTGGCAAGAGGAGGGGCATTTCTTCCTGGGACAAGGGAAGTACATTGTTGATATTCTTATTAGATTTCACATGGAGGACTGCAAACTCATGTCTACACCTATGATCACTAACTGGAAGAAGCTCCACGCATCTGATTTCGAGTTGGTGGATCCTACACTATACAGACAGCTGATTGGTAAATTGATGTATTTGGTCAACACTCGACTAGATATATGTTTTGCAGTTAACACTATGAGTCAGTTCATGTGTGAGCCCAGGAGAGTGCACTGGGTGGCTGCAAAACACATTCTTCGTTACTTGTAAGGGACTGTGGATTTTGGTCTAGATTATAGATAGGGTGATGGAGTGAGGCTGGTAGGGTACACAGATTCAGATTGGGCAGGGTGTGCTTCAGATAGGAAGAGCACTTTCGGGTGCTGTTTTGAGTTGGGTTCGGCAGTTGTGTCGTGGATCAGCCGAAAACAACAGTCAGTTGCATTGAGCTCAACTGAGGCAAAGTATATGGCTGTTAGTTTGGCTAGTTGTGAGGCCATATGGCTTCGCAAGATGTTGTTTGGTTTATTTGGTTAGGCATTGAGACCTTCAGTAATTTACTATGATAATTAGAGTTGCATAAAACTCACGGAGAATCTAGTTTTTTATGACAGATCAAAGCATATTGAGATCAAGTATCACTTCATTAGAGACTATGTTGAAAAGGGAGCTGTCAAGCTTGAGTATATTTCCACAAATGAGCAGGTAGCGGACATTTTCGCCAAAGCCTTACCATGGGGCAAACATGTCTACTTCAGAGACAAGATGGGAGTGGTGAGGAACACTTTTCTTGGTAAGAGGGAGTGTTAAAATTTGGGTACCAGAGGACAAGTGGTTCCCTAAGGCTTTGATCTTTGGCCCAGGGAAAAGTGTCCAAATTTATTTGTACTTTTCTCCTAAAGTGACTTTATGAGTGGTAAATTCAATTTAATTTAAAAGTGACTTTATAAGTGGTAAAGTTACATTCTAATTTAAAGGTGACTTTATTAAAGTCAACGAAGAATTAGAAAGTGAAAAAGTGACTATGGAAATAAAAGGCTAAGTGGGTCTGTGTTTAAGTGGGTGAGTTAAAAAATAGAAAGTGAGAATTAAATGCAAATTTATTTTCATCCCTAGATCAAATAAATCTCAGCCATTAGATCTTAGGGTAATCCAAAAGGACATTTAGAGAGTAAAAGGAGGAGAAGAGAAAAAGATCAATTCATTCTTTCATGAGCATTTTTGAGAGAAAGACAAGAGAGAGCAAGGAGAAAATTTCTGAGTAGTGAGGAAGTGAAGGAGAGCAGCAAGAAGACATTTCAACAAATGTGGGCAACAACATTATTGGCATGCATCCCAAGGCAAAACTGTACAACAAGAGAAAGGCACAAAAATTGAGGAAGAGGGACAACAGTAAGTGCACAGATTTCGAGGCAGGTTTTGGGCATGATTTCTGAGGCAGCTATATTGTTGAAATCTGTACGGTTCGTACAATTCGTACAATAGGTTCCGGGCATGATTTGTGAGGAAAGTCGTACAACATTTAATGCTGTTTTATTGCTGGAAAAATTTTCTATTTTGGCAGTTTGTTGATTGGCACGATTTTCGAGGCAGAGTTCAAGCACAGAAATCGAGATAAGTTGTAATTTGTGGTTGCTTGAATTTTTACTGTGTATTTCAGTTTCTCTGTAAAAGCATTTTCAGAAGTAAAGAAGAGCTCTTAAACTGGTTTTCCCCAAGAGTTGTAGGGGGGTTTTTCTAGGGTCACATTGACTGTGTTATTTTCTGTGTGGTTGTCATAATTTTGCTGTGTTTATTTCTGCAATTTTAGCAGTTGTGAAATCTCTAAATTTGTGTTTTCAGAAAATATTGTCATTTCCAGATTTTAGATTTTTTATCATGCTTGGATTTAAAACTAAATGCATGGAGTGATAAGGAAAACTGATAACTTGAGTGGGGGTTGAAATTCTTCATGGTATCGGAGCCTGGTTGGATGAAAAGTGCAGTTTGGGACAACAAAGTGAAAATTACAGCAAACTGATTTTTACACAGAGAACATAAACCTTTACCATAGATTCAAAAATTTCAGTTTGGTAGGACAGTGAAACATGTCTTTGGGTTTGAGAGTTGAAGACAGGTTGGATGGGCAGAACAACTATAGTGCATGGAAGGAGAGAAGCCAGAGCATCTTTGAGAAAGCAGAAGTCTGGGGCATTATGGTAAATACCACACAAAACCCAGTAGCAGTATGGTAGAGTTTAACAAAAGGAATGCTAAGGCAAAAATATTGATTTTGGAAGGAGTCAAAGATCATGTCATTCCTCATGTGAGAGGAAAGACTTATGCACATGAGATGTGGAGAGCCTTGACCAGTCTTTACTAGAGGTCAAATGAAAATAGAAAAATGGTCCTACAACATACCTCACAAAGATCACTTCAGTGAAAGATGAGTTGGCAGCAGTAGGTGAGATCATTGCACCCATTGAGTTGGTGAGAATTGCTTTGAATGGTCTTCCCAAGACTTGGGAGATTTGTGGATGGCATTGTTGCACGAGAAAACCTTCCCGGATGGGAGAGGTTGTGGGATGATAGCGTTCAAAATGAGATAAGACAGAACCATCTTGGGGCAGCCAAACAGGTGGAGGAGGATGACAATGTGGCATTGTTAGCAAGAGGCAAGAAGGGTAGAGCAAAGAAGCAAGCTTCCAACAGTGGAGGCAAAGACAAAGGTAAAGGCAAGCAACAAAACAAGGAGAAGGACTATTTGAAAGACAAATGTTGGAATTGTCAAAAGTTGGGACATTATGTTGTTGTGTGTTCGTAGAAGAAGAACAAGAAAGGGAGAGATAAACCCATGGTAGCTTCTGCAGATGTAGAGAGCTTCTCAGAGTTTGGAACCTTTAGGGTATTAAACGGTAACACCCAAAAAATTGATACCCCCCCTTCATTTCAAGTTTGGGACTCGTAGAGTTAGCTTCTTGGGAAGACTAGAGGAACCAGTCTTAGCTAGTATGCCCTCAGGTGTCCTGTTTGACTCCTCAGGGGTCTCTGGGAAGCTTGACGAGATGTCTTAGCCAGTATGCCGTTCAGGTGTCCTGTTTGACTCCCTCTTTACTTTACGAATACCATCACCTCCTCCTGAGGTTACCTCACATTAGAGTTGAATTGGCCATGGGCTCTACCCAAGACCTAACTTCCCTGGAAAATTATTGTCCCTAAAGCCAGGCTCTATTTTCGGGAGTAAAGACTCCTGGTAAGCAAAGATAGTGGGATGGTTTTCCCCGGAAAATGATTTAACCAATAGCTGGGCATCTCTTCATTGAGAGATAAAGTATTTCTCTTAGTTGTTTGAGATGGATGGGTTTTAAACCCAGGGTTGTTTAAACACAATCTATGGTAAGGCAACGGGACTTCCATCCATGGGTAAGGCAGAGGGAAGTGGCCAACCACTTGAACTGAGCTCGCCTCAGTTTCCCGATAGGGTTCGTATCTTGAGCCAGCTCGGTACTGGTACGGGTTGGTAGCCATGAACCAACAGGTACTGAACTCACCTCCATATTTCTACCGGATGGTAGCTAGATAAGAGGTCGGTAGACCCCAACTGGTGGTTTGCAATGTGTGCTCGTTTGCGTGTCGTTTGCTTTGGGCCATGTTTTCTTGGGGCCATTTTCGCTCATTTGCATCATAAATAAAGAATCAAGGTGGGGCCGCATTGCTTTGGGCCATTATCGATTTTTGGAAGTTTCTTACTTTGGCTCAAGGCTTGGGGGCCCATCAAGGCTCAAGGCTCAAGGAGGGGCCCCATCAAGTTTTCCCCTAGAGTTGTAGGAGGGTTTTTCCAAGGTCACATTGACAAAAAATCACTGTGTTATTTTCCGTGTGTAGTTGTCATAATTTTGCTGTGTTTTATTTCTGCAATTTCAACAGTGGTGAAATCTCTAAATCTGTGTTTTCAGAAAATATTGTCATTTCTAGATTTTAGAATTTTTATCACTCTTGGATTTAAAACTAAATGCATGGAGTGATAAGAAAAATTGATAAACAGAGTGGGGGTTGAAATTCTTCAACGAGGAGCTACATAAGGGTTTTCTTAATTTTTTTTGAAATTTTCTGCCAATCATAAACCCTAGGCAGCAGATTGAAAAAACCAGTCAACAGAGAAATGGTAGGCCAGAAAAAAAAAAATTCAGAAATTTTTGATTTAAAATGATGCATCCTTTTGCTTCAGATTTATCCTTGAAACCCTTATAAAAATTTCCAGATATAAGAAATTTTAAACCTTTGGACTGCAAAAAATTTAAATAATATCCCTGCAAAGTGACATTGAAGGCCAGATTTTACCCTCGAGGGCCTAGATCTGGTTTGAAACAAGAATTCTCCTTCAGATTTGTACCTGTAATGACAAAAACAAAACACCCAGAAACGATATATACAATAATGAAATTTAAAAAACCCAAAAACCCAGATAAATAATTACAAAATTTACAAACTGTAGGCTCTAATCAACCAGATCTGTCATTATGCGACACAAAAATTAAAATATTTTTAAATTTTAAAGGTGTTAACTCGAAACCCTTTGTGCATCACCAACAAAAATCTTATGATAAGCCCAAAGCTAATTTAGATGGGCTCTTCAGGAAATACAGATCGGGTGTTGGCTGGTCCAACTAAAATCTTCCCCTAATGCCCGAGGATCTAAAATCAAGATTTCCTTTCAAAACTCAATCCAACTATAAAAAATAAAGCGAGAAAATAATAGTAAAATTCAGACAAATAGAGATACCTGCTATAACGTTCAAAATTTAAATTATTATTCAAACCCTAGCGACTGAGTAAAATACCTGTACTCAAATCACTCTTCAGAAGCTATAATCAATGGATTTAGAAAAAATTATGCATGAAAACAACACATCTTACAATATTCCCATGAAGAGTAACACTAGCAAAATTTAACCCCAAAGTCTTTCTTTATTATCAAAAAAAGATTACACAAGAGCTTCTTGCTAAGCACACGATTCAGAGATCGGGTGGCGACAAATAACTTCCTATTTAAAGATAAATCCCCTAATGGCTGGTTCAAGTGATCCTTGTCAAAGCAATCTCTCGATCATTGATGAAGATTAAAATTTCTTTTAATCTCATTCGTTGCAATATTTAAATATTTGGGGAAATTCGAATTTTTTAATTAAATGCATTTTAATTAACTCAAAAATGGAAATTTTGAGTTAATATCCCCAAAAATTTTACTTTGACTTAATCCCCAGGGATCAAAGGTTTAAAATTTAGCAAAATAATTAATTTACCTTAGTCCCGGGACCTTTTAAAATTTAAATTTTTAGGTTCGACGAATTTTTCCTTTGGAGAATTTAAATTTACCTAGGACCTAGAATTTTCAATTAATTAAATTTCTGGCATAAGATTTTAATTAATTTTTTGGCTAGAAAATTTAATTAATTAACCTAGAGGGCATAAAATATTTTTCCAACCCTCAAGACACTTTACTTCATGATTTTCATATTTTTTACATCATAAGGGGGAAAACCCATTTGTAATAAACCCTCACAGACTACCCATTTCTGCGACACAATTATAATCTAGCAAACCAAACAATTTGTAATAAAAAAACCTAACCAAATAGTTAGAATTATTCCCAAATCACTTTTACATAGACTCGATCTAGAACACTAGGACTCGCCTAAGATCCTAATGACAAAATCCATTCCATTTTTGGGGTAAGACTGGAAGGGAAAACTCTGCCGACTATCCGAGAATGGATCGGTGAGACAAAAACCTTCCCTGAATGGAGATCGTCACCAGAAAAGCAGGTTTACCTAGGTCGTTACATACATGACACGGGTCTGCTGAGAGTATTTACATTATACACATGTAGAATGGGTTTACATAACATATTGGAAGTTACGCTGATGATGATAGTTGGACGGCACAAACAAATCGATCAGGCGCTATCCCTTTTGCGAAAAAGGGGGTGTACTGCTATGGGTCGTTGACACGTATTGGTCAATAGTCTCCATTGAGGACTTCTAGGATTTACTCTGAGTCAATAAAGTCATTGTACTTTTAAAGAGACCCTTGGGCTTTTGAATTGTGTAAAAATGTTAAGTATTGAGTCAAATGTAATTTATGTATCCTCCACATCCAATCGGGCTAGAAGAGATCGAGTTAGCTTAAGGACATCAATTCGACCTCCCTTGAAGCCTATAAGTAGAAGCAAGTCGAATTCATTTGGACCACACAAGCGAGTCCTAGTGTTCTAGATCGAGGTCTATGTAAAAGTGATTTAGGAATAATCCAAACTATCTGGTTAGGTTATTTTATTACAAATTGCTTGGTCTGGATTATATTTGTGTTGCTGAAATGGGTTGTCCGTTAGGGTCTTTTTACAAATGGGTTTTCCCCCTTATGATGTAAAAACATATGAAAATCATGATGTAAAGTGTCTTGAGGGTTGGAAAAATAATTTATACCCTCAGGTTAATTAATCAAATTTTCTAGCCAAAAATTAAGTAAAATCTTAAGCCAGAAATTTAATTGATTCTAGGTCCTGGTTAAATTTAAATTCTCCAAAGGCAAAATTCGTCGGTCTTTAAAAATTAAACTTTAAAAGGTCTTGAGACTAAGGTAAATTAATTAGTTTGCTAATTTTTAAACCTTTGATCCCTTGAGGTTAAGCCAAAGTCAATTTTTTGGGAAAATTATCTCAATTATTTTTATTTTTGAGTTAATAAAAGTGCATGTAATTAAAAATTTCGAGTTTCTCCATAAATTTAAATATTTCGACGGATGAACTTAAAAGAAATTTTAATCTTCATCAATGGTTGAGATTGATTTGACGAGGATCACTCAAACTGGTTGTTGGAAGATTTATCTTTAAATAGGAGGTCATTTGTCAGTCGATACATCCGAAGTTTGAGTCGTGTGCTTAGCAAAAAGCTCGTGTAATATTTTTCTAGATAATAAAGAAAGACTTTGGTGTTAAGTTCTGTTGGTGTTACTTTTCATGGGAATACTGTAAGATGTGTTGTTTTCATGCATATTTTTTTCTAAAGCCATTGATGATAGCTTCTAAAGAGTGATTTGAGTACAGGCATCTTGCTCAGTCCCTGGGGTTTGAATAACAATTTGAATTTGAACGTAATAGCAGGTATCTCTATTTGTCTGAGTTTTATTATTATTTTCTCACTCTATTTTTAATGGTTGGATCGAGTTTTGCAGGGAAATCTTGATTTTAGATCCTCGGGCGTTAGGGGAAGTTTTAAGTTGGACCAACCAACTCTCGATCTGTGTTCCTGGAAGTGCCTAGCTAAATTAGCTCCGGGATTATAATAAGATTTTATTGCTGATAGACGAAGGGTTTCGAGTTAGCACCTCCTTTAAAATTTAAAAATTTAATTCTTTGTGTGGCATAATGGTAGATCTGGCTGATTAGAGCCTGTAGTTTGTAAATTTTGTAATTATTTTTCTAACGTGGGTTTTTCTAGGTTTTAGTTTTTATCAATATATATCGTTAGGGTGTTTTCTTGTTGTCGTGCAACTACAGATCTGAGGAAGAAGTTTGTGTAGAGTCCAGATTAGGCCTTGGAGGGTAAGATCTAGATCTCTGGGGTTTATCAACATAATTTTCCAGGGATTATTCAAATTTTTTGCAGTCCAACGGTTTAAAAGTTCTTGGATAAGGAAATTTTCATAAGGGTTTCAGGGATAAATCTGAAGCAAGAGGATTCACCATTTTAATTAGAATTTCTAAATTTTTTTTGAAGGGTTTTTTGGCTACCATTTATCTGTTGACTTAGTTTTTTGATTTGCTGACTGGGTTTTTCGATTCGTTGCAAAATTTCAATTTTTATTTTTATTTTTAGAAAACCCTTATCCCTCCATTACTCCCAACCCTGCATTTTTCCCAGCTTGTTGTGGCCACTCCTCCCTCTGCAAACTAGCTGCCAAAGCAACTTTTCCGTTGCTGCCATCCAAGTCTACGTTTTTCTTTTCTGCTGCAGCTTTCATCTCCTGCGTACTGCCCACTCCAAAAACCCTCGCAGCTGCAATAGCCTGCAATTTTTTCCATCTCTGCAACTCTTCCTCACCAATCTACTGCGCTGTCATCTCCTCTTCTGTCCGCTGCCTGCAAAACGAGTCTTCCCCATCTGCGGCCTCCCTCTTTCGTTGCCTTTCATCTGCTCCCTCTTCCCCACATTCCCTTTCTTCCCTTCGTTGCTTGCATCCTTTTTCTTCTCCATAAACCCTCATTCGCTTCTAACATCCTCTTGATTTGCTGCTCCTCCGCGTGCCCTCGTCTTCTGCATTGCGGCTCCCTCTCTTTCTAACTTGTGACTCCTTCCTGTCCGTGTCTCCTTTAGCTGCAGTTGCATTCTTCTCCTCGGTTTCCTTCCTGCAAACATCATCAAATGCCACTACATAACCTTCCTCCTCTGCTCGCAGTCCTGCCTTTCCCTGCAAACCTGCAAAAACGTGTCATTTCCTCCCTCGTCCCTCTATCACAGCTCCTTATCCGCAACCTTCCTCCTCGCTCGAGCTCGAGCTCTATCCGCCACCGTCAAAACCTGAATACACAAACCCAAACATTTCAATTTTTTCTTTTCATTACTTCATTTGTATGTGTTAGGTCAGGTTTTACTTATTTATTATTTTTATTTATGCTAGGTTAGTTTAGTTAGTTCCTTTTGATTCATTTGAACTTTTTTTTTACATTGGTTAACTTATTCATTTTTTATTTTAAATTTGATTTTGATTATTTGTGTTTGTTTAGTTTAGGATTTGCGTTAGATTTATTTTATTTTGTCTTTTAGATTCGTTTTGATTTAAAATTTGATTTTTATTTTTTTGTCTTGTTTTGATTTCACATTTTCTTTTTATTTTTACTTATGCTTTTTTGAGTTTGATTTTGATTTCCTTTCCTTTTTCTTTCTTTGATTTTGTTTTAAAAAATAAAAATCTAAAAACTTAAAAATTTAAAAAACATTAAAAAATCTAAAATTATTAAATTTTGGTGACTTTATATCTAATGAAATAAATGAAAAGTCGAACTTAAGCTTTCATATTTAAAAATTTTTAACTTTTTTTATGTGTTTTTAAAATTTGATTAAGGTCTTTTGATTTGATTTTTTAGTCACATTAAAAAATTCATTTACCACATTAAATTAATTGCCTAAGGAATAATTAAATTGTTAATCTAAAGTTCCTTGGTGTCCTTTCGTGGTAGTGATTTCTCTATTGTCAGGTGTGATTAATGTTTTAAAATTATTGACTATTGGAGAATGATAAATTATTCTAGATCTAGGTTATTAATGAAAATCATTTTAAATCTGGAATCATTACGTAGCATTTAAATTTCATAATTCTTCACAGGATTTAATTGCTAGAAACTCTTGCATGATAAAGTTTTGAACATTCACAATTAATCATTCATGATCGTCACTTTGCCACATTTATAAATTGCTCTGGGTAACTTGTTTTTATTTAGTTTTTAGTTAATTGGACATAAGGCACTGGTCTGGAAATCATTTCTATCTTGTGGTTGTGTATTATTCGTATAATTGTTTGATTTATTCATCTCTGTTAACTAGGACTCATTTACATTCGTCAAGTTGTCCATTTTTAAGTCTCCTAGAGCTCGTGTTTCATAGGCTATTCTCATTCATTCACCCCAGGGACTACCCCCCTTGACTTGTCTAGGAGAGAGCCTAAACAGAGTGAGTAAGGATTAGAGTAACAACCCTTACTCTGAGCGTTGTCGCGGTGCTTAGACACTTTGTGCGACAATAGGGACTTTGACCAAAAACATGGTGACCCAAGCATGAAACCCATGCTTTAATAAGTCACAATAATAATAATAATTTTTTTTCTTTATACTTTTGACAAGTACGTTACAAAATGACTCAAATACATTTAATGAAGACCGAACCTAGTTACATTTTCCAACAGTCCCTCTTAACTAGCGAGGTATTCATCATATACGCAGAATTTTCCTGCTCAATTTAAACTCATACTGGACCCCTCAAATTTAGGGATAACATATACATGACTACTCGAAACTCCTAAGCTAATTAAGTTAATT
This sequence comes from Pinus tabuliformis, assembly GCA_031772625.1. NCBI lineage: Eukaryota > Viridiplantae > Streptophyta > Pinopsida > Pinales > Pinaceae > Pinus > Pinus tabuliformis. Next base: position 1,894,022,981 of record CM062817.1, on the reverse strand, counting down.
AAACTTGATTAACTATTTACATGTTGCTATGAGAATAGAATTCGATTTTAATTTTCAGTTTAATTTATGGACAAATTAAACTGGAATTTCTTGTTGCCATTTCTCAACACTCCCTCTCAACAAGAAAAGGATTATCAACTATCTCGATCTTGTCTCTGTGAAATTCGAATTTACATCTTGACGATGCCATGGTCAAAATGTCAACATCTTGCTCCTTTGTGGGAATGTACTCTAACAACATAATCCGCCTCAATACACAATCTCTGAGATGATGATATCGGATATCCATTTGCTTGGACCGATCATGAAAAACAAGATTTTCAGAGAGTTTGATACAACTTTAATTATCGCAATAAATCACAGTTCGATCCATCTGCTGACCAAACAAACCAACCAAGATCTTCCTCTTCTAGATGGCCTCACATGCTGTCCGACTTGTAGCCATGTACTCTGCCTTTGCCAAACTGAGTGCAACCGATCTTTGTTTCCTGTTGTACCAAGAAACTGCCGCTGACCCAATACTGAAGATCCCTCCTAATGTGCTCTTCTTGTCGGATGGACTCCCTGCCCAATCTGCATCGGTGAAGCCTTGAAGCTTCACTCCCTCTGTCTGTCTGTACCATAATCCATACTGAGAAGTGCCCCTGAGGTATCTCAACACATGCTTTGCCGCCTTCTAATACAACTTGGTAGGCCTAACCATCGCTTGACTAAGCTGGTTAACTACATAGCACATATTTGGTCGTGTGTTCACCAAGTACATGAGTGAACCCACAAGTTGCTTGTAAACAATAGCTTCCATTACGCCCCCTGAAGTAGCATCCTCCTCCCTCCAGTTACTTGCTAGAGGAGTCTCCATGGGTTTGCTGCTCTCCATGCAGAATCTCCTCAGTATTTCTTTGGCATACTTGCCCTGAGACACAAATAACTCCCCATCTCCCTGCCATACCTCACATGGATGAGCCCTATGTCCTTCATCTTAAACTCTCTTGCAAGGTCCTCCTTGCAAGACTTGATCAACTGATCATCACCTGTCAGTATGAGATCATCAACATAAAGTACAATGATCAACAGTTTACCTTCCACCACTATGTGGTATAGGTTCGCATTCGCTTCACTCTTCGTGAAGCCCAACCCGATGAAGTAGCTATCTATCCTAGTGTACCAAGCACAAGGTGCTTGCTTCAACCCATACAACGCTCTCTTGAGCTGACACACATGTGACTCACGGTCGAAGGTCTCAAAACCTTCAGGCTGCTCTATGTACACCTCTTCCTCAATCATGCCATTAAGGAAGGCTGTCTTCACATCCATCTGATGTATCTTCCAACCCATTTGTGCTGATAGTGCCAATATAGATCTGATTGACGAGTACCTTGCAACAAGAGCAAAGGTATCATCATAGTCAATCCCCTCTACCTGTGAAAAGCCACGGACCACAAATCTAGCCTTATGCTTCTCCACACTACCATCTGCAGGTAAAGCCAATAGGAGCTCACCCTGACTTGTCCTCCGGTCTCGGGACCACATCTTAAACACTGTTACGAACTATGGAGTCATACTCCTCCACCATGGCATCAACCCAAACTAGCTGCTGCACTGCTTCCTTAAAGGAAAATGGCTTTGTCACAACACATTCGCCCATAAGATCCATGTATCCAGTGTACCTCTCAGGTGATCTCCTCTGCCTGTGCTGAGAAGTGGGTGCTCCCACATTCTCCCGTGCATCATCCAACAATTTGTCAACCTCTTTGGTGTGCTTTCTTCCCTCTCTAGAAGACTCTGCCTGAGTGGATGTCTCCACTCCCGGATCCTCTGCATGTGGCTGCTCCACATCAATCTGAGGCTCCTCAACCTTAGGAGCTAAAAGCTCCTCATCCACATGTAGCTCAAGCTCCCTCTCAAGGGAAACTCACATGGCCTTCTCCTCATCGAATCTGACATCCCTGCGAACCATTGTCATCCTGTTGGTCGACAAGTACACCTGATAGTTGTGAGGTGTATCAGTGTACCCCACAAATATCCCTAACTCTGCTATAGGCTCAAGCTTCTTCCGTGCATCTTTCGTCGCATGGCAATATACTGATGACCCAAAAATCCTGAAGTGAGCAACATCTAGCCTCTTACCAAAATAAGCCTTCTCTGGTGTCTTCATCTCAAGTATTTGATGTGGGCTACGGTTCTGAACATAAACTGCTGTGTTGCATGCCTCAACCCACAAGTGTAGTGGTAGGCCCTAATCATGCAACATCGTCATCGCTACCCCTATTATGCTTCTGTTCTTCCTCTCGACCACCCCATTCTGCTGAGGGTTATGGGGTGTCGTTAACTCTCGTTTAATCCCTTCCGCTGCACAAAAGTTCTTAAATTGGTTTGAGACATACTCACCACTGTTATCACTCCGTGGAGCTTTAACCTTCTTGCCCAACTCTTTCTCCACCAATGCTTTAAACTCACAAAACTTTGTGAAATTTTGATCATTTTTCTGAAAAAAGAGTTGATTTATGAACTCCGATTCGATCGATTTTTTTTTGAATTTGAGTATTTTTTTGCAAGGAATCCAAATTTGCTATTTGTTTTTAAAAATTTTCAACAAAAATTTTAAGATCTGCTCTGCAAACTTGCTGCCCAAAACAAAAAATTCCTTCTCCGATACCATGTAGAATTTTTTTACTCAATTTAAACTCATACTAGACCCCTAAGATTTAGGGAGAACATATACATGACTATATAAAGACTTCCAACTTGAAATTCCTAAGCTAATTAAGTTAATTAAACTTAATTAACTATTTACAAGTTGTTATGAGAATAGAATCCAATTTTAATTCTCAGTTTAATTCAAGGACAAATTAAACTGGAATTTCTTGTTGCCATTTCTCAACAATATACAAGTACTAGGAAGATCTCAACTATATAACCATGAAGAACTTTAGGCACCACAATGCCATGGACTAGATTCTTGACCAGGGCAATCTATCCATTGGTCTCTCAACAATTTAGGCATTGCAATGCTATGGGCTAGATTCTTGACCAGGTTAATCTATCCGGGTGGGACTAAGATGGACTCAAGCTTTCAGCCTCTGTAGGTACCATCAAGCTTACTTACTAACCACCAACCCAAAGATCCAGGTGTGTATCCAAAAATAGAGCTCTATAATCAACACCACCTTTTCCAACTTCGGGACCTAGACATCATCACAAACGCCGGCCAGATGTCCTCCCAGGCAATGCTTCACTCACAAAGCCTTAACACTCCTTGATCTAGTAGATCAAGGATGACCAATCTCTCCCAATCAAACTAATTGGTAACCAACATGCTATCAAAACCTTCGAGAGATTCACTTGTACAAACACAACCCCAATCAATAATATACTTTCATAATTAAATACAAACCTCTGGGGTCTTCCAGACAACTTGATGTTGCTTCTCAACTTTTCATAGTAGGACTATCAACCGAATCTCTGACAGAAGATTCCTCAATCATACACTTTCCTTTCCTACTTCCTATGCAACAACATATCCTCCGAAATTCATTCTTCAATCAAAACCAAGCTAAGCCCTCCCTCTCAACTAGGGAGCATTTCTTTATCCAGACTCTCTTAATCTAAGGGAGATCTCTTCTATTCAGGCTTCCTCAGGGAGATCAACTTCTTCTTTTCGTCATCGAAGAATCTTTCGTGGCTCCCAACCATTTCATCAGAGTTATCATCATATTCATTATGCTTATTGTTGACCCTACCGCCTACACCTACCTACAAGTTAGTGAGAAAAGCCTTCAACACCACAAGGTGTGGTTGGTGGCAGGGGACTCAAAGAAGGGGCTGTCAAACTAATCCTGACTCTCTTCGTTTGAGCTATCTCCTAGGTTAGTAAAGGGGGGGTGGTCCCTAATGTAAAGTAAAGTTAAAAAGATGTGAGTTTCTAGGAGAATTGTTAGAGTTAAACAGATTCTATTTTTAAGATTTATAAGCAAAAGGTGATATGAGCAATAACCATCATAAGGTAAGCATGAAATATATAAACAACCAATTCCTTTAAAGTATTTGCTCTTTTAGAAATGAAATTGTATTTTCTTAAAATGAAGTGAAATGCTTTCAAATGGAAAGCCAAAGTAATCCTGAAAAGTGAAACAATAAATTGTTAGCACAAGATATTATAAATGCTTTTAAGATGAATAAGTCTACAAATCAAAGCATGGAAACTATCTTGCTCAAAAAGATACAATTAGAAATCTACTTGTGAGAATGAGATGATAAAAAGAACTCAAATGTTAGACCAAGATGCAATTAAGTTTGCAACCCAAAATAATAGTACTTGAAAGTGAAATCAACCATTCATGAAAATATGCAATTAAACCAAAATATGAGCCAATTTCCAAGTACAAGAAAATTAAACTTGTTGCAAAATTAAAAGAGATTACAATGTTTGCATCCAAAGTGCCTCTTGAAATAAGATTTGCATGTGAGACTTTAAACCATCAAGATAGCAAGAAATTTAAGAACTTTGCAAACAAAGCAAATGTGATGGAATGTTGTTCTTGGTTTATTTTATTAATTAGTACTAAGACAAAGTTACAATTGAACTCTAGTCCTCATGTCTCATCCTCGCTCAAATATTTGGATTTCACAATGAGGAGTCAATAGAGGTAGAGGGTCCCTAAAAGTCTATTCAACCAACTTAAGTTGGAGGTAAGTTTTAGTGATGCTTGGAGCATGTAAATAAATTAACCAAACAATGAGAATTAACTTCTACTTGAAATGTACTTGCTTGACATGAAATAAAATGTTACTTTATGGAGAAAATTTGTCCAAATACTTGATGCATGTAAAATGTGTTTAATGGTGAAGCATAAGTAAACTTGGAACTATGTTCAAGCCAAATAAGATCAAGTAAAAAGTGTTTGCATGCAAAAAATCTGAACTTGTTATGGATTTAAAACATGTAGTAAGTTAAAATAAAGTGCATGCAAAATGAGTGTGATGCATGTTGTGTTAATTTCTCAATTAGATGATATGCATGCAAAATGAAATAAACCAACAAAGTCAAACCGCCAAGCCTCTCCAAAAGGTGGAGAGATAGGGATACCAATGGGTAAAACCCACGCTCCCAAAATCAGAAATTTTATTAGTTGTTACAAGAAGGAAAAGACAATGAAGTCTTCTCTTAAATCCAAGGAAAGCCTTAACAAATTGGAATCAAACCATAGACTTTTCCTCGCTGAAGATTTATGCAATTTGAGACCCACAAAGGCTCAACAAAATGCATATTTTTTGAAGAAGAAGAGAAGATAAACCTCCTCTATGGCCACGGCCAAGAGAGAGCAAGAGATGGCCAAAATGAACTCGACCTTCCTCAAGAAGAACACGACCTTATCCAAGATGAATTTGGCCTAAAGGTGGAAGTAATCACTAAATCTGAGCCCCAAGGTCCTGCATGCAAACTTGTAAGTAATTTTCCGATGATGAATCCCGCAAGTAGTTGCAAGAGAACATGTTAAAAAAAAATCTACAACAACAAATGTTAGCTCAAGATAACTACAAAGTATGTTACAAAAATAATCTACAAGAGGCTAGGCCAAAGAGTATGAACAAGCTCTTTTCTTTGACTAGCGATGACTTAGCTCTTTGAAATAGCAAGATATTGATAAATGAAGTACAATACGTCAAAAATATTTTTTTCCAAGTTTGATATTTTGATGCAAGAAATAAAACCTTTAAGAAACTTGAAATAATCCCTGCAAGACACAAATAAGAAATAGATGAGACTTTGGAATTCAAAATATGCGGGTTTTCCTTGAATATTTTTCAAGAATGGGTTAAGTCCTCCAAGAATTTCCCCTCACGCTTGAAAACTTCACCACAAATCATTAAATCGACATGAAATTAAATAAGTGCAGTGGAAAGAATTCCTAGAAATACATTTGTTATCCACTAGAAGATTTATTTTTCTAAAGCAAATAATTAATTCTTATGCTAATATGAGATAGCTGCATACTAATATAACTTGAAACAAACATGAAAGAAATAATGACATGAGGAAATAAATAGAAGCATAATAACAAGTCAAGAATTTACCACACATGCAAGGAGAAGAACACCATCACGCTTTACCCCAAAGATTGTTGTATTATATTGCAAGTAGTGAATACAATCCCACAGAGTCTCCTCAAGCACAATAGCTCGTATTACATGATACAATATGAGAGCATATAGCCTCATTATATAGAGAGTTGGGAGCAAATCCCAAGGAAGAATGCATGTGAGAACTGAACTTGGAGCAAATCCCAAGGAAAGATAAGTCAAGTTCGATGTGGAGAAGATAGAGACATCAGAGCAAAATCGAATTCCATATGTGCACATCAAGGGAAATCGAATTCCATATATGGCATAGTAAACTCATCCATGAGTGAATCCAAGTACCGTGATAACTCCAGTCAACAAATGCAAACTCGAACTAAGTGATGCCACATATGTAGATGATCCCCAGATAGCTCTACGTGATTCCTCCATGAACTGCGTGATTCCTCCATGTGCAACTCGTAGTCCTCAAGAGTGAGTAGAAGAACTTGAGATAACTGTGAGATGAGGCCCCACCTAATCTTCAGTCCAAATATACCATGGAATATTCCTTCAGTGCATGAGTTCCTCTAATAAATTCGATTTTCCACATGTGCAACTGCTGCTTTATCTCTGGGAAATTCGATTTTATGAAATAATGGTGTATTTATGATGTAGTGTGCTCAGTCATCTTCCACATGTCCGTTGACTCAACTCTTTGACTTAGGATAATTTCCAAGTCATTTCCATGTCATTCTGTCACATGGAATAATTTATTTCTCTCTATTTTATTTAATTCTAGCCTAATTAAATGCCACAATTTCCACTAAACTTAGGAAATGTGGGTTTTGAGGGTCCAAAACACATTATTAACCCCTCAAAGTGTGTCATAGTAGAAAGTTGAGGGTGAGAGGTGTACCCCATACAACTTCTCTAGACTACACTTATTACAATTTAAATACAATTTTATTTGCAAGTTTTGACCTGCAGGAAATCTAAAAAATTAAAGAATGACTACCTAGACCTAACCAAATTTCACGAATTTTTTTGTGTGATCTAGTATGGTAATATACATCGACTCTAGACATTAGGATGTGTTAGGGGCTCAACCTTCAAACCGTCGCCTCGGCTTTGGAGTAAAAAGTGAGTGAAAAAACCCAGAAAATTATCCGCCTTTGAAAAAGAAGGATAATTAACCAAATAAAAAAAACACTCCAAGGTGTACTCGTTTGCTGATCGAGTCTCAACATTTAGGCTTGTTACAGACTCAAAACTCATCATTACCAATATCACTTATTACAATTCCTCGTAGGGTGTGGAATCTGGGTACAAGAAAGATGATGAGAAGATAGAAGTAGAGTTAAAAAACTCTGTTGACTGATGATAAGATGATGAGAAGATAGAAGTAGAGCTAAAAGACTCTGTTGATTGATGATATTTGATGGTGCAAGTGTTCTCTGGATCATCATTGGGCATGGAGTATTCTTATAATCATTAGGTGACATTCTAGTGGTCAACACTTATCACATCAACGATATTCACCATATTGAAGATTGTGTACCTGCACAACTTAGATAGCAAGTACAACCAAATCTATAGAAGCATGAAGTTAGCCATATCAGAATTACAGAAGCATTTCAACCTTACATATATCAGATACCCAAACTTAAACAAGAGACACATTCTCTTCAACATCTTGCTAGGGACTTTGTCATAAACCCTAGACTACTTCATAACAACTTTCATTCCATCTAGGGTTTCAATGTTTCTTTCAAAGGTGTGACATACCCTACTACAACATATAGCAAACCCTAGAAATAGTTCAAACAAATATAGATCTACAAGGCATCTAACAACTTTTAGAATTCATATGTTAGACTTTCCACTAGGGATTCATACAAATCCTAGATTTCATACAAAAGAATTAATCAAAACCAATCACAACGTAGTCATTAACATGACCAACTTCCACTAGGGTTAGTTGCAAACCCTAGATTTTCAATCAAACATCAATCTCAACTAAAACTCAATTTTCAAATCTCAAATTATCATATTGTCATCATTCATCCTTCTACTAAGGTTAACTCCTAAACCCTAGAATTTCACAAATACTATCATCCTAGAAAGACAAACTTTGATTAGGGCTTAGTTCCAAACCCTAAGATTCATGACCGCCGACAAATAGGTTAACTCATACATCTAGGACTTCATCATCATGCATAAGCATTTCATATCATGTGTTAGTCAAACCCAACTTCACAAAGATCAAGATCAATTAGAGATAGACATACAACAAACTTGATTAGACTAGGGTTTGATCAGACAAATACACACATACCAAGGAAATCATTTCTAAGACATTATAAGGGTCTTGCTTACACAGTTCACCAAAACCCTAATGAGTTAGGGTTTCAATGTAGAAACATAGCAAACCCAACATTACCAATATTTCAAGGTTCAGGACTTTATCATTCAACCCTAACAAGTTAGGTTTTTCCTAATCATACCAAGATCCCAAACATGATATCATCAATAAAACTTCAAATAGAATTTTTCAATATCCGTAAGCAGTTTAGTGTTTCAAACATTCACATTAGCATACCCTTAGGTTGGGGTTTTCTAGAGAACCTGTCTAGGGTTCTATAAAATTAGTTAAGAATAGGAGTGGGGTAGATTTATCAATTGATGAATCACCTAGAACAAGAATCAATATGATTAAATATAGCTAGACACAACAATGTTAGTAATAGATTATCAAATGAATAGACATTTACTATAAAGAAATCAATGTTTTGTAGTTTAAAGCATACGTTTGTTTCTTAACAAACCTTACCTTGGGTGGCTTTCTTCCATACTCCTTGAGGTCATGGCAGATGTCTTCCTAATCAAGACAATAGAAGGAGAATGATTAGTATTTAATATAATCAAACTAAATGAGTACATGAAACCAAAAACTGAAAGGAAATGAGACACTTATCTTCGAAAGTTGTTGGGGGCTCTCTCCAAAGTTTGAGTGATACCTATAAACTTATAAAACAAAAGAAAAAGTCTTTTCCAAAAACATGTTAAAACCTATAAATTCTAAAACATCAAAAATATAAAATAAGATATCTAGGACTAGAAGTAAAGGACTTAATAGTGTAAGTCCCTTATATCAGATTCTTTAGGTTTGACTTTCTTTGGATCTTCTTCTTCAGCAATGTTAGCATGATCTCTTTCTCTCTTCTTGTTTCTTGGATTGTCGGGATAGTCACTCCTGTAGTGACCCTTCTTATGACATTGATAGCATTCTACTTTGGACATGTCTACTTTCTTCCTTGGTCCTTTCGATTTCTTTCCTTTGTATTGAGCAGTGTAGGCATTTGAAACTTCTTCAGGATTAGCAATTAATGAGATCCTAATTCTTTTTGACTGTGGGCAGTCCACAGTTCTTCAAAAGTGGGAGCTTCCTTCCAATTGGTAAGACCTGCAGCAAATGCACCACAAGTAGGTGGTAATCCTAATAGAGCAGTGATCACGAGTTCTTTGTTTGGAACAATTTCATCAATGGCCAAAAGATCATCTCTGATTCTTGTAAAGGAGGCCACTGTATCTTCTTTAGTTATCTTTGTGGTCCTTAGTTCATTCTTCAAGCTTGCCACTTGACCAATGTTCTTAATAGTGAATAAATTTTGACAAGGCTTCATACATTTCCTGAGCATGATTGATGTTTATTTTTGGTAGCATCAGATGTGCTCTAGCCATGAAAATTGGTGTAGAGGCCAAAACACATAAGATCTCCAAGACCCATAAATTGTTTGGGGAAATTCCACTCTGATGGAGAGATATTAAAATAATTAATATTTTTAATGGGGTTACTAAGTATAAACATAGGAAAATTAAAATATTAATGTGTATTAATATAAAATGGGTGAGAAAGTTCTAAATGACGAGGATAAAGTCAAATATAATCTCAGCCATTGATTAGGGACTTAATCTCGGCCGTTGAATCGTCAACAAGAAAAGTATCAGAGGAGGCTTGAGGGTCAGTTAGAGATACATCAAGTTGATCAAGAATTCGATTTTCTGGGGCAGGGTATGCTTCGAAATTGAGTTAGTGATCTGTTGCAGCGAGGGGCAGTTCGACAGAAGGCCAAGAATACATATCAGAGAGATAGAGAAAGTGTTGGAGAGATAGCGCAAAGCCTTGGAAAGTTGACGCAAAGGCAACCAGGATTGACGCAGAGGCTGAGGATGCCAACACAAGTGATGCAGAGGGCCAAGAGGCTGACGCAGGCAGCGCAGAGGGCCAAGAGGCTGACATAGGTAGCGTAGAGGCTAGCAGAGCTGATGTTGTGCTGAAGAGGCAACGCTGAGGAAATTTTGTGGGGTAGACTGGGAGCTGAGAGGCAGACGCAGAGCAGAAGAGGGTGACGCAGTCCCTAGAGGGTGACGTAATTCTAGAGAGAAGCTTGGAGCAGCTTTCGCTGTCCAGCTAAGGAACTGTCGAAGTTACTATGGGATCAATCATCCAGTTGCCGATCAACCAGAATATCTATCTCCAAGGAGAGGTACTTCTGCCAAGGAAATTCTCTGAAGGGTGAGCCATTTCTGCACCCTAGTTGTATTTAGAAACTGGATAATAATAAAACCCTCCTATCTGCTGCACCAATTTTCTTGCATTGGGTTTTTTCGGGGACGATTGTCCAAAAATAACGGTGTCCCTTTTGTGATTGTCTCAGTTATTTCAGTTGCTGATATGTATATATGTTGAGGCTTCATTTGTGTTTATTTCGGTATTTATATTTATAAATAACTTGTTAATGGAAAGAACAAGTAGGAGATAATAAACTAGATAATGCAGTAGGGAATTTTGATGTGTAAGACTTAGAAATTTCAACATGGTATTAGAGCGATTGCAGATCAAGGAGTATTGAAGACACTAGCAGAAATCTGAAAATTTGTAGAAGAAGCAGCTCTCCCGAGAGACAACGTCGTTCCAGAGCAGAAGCAATAAGAGAAGAAGTGATGCAGAGCTTGCGTCATCATTTCGAGGCAGGGGGACGACTAGCGCAGAGGCAGAGAGGGGCAGATCAGACCTACGCAGTGCCCGATCATCTTTCTCAGCCAAGAAGGATCGACGCTGTGACCAAGAGGAGCAGATTCAGCCCTTGCTGGGATTGCACAGAGCTTGAAGGGCTCAGTTTCTTCAATTGCCAGGGCATGGGGAGCTATGGGCAGATTGTGACTTGAGGAGCTGGTGGGACGTTGTTTTCGACGAAGCAGAACAATGTCTAAGGAGACGAAGCCAAGGTAGAGGGAATCACTACCTCGACGGGTTTCTAGCCAAGAAATCCAGATCCGTGTTGTAGCAGCAAAGGAGGATTGGAGAGGAGTAGTTTGAAAGTTGGCCAGAGGATTTTCAGGAGGGAAATCAGGGCTTAGAGGGAGATTTCTAGGAGGGGAATTGAGACTCAAAGGGAGTTCAGAAGAGGAGTTGGAATGGCAGTGAACAGACAGAGGGATCAGGACAGTTTGGACGGGGCTTCCAACTTTGTCATCTAGAAGGCCAGGATCTTGACAGTACTAGATCGACATTGCATAAAGGAATTTTCCTTGAAAACCGTGGCTACCCCAACTGACCCAGCTGAGAACGAGAAGTATGAGGATGCAATGGCGAGGGCGAAGTGCATGATCCTTGATGGGGTCAAAGATCATGTCATACCACATATTGTTGAGAAGAACACAACAAAGGAGACCCTGACCACCTTATACCAGGGCTCTTTCGTGCAGCGGAAGATGCTATTGGAGAATCAACTGTGGTCATATCAGATGCATAAGGGAGAGCAGATAGATCCATTCCTTTTCAGGTTGCAGGAGATTCGCGACCAACTTACTTCCGTGGGGTCTACACCGGATCTAGAATTTATGGTTAGGACTATCCTGAATGTAGTCTCCGAGGAGTGGGAGCCATTTGTCCAAAATATTTTGCGCAAAGCTACTCTTCCTGGTTGGGAGGAGATGTGGGCAGCTCTTCGCCACGAAGAGATCAGGAGGATGACCGAGGCGTGGAGTAGTGGCAAGGTGTTGAAGTTTCTAAATTTACTTAGTTTAGAAACCCTTCATGCACTTTTTACGATTTATTCCTATCTACTTGTTATTTTTCTTTAACAAGTTATTTACAAAGTAAATACTGAAAATAAACACTAGTGCATGCTCAACATATTACAGATCAGCAACTAAAAGAAACAAGAACAAACACACCACATGACACCATTATTTTTGGACCAATGTCCTCGGAAAAACCCAATGCGGGAAAACCGGTGCAACTATCTGAGGGTTTTCTTATTAAGCAATATCAAAGTACAATCTGGGTGCCGACACTGGCCTACCCAATAGAGAATTTCCTTAGAAGCTATACCTGATAGTTTGAGAGAAATCTCCTGGCTGAAACCCCGGAAAATCCTTCCGGTAGCTCCTCAGCACAAAACTGCTCTGCAACCCCAGCGTCTGCCCAAACTGGACTGTGTCAGCCCCTCTTTGTCTCACGCTGGCCTTGTGTCAGCCTTTCTAGGCCTGTGTCAGCCCCAGGAGGCCTTGCGTCAGCTCTGGGAGCCTCTGTGTCAGTTGCGCTGGCCCCTCTGGTGCTCTGCGCAACACTTGGCTACCTTTGCGTGGCCCTGTGTGAGCCCTTGCTGGCTCTACGTCACCCTCCTTGGCTGCTGCGCTGCTCTCCTGACACAATCTTTGCCTTCTCTGATTCTTTGTACTCAATGCTCCTCAGCTGCTCTCCCGATCACTAATTTATCTCTCTTAGCAAACCCCGCTCTAGAGAATAGAATGACTGATCATCTGGTGTGTTCTCCAAGTGACCCTCAAGCCTCCTCTTATACTTTTCCTGTTGACATCTCAACGACCGAGATTAAGTCCCTAATCAACGGCTAAGATTAATTTTGGCTTGATCGATGTCTTTTGGACCTTTCTAACACAGATTCATATTAATACACATTAATATTTTATTTTCCCTAAGTTTAGAAACTTAGTGACTCCATTAAAAATATTAATTATTTTAATCTCTTGATCTGTTTAGAATCTGCCTGAACCCTTTCTGGGTATTGGAGATCTCATGTGCTTTAGTCTCTCCACCAATTTTCGTGGCTAGAGCACATTCGATGCTACCCCAAATCAACACTCCCTCTTAGCGAGGATTGTGCTCTAGCAGTACTCCTCACTGAGTATTACTCCGATCATCCGGCATCGGTACTTGTGTTGATGTTAGGCCTTCCTGCCCAACATCCTCTGCACTGTTGCATCCTGTACTGCTGCCCATGGTTATGCCACCGCCACCGCTGCATCTGTATGACAACTCCCTCTGCATCTGTGCTGTTGCTGGTCCTTTCTCCCAGCATTGCATTCGCACTGCACCTCCTCTCATCAAGTTGCATCGTGCTGCCCACTACTGCACTGCAACTCAGTTACTGAGAAGTAACTGATCTCCCAACTGACCTCCCTGTTGGGCTAGAAACACCCACTGATGCTGAAGCTCCCTCTGTCGCTGACAAGTGCTCCCTACCTCTGAACTCTGCGTTGCTGCAACAACTCCCTGCATCTCGCACCGTTGCACACCTCTCTGTGCCTTCCTGCACTGGTGCAACACTCCTGTGCCTCTCTCATTGCTGCAACCTGCTAGCTCTGCGCTGTCTCTAGACTCCTACACTGTAGCTCTCCCTGTCGCTCCATCCTCATCCGTCTCTACCCGACTCAGCCAGTCCTGCTACTCCTCTTCGGGGCTCCCGTAGCAATGTCTAATCCAAGAGGCTGAGTACCTCAAGGATCCCGTCCCTCATCGCTTGTAATCCTCTTGACTACAGCTCGATGTCTCCCCACTTCCGCTCAAGTAGTGCGTGTGCACTCATGGCATAGTCATCATCTGTCAAGACTTCCTTGTCTGCCCGTGCTGGCGCTGCCTTAGTCTCGGAAGACTCTCCCTTACTCTTCTTCGTGGGGCACTGGGTCGCATAATGACCCATCTCCCCACAGTGGAAGCACTTGATCTTGGAGAGATCTTTCCGCTTCTCTTGCTTTCCCTTAGATGCTAGGGCCACATCCTCCTCCTCCTGCTTGACCTTAAAGGCTTAATCCCTTTGCTGCTGCTACCTGTCTTTGACTGCCGTCTGATCTCTTCCTGGCGAAGAGCTGCCCACATCTCGTCCCAAGGTAGGAGAGTCCCTCTGCCCAGGATGCTATGGACAAACACTTCCCACTCTTTTGAGACAACATTCAGAGGTATCCTCAACATAAGCTCCTGATTCGGTGTTGCTCCTATAACAGTCAAGTGATGTCGGATTTCATTCAGTCCTTCGAGGAAGGAGTTAATCGTTTGACCCTTCTTCATCTGATACGACCTCATCTGGTTCTCGAACAACATTTTTTTCTGCACAGAAGTATGCTAGTACAGGTTCTTGAGAGCCTCCCACATCTCAACTGCCATTTCCTTCTCGACTATATGTGGTACCACATGATCCTTGACCCTGTCCATCGCCTCCTCGTACTTGTCATTATCATTGGGGTCGACTAGGATAGCTATAACCTTTAAGGCGAAGTTCTTGACATGATTCCTGTCAAGCACTGATAAGATTCTGGCCTTCCAGACTACGAAGTTCGATGCTTCGTCCAGTCTATCCTAGTCTCTTACCCCGTGTAGTGCCATGATGCTCCTCTACTTCCCTCCTGGAAGTTCTCTGTTCGACTCCTCTGAGTCTCTACTTCCCGTCTGGAAGTTCTCTTCTGGACTCCCTCTGAGTCCTGATTTCCCTCCTGGAAATCCTTCTGTCGCTTGTCGAGATGCCCCCTACTCTGATCGTCTTGTGCAACTGCACTGTTGATCTGGGTTCCTCGGCTAGAAACCCTCGGTAACAACTCCTCTGGCCTTGCTCTGTCAAGTACTGTTCTGACTACAGTACCTCACCAGCTCCACTTTGCAATATTCCTGCAGCCTTCTAGACCCCAACAACTACCTCTCTGTGAACTGCGTCAGCCCCTCTCTGCCTCACGCTGCCTCTGCGTCACCCTGGATGGGTCTGTGTTAGCCCTGGGATGCCCTGCGTCAGCCCTCTGGCCCTCTGCGTCAGCAACACTGGCCTCTCTGAGGCTCTGCGCAGTTCCTGACTTCTTCTGCGTGGCTCTAGCTGGCTCTGCGTCACACTTCCTTGGCTTATGTGTTGCTAGAAACAAGTTCTGCCACCTCGGGACAACTGTTTTCTGCTGCTATTGCTCCGCTCGGCTGATGTCTTTTAGTCCTCCTGTGATCTGCAATCACACTTTGATACCATGTTGAAGTTTCTAAATTTACTTAGTTTAGAAACCCTTCATGCACTTTTTCTGATTTATTCCTACCTACTTGTTATTTTTCCTTAACAAGTTATTTACAAAGTAAATACTGAAAATAAACACCAGTGCATGCTCAACATATTACAGATCAACAACTAAAATAAACAAGAACAAACACACCACATGACACCATTATTTTTGGACCAATGTCCCGGGGAAAACCCAATGCAGGAAAACTGGTGCAACTATCTGAGGGTTTTCTTATTAAGCAATATCAGAGTACAATTTGGGTGCCGAAACTGGCCTACCCAACAAAGAATTTCCTTAGCAGCTATACCTCACAGTTTGAGAGAAATTTCTTGGCCGAAACCCCGGAAAATCCTTCTGGCAGCTCCTCTGCACAAAACTGTTCTGCAACCCCAGCGTCTACCCAAACTGGACTGCATTAGCCCCTCTTTGTCTCACGCTGGCCCTGCGTCAACCTTTCTAGGCCTGTGTCAGCCCCAGGAGGCCCTGCGTCAGCTCTGGGAGCCTCTGCGTCAGTTGCGCTGGCCCCTCTGGTGCTTTGCGTAGCACTTGGTTGCCTCTGCGTGGCCCTGCGTGAGCCCTTACTGGCTCTGCGTCACCCTCCTTGGCTACTGCGCTGCTCTCCTGGCACAATCTTTGCCTTCTCTGTTTCTCTGTACTCAATGCCCCTCAGTTGCTCTCCCGATCACTGATTCTATCTCTCTTAGCAAACCCCGCTCCAGAGAATAGAATGACTGATCATCTGGTGTGTTCTCCAAGGGACCCTCAAGCCTCCTCTTATACTTTTCCTGTTGACATCTCAATGGCTGAGATTAAGTCCCTAATCAACGGCGAAGATTAGATCTAGCTTGATCCATGTATTTTGGACCATTCTAACACATATTCATATCAATACACATTAATATTTTATTTTCCCTAAGTTTAGACTTAGGGACTCCATTAAAAGTATTAACTATTTTAATATCTCCTGATCTGTTTAGAATCTGCCCAAACCCTTTCTGGGTATTGGAGATTTCATGTGCTTTAGCCTCTCCACCAGTTTTTGTGGCTAGAGCACATCCGATGCTACCCCAAATCAACACAAGGGAGGTCGAATCAAGAAAGAGGAGGAGGAGAATGCGGCTCTAACATCTGCGGGACAACAAGGGAAGAGGAAGAAGGACATCTCCAAGGTTAAGTGTTTCCATTGTGGGGAGCTAGGACATTATGCATCCCAGTGTCCCAGGAAGAAAAACAAGGGAGAGGCTTCCGATTCAAAGGCAGTTCCACCTAAGGCGGAGAAAGAGGTCGAGGTTGATGACGACTGTGCCATAAGTTCTCATGCACCTCTAGAGAAGAGGTGGGGAGACATCGAGTTGTAGTCAGGAGGACTGCATACTAGGGGCAGGACCCTTGAGGTGCCCAAACTCTTGGATCACATCTGGCTATGGGAGCCCTTAACGACAGTAGCATGATGACAAATGTTGGGTGGAGCAAAGTGTGGTGGAGCAATAAGGCAAAGCTAGAGTGCAGAAGTCTATAGCAGCGCAACAAAGGTTGCAACAGTGCGAGAGGCACAGAGGTGTTTGCAACAGCGCAGTGGCAACAGAGGGAGCACAGGTTAGCAACAGAGGCAACTTCAACATCACGAGGCTTCCAGAGCTGATGCTGGGCTGAAGAGGCAACGCTGAGGAACTTTCGTGGGGTAGACTGGGAGCTGAGAGGCAGAGGCAAAGCAGCAGAGGGTGACGTAGTTCCAGAGATAAGCTTGGAGCAGCTTTCGCTGTCCAGGTAAGGAACTCTCGAAGTTACTGTGGGAAATATTTGTCTCCAAGGAGTGGTACTTCTGCCAAGGAAATTCTCTGAAGGGTGAACCATTTTTGGCACCCTAGTTGTATTCAGCAACTGCATAATAATAAAATTGTCATATCTGCTGCACCGGTTTTCCCGCATTGGGTTTTTCCGGGGACGATTATCCAAAAATAACAGTGTCCCTTGTGTGATTGTCTCAGCTATTTCAGTTGCTGATCTGTATATGTGTTGAGGCTGCATTTGTGTTTATTTCGATATTTATATTTATAAATAACTTGTTAATGGCAAGAAAAAGTAGGAGATAATAAACCAGATAATGCAGTAGAGATTTCTTGTGTGTCAGACTTAGAAACTTCAACAATTGATGTTGCTATAAATGGGACAAGATTGTACTTTATTCCTTCTACCATTAGAGTCATGACCACCAATTCTAATTCTCTGAATTTTACTTTGTCAGCATCACTAGAGTCATGTGTAGGCTTGTTTACTTTTCCTTTGACCAAGTCTGGTACTTTGTTCTTTTCAAGGATGAGGTCAATCCTCTTCTTCCAAGACTTGTTGTTCGAGGCTCCTTCAAGTTTGTTCTCTCACTTGATTGTGTTAGACATCTTCCTTGAATATAGTAGACTCCTTCCTTGAGATAATACTTTTGAATGGTTCCTTGATCAAGTGCTTGAGACTGCCTTTTTCTTCTTTCTTTACCAAAGCTCTGATACCATGTTAGAAAATCAGAAAGGCAAAAAGATTTTCTTATACTTGATAATTACTTGTGATGTTCTTGACTTCTTATTAAGTTTTCTTTATATCTTCTTTCTTTAGTTCATCAAGCAATTACCAAAGCGAAAGCACATAAAACAATGGACACCAGATATAGGCACTATGCTAGGGAAAAACCCCCCTCGAGGGGAAAACCTAGTCAAAATTCTCTTCCTTTCAATAGTATTCTTTGAGACTCTTCACCCTAGACAAAGACCAAACCTTCCCTCCACACCAAGTTAGCCTCCCAGATCTTCGACCTCTCTTCCAACAACTTCAACTATGTAGCAGCTTCTGGCATCAAGCAACTTCTGGCATCAACAAAACTTGGAAGACTTCGATCTCCCAAACTAGGGCACGAAACAAAGAGAGAGAGGCACCAAAATTTCGTTTTTCTTCTTCTCCTTAGACTCCACCCAACTCGCACTTCCTTCCCCTTCTTCTTCTACTTCGCACTTCTTCTAGCTTTAAGAGATATCAAACTCCTTTGTGAGAGTGTGTGGTCCAAATGAATTCGACTTGCTTCTATTTATAGGTTTCAAGGGAGGTCGAATTTATGTCCTTAGGCTAACTTGATCTCTTCTAGGCTGACTTGATGTGGAGGATACATAAATTATATTTGACTCAATACTTAACCTTTTTACATGATTCAAAAGCCCAAGAAGGGTCTCCTTAAAGGTACAATGACTTTATTGATTCAGAATAAATCCTAAAAGTGCTCAATGGGGACTTTCACCTAAAACATAGTGACCCAAACATGAAACCCATGCTTTAATAAGTCACAATAATAATAATAAAAATTCTTTTCTTTATTCTTTTGACTAGTACATTACAAAATGACTCAAATACATTTAATGAAGATTGAACCTAGTTAAAATTTCCAACAATATAAACAGGCCCTCACCCTCAGTTGTAATCATCATCTGACTTGTATTCAAATATTCTTTTATATATAAACTATCTGTCCCATGATGGACATTCTTATATACCATATAAGATGAGTATTCTGTTGCGTAAACGAACTTTGTTCGTTACGTTGGTATCAGAGCATTCCTCTGGGTATACGAACTTTGTTCTTTACATTGGTATCAGAGCTGTTCAATCCTCTGGTTGCTCAACTGCTGCACAAGAGGCTCGTTCTCTGATCCCAGTCTTTGGGCATCGAAATTCGTCAACTTTGTTGCTGTTGAAGCGTTTCGCCACAAGTTTCTGGAGGTTGTCCATTTTGCCGTCAGTCCTTTGGCCATTATATATATATATATATATATATAGAGAGAGAGAGAGAGAGAGAGAGAGAGAGAGAGAGAGAGAGAATATATATCTAAAGAAAAGAAAATTAAAAAAAAGGAAAAAAATATATAAAAAAAGAGTTAGAACAAAATTATTAAAAAAAGTAAAATAATTTCTATAATTTTTTTAAGAAAATCAGAAAAAAAGAACGTAAAAAAAGGATAAAAAGATAATTTATAAAAAAGGGGGTTCGTAGCCCCGACTTACCAACTCAATGTCGACCTGCAGCGATCGTTGCCCCATTTGTAGCTGCTTCCTCTATATTTTAATATATATTCTTGTACCTTCAATGGAGATCTTCATATTCCAAGTCTTTTGGAGTATTTAACTCTTGAGTATACAAACTTTGTTCGTTACATTCGCATTAGAGCATTCCTCTGAATATATGAACTTTGTTGTTTGTTACATTGGTATTAGAGCTGTTCGATCCCCTGGCTGCTCAATCGCTGCACAAGAGCCTCGTTCTTCGATCCAGGTCTTTGGCCGTCGAAATTTGTCAACTTTGGTGTCGTTGAAGCGTTTCGCCACAAGTTTCTCGAGGTTCTCCATTTTGCCGTCAGTCCTTTGAGCATATATATATATATATATATAGAATATATCTCAAGAAAAAAAGTTAAAAAAAGGAAAAAAATTATATAAAAAAAGAGTTAGAAAAAAATTGTATAAAAAATAAAATAAATTATAGTAAAAAAAATCGAAAAAAAAACTTAAAAAAATGATAAAAAGATAATTTAAAAAAAGGGGGGTCGACAACCCCAACCTACCAACTCAACGTCGACCTGCAGCAGTTGCTGCCCCATTTCCAGCCGCTTCCTCTACCAGTGATGACCCACACTGTCGTCGCAGCTCACCGCATCGCCGCCAACCAGACTTCTGTGACACGTCAAGGAATACTCTATTCACTGGTCTGCTTACCAATTCTTCCACCGCAACCCTCCATTTTTATTTTTGCGTACGAATTCTTCCACCGCACCGCTGATAGTTGTCTATTATTAAATTGAATAACATTAGGTCGATCAAATTGTCATACCGGCTTCCACCATTGTTCCTTGTCACCCTCTCGTCATATTGTATAGTTGCATTTTTTTAGGAATATCATACAGTCAAATCTTTTGATCTCATGAGTCACGACTGTCAAGTCGTTTGGTCTCACGAGTCACGACTATATAGAAATAACATACAAATATTATTTAAAACATTATATATATATATATATATAAGAATTCAAGTTTTAAAGAAGATTATTGAATTACAAAAGGGTTATGCAATGTACTTTAAAGGAAAAAATAATTATAATATTATTAAAAAAAATACTTTTATCAAGTATAAAAAGGGTGATTAGGGATATTCCAATTGATGGTAAAGGCACCGTTTATAAAAATTGATTATATCATTTGAAAGTAAATATTTTATTTTTATTTTCTATAAAAGCTAGAAGGAGAAATATATTATATCACCAAAGGAGGAGTTACATTATATTAGTGAACTCTAAGTAATTATCAAGGTGATTTTTCAATCAACCCTTTTAGTGGTAAGGTGATATATTATAAGAGGAGAGAAATATATATATATATATATATATATAAAAGGTTTGACGTTTTTTTTTTCACATGTGGTTCACGGATACCTATGGTCAATGGGCAGCCGCTACGTCCACGGTAAGAACTGGGTAGCTCATACCCCGAAGGGGAGCACACCCCTCGGCCTAGGCTGACCTGACCCCAAGAGCTTTCGGGAATTGACCCTGTGACCTCCCGATTGGCGAGCCACTGATTTGACCGATTGAGCTAACTCTTGGGGCTTGTTTGACGTTTTTTAAAAGAAAAAGAGTTTACATTTAAACCTTAAGTTTATTCTGAAAAAAAGTAAAATGGAGACGAGTAATGGAAAATTTTTAGAAACCTCACTCAACTATGCTAAGTTGCTATTTAGAATTAAGGGAACTCTCGTAAGAAAATATGTTACTATTTCTATCTCTACCGCTAAAAGTTAAAAATTATATAAACCCTAAAATTGCAAACCAATTGGTGATTCCCCAGTCAAATATAATCGAAAAATTAGACTTCTTGAACAAAAAACAATATGAAATAACTAATTTGCAGTTAAACATTTGGGATTATACATTTATATCGCAATTCTCGATTCAATCCCTATGGAATGATCAAGGTGACATTATTCTGGGATCACCCTGGATTGAAACACTAGTATCCTTTATCCTAAATACAAAGAAGAAGTTTTTAACATTTTCTTACAGGAAGAAGAAAATAACACTCGAGGACATTACGTTGAAGCCAAATTGAATAACACCATAAGACATACAAGATATCTCAGAAGTAAGTTTTCAAGAAAGTAAAAAGGCAATACAATATATGTAAAGGGAATTTGACGAAATCACCGTTGACAAAAATGAAGTTTCTCGGCTTAAGAACCATAATGAAAAATTACTAACACAAATTAAGAAGCTTAAGAAGGACAATAAGTTGTTGGAAAACAAGGTACAACAACTTATTGAGAAGGAAGCGTTGAAATCTTCAAATGAAGAAATTCAAGTTGAAGAGAGAATACTAATCCAATGAATATCACAACTCAAGAAGAAGACAAGCCAATTGAAGAAAAAACACACTCAAATGTTGCATTTCAGATAATAAAAATTCCAAGTGAAGATTTTGTAACCAACTCAATGACATTAGAACCTGAAGTAAATCAAAATATTGCCACACACATGATAAGCGAAAGTCAAACTAGAAGAACTCCTTATCTACATCCAAATCACAAGAGAAGACAACTCAATCAGTTTGCATATTTGTATCACTCAGAACAGGAACAACAAACTTATGTTCCGAAGTCTACTAATGCCAGTACGACTCAGTCTTGAGATAAGAATTCACATGCAGTATCCAGTGACTGCAAGATTTCATAGAATATTAATCTATGATGGTTATGTAAAAATTTCTGTTTTCCCACCCCGGTTTTCAGTTTCACCTTATTTCTCCCATGTAGTTAAATGCCCATTCCCATAACCATACATTTAACAGACTGAAAAAAATAAATATTGCTGAAAACACAAATTCTGGAAATTTTTCAGAACGCTGGAAATTGCAGAATTAAAAATCAGCAATTAAAAACAGCCATTAAAACACATTAAAACACTGATATTTTTGGTCAACTTGACCCTGGAAAAACCCCCTACAACTCTTGGGGAAAACCAGTTTGAGAGCTCTTCTTTATTTCTGAAAATTGTCTTTTTACAGTGAGAATTATTCAGCAAAAATCAGCAAGCAAATTTACAACTTATCTCCTTTCCCGTGCCTCACAGCAATCTGGAAATTACAGCAAACAGGACAGCAATAAATGCTGTACGACCTCCGTTTTGTGTGCAGAAAAATCAGCAAACTGCTCCTCGATTTTTGTGCAAAAATCTGCCTTTCACTATGTGCTGAATCAGCTGTACAAATCTGCTCAACTGCTGCCTTGGAATGTGTGCCAAGCTGCTGTCTCCTTCTCCTTCCTGCTCAGAAATCTCTCTTGCTCTCTTGCTCTCCTTCTCCCAATCTGCTCATGAAAGAATGAATGACCTTTTCCTCCTTTTCCTCTTTTAATATAACTCCAAGTGACTTTTGGGTGATCCAAGTGACTTTTGGGTGATCTCTAAATCCAATGGCTGAAATAGATTTAGATCAATGGTTGAGATTAAATGCTCATTTAAATCTCACTTTCTATTTTTTAATTCACCCCACTTTAATAAAGACCCACTTAGTCATTTATTTCCAAAGTCACTTTTCCTTTCTAATTTTTCATTGACTTTATAAAAGTCACTTTAAAATTAGACTTAATAACTTTATCACTTAAAGTCACTTTTAAATTAGATTTAACTTTATAAAATTATAAAGTCAATTTAGGAGAAAAATTAAATTCTTTTGGACACTTTTCCCTAGGCCAAAGATCAAAGCCTAAGGGAACCACCTGTCCTCCGGTACCAAATTTCAACACTCCCTCTTACCGAGGAAGGTGTTCCTCACCACACCCATCTTGTCTCTGAAGTAGACATGCTTGCCCCGTGGTAAGGCTTTGGTAAGAATATCTGCAACCTGCTCATCAGTGGAAATATACTCAAGCTTCACAGCTCCCTTCTGAACATAGTCTCTGATGAAATGATATCTGATCCCGATATGCTTTGACCTGTCATGAAATACTGGATTCTCCGTGAGTTTAATGCAACTCTGATTATCACAGTAAATCACTGAAGGTCTCAAAGGCTGACCAAATAAGCCAAACAACATCTTGCGAAGCCAGATGGCCTCACAACTAGCTAGACTGGCTGCCATATACTCTGCTTCCGCTGAACTCAGTGCTACTGACTGCTGCTTCCGGCTGAACCATGACACTACTGCTGAACCCAACCCAAAACAACACCCTGAAGTGCTCTTCCTATCAGAAGCACAACCTGCCCAATCAGAATCAGTGTATCCTGCCAATCTCACTCCATCTCCCTGCCTGTAGTCCAGACCATAATCCACTGTCCCCTGCAAGTACCGCAAAATGTGTTTTGCAGCCACCCAGTGAACCTTCCTAGGCTCACACATAAACTGACTCATCGTGTTGACTGCAAAACAGATATCTGGTCTAGTGTTGACCAAATACATCAAGGAACCAATCAGCTGCCTGTACAATGTGGGATCCACCAACTCGGAATCCGAAGCATGAAGCTTCTTCCAGTTGGTGATCATCGGTGTCGACATGGGTCTACAATCCTCCATGTGGAATCTGCTAAGGATGTCCACAATATACTTCCCCTGCCCCAGGAAGAAATGCCCCTCCTCCTGCCACACCTCCAAACCCAAAAAGTAATGCATCAAGCCGATGTCCTTCATCTCAAACTCCGCCGCAAGATCTCTCTTGCAGTGCTCTATGAGTCTCTCTGCACCTGTAATGATCAAGTCATCCACATACAGCACCAGAATGAGAGGCTCCTCACCAATCACAATAAAGTAAAGGTTCGGATCTGCCTCACTCTTTGTGAAACCCATCCCCTGCAAGTATGCATCTATCCTGGAGTACCAAGCTCTGGGAGCTTGCTTCAGGCCATAAAGGGCCTTCTTCAATCTGCACACATGGGACTCCTTCCCATGCACCTCAAAGCCCTGTGGCTGCTCAATGTACACCTCCTCCTGTATGAAGCCATTGAGAAATGCGGTCTTCACATCCATCTGGTGGATCTTCCAACCCATCTCTGCTGCTATCGATATAATGGAGCGGATCGAAGTATATCGAGCCACGGGAGCGAAGGTCTCCTCATAATCAACTCCCTCTACCTGGGAGAACCCTCTAGCCACAAACCTCGCTTTGAATTTCTCAATGCTGCCATCTGCAGCATGCTTTACCTTGTAAAGCCATCTGGAAGTAACCACGGATTTGCCCTCAGGCCTCGGCACCACCTCCCATACATCATTCTTCATGATAGAAGAATACTCCTCCTGCATGGCCTCTCTCCAGACCTGCTGGCTAGCTGCCTCCTCATAGCTAGAAGGCTCAGAGTCAAGGATGCTGGTAACCATCGCCATATAACTACAAAACCTCTCAGGTGGTCTACTCTCTCTGACCGGCCTCTTCGGCTCAGCAACAGATGTGGCATCTCTCAAGGTGTCCTGAAGCCACTTGGGCTTCCTCTTCCCTGAGCATGCTTCTCCCATAGGAGAATGAAACTCCTCCTCATCATCAGCATCAGTAGCCTGAACTCCTGACTGTCTGTCTGCTGTCCTCCTGCCTGCACCTGAACCTGTAGAAGCTGAGGTACCGTGTGAACTGTCCATCAGTGGACTCCCTAGTGAACTGCTCTGCATGCTGCCCGGAGCACCACCCCTCTGGCTCGATGAGCCACTGCTCACTGACGGACCTGACATCCTCATAGATGTACCTCCGGATCCTCCTGATCCCTGCCCATTGGATCCCTGCGACTGACTCAACTGCTGCTGAGGGTCTGGCTGATCCAGATACTCTAACTCCCGTGACCTCCTAAAGGCCCTGTCCTCCTCGAACTTCACATCCCGTCTGACAACAACTCTCCTCTGTGCAGGAATGTAAATCCGAAAGGCCTTTGAGGTCTCACTGTAGCCCACAAAGATACCCTTCTCTGCGGTGGGCTCTAGTTTGGTCTTCTTCTCCTTGGGTATATAGGAGTATGTAATGCATCCAAAGATATGAAGATGACCAAGATCAGGCTTCTTCCCAGAGAAAGCCTCCTCCGGAGTCATGTGCCCCAAGGCACGATGCGGACTCCTGTTCTGCAAGTAAACAGCTGTGTTGCAGGCCTCTGCCCACAAGAACAATGGCAACCCCTGATCATGTAACATAGCTTTGGCAGCCTCTATGATGGATCTGTTCTTCCTCTCCGCAACCCCGTTCTGCTGGGGGTTGTAAGGAACAGTGAACTCCCTCCTAATGCCTGCCTCCGCACAATAGTCAACAAACTCTCCAAGGGTGTACTCTCCTCCATTGTCCGACCTCAAGGACTTGATCTTTCGGCCTGTCTGTGTCTCCACAAGAGCTCTGAACTCCTGAAACCGCTTGAAGACCTCACTCTTGGTCTTCAAGAAATAAATCCAGGTCCTCCTGGAGTGATCATCAATGAATAAAACATAGTACTCATACCCACTCAAGGAAACATGAGACATTCGACCGCTCACATCGGAATGAATCAAATCAAGTATCCTCGTCGCTCTGCTGTCACTGCTGGGAAAAGGGGATTTGGCAAATTTGCCCATCGCACAACCTCTGCAAGTATCAAAGTGATCAGTACTGAAATCTGGCACACCTGTAGTGATCTCCCGCAATGTCCTCAAGGCTCCATGATACATATGTCCCATCCTGCGGTGCCAAATCTCACACAGCTCAGAACTGCTAGCTCTGCTGTCGGTACTACTGCTCAATGCCAAAAGGGGCTGAAATGCAAACTTGTACACCTTTGCATGGCGTACACCTATCACTCTAGCTGAATCAGCTGGAGTGTCCCTGGGATACATCAACACCTGTCCTCCCCTGAACAGTACGTCATATCCTCTGTCCTCCAAAGCTGAGACGGATATGAGGTTCTTCCTCATCCCTGGCACATAAAGAACCTCTGACACCTTCAAGGGAGGTTTGGACTCCCTTTGAAATGTCACTGTCCCCACCCCGACTGCTCTAACAACTCTGTCATCACCGAGTACTACCTCAATATCAGTGCCACTCTCTGAAAGCTCTGAGAAGTACTCACGGACTCCTGTCATGTGACGTGAAGCCCCACTGTCCACATACCAAATACCTGTAGATGCTCCGCTAATCGAGGGAAAAGCATGCTCCCACTGAACCTGTGTGGCAGGTGATCCTGCACTAGAGGACTCACATGTAGTGAACGCAAACTCCCAGTCAAAACGACCTGCAAAGTCCTCAATCTCAGCTGAAGCTGCCACATCTTGGTTCTTCCCCTTCTTCTTCTTCTTCTCCGGACACACAACTGCATAGTGTCCCATCTTCTGACAATTCCAACACTTCACTTTGGAATAGTCCTTCTGTGAGTTACCCTGTTTACCTTTACCTTTGCCTTTGCCTCCACCACCGCTTGTGGAAGCCTGCTTCTTCCCTTTGCCTTTCTTGCCTCCTGCCACCAGTGCTACGTCCTCATCCTGCTCAACTGGCTTGGCTGCCCCAAGCTGTCCTTTCCTGATCTCTGTCTGAATACAATCATCCCAAAACCTCTCCCATGTGGGAAGGGTCTCACGTGCACAAACCCCATCAGCAAAGTTCAACCATGAACGGGGGAGGCCATTCACTGCAATCCGCACCAACTCAGTGGGTGGAATGGCCTCTCCAATCGCTGCCAACTCATCTCTCACATTGGTAATCTTTGTGAGATATCCAGCTGCACTATCATTACCCATCTTAATGTTCTTCAGCTTCTCCTTCAGGACCATCTTCCGGTTCTCATTGGTACTCTGGTAGAGATTGGACAATGCTGTCCACATCTCATGGGCATTGCTCTTTCCTCTCACATGAGGAATGCAATGGTCTTTGATTCCGTCTAGAATCAACCTCTTACCCTTGTTGTTCTTTTTATTATAAGCTGCCAACTGAGTAGCATCAGTAGGCACAACAACAGGGTGCTGTGCTGTATGCACCATGATATACCAGACTTCTGCCTCCTCAAAGATACTCTGCATTCTCTCCTTCCAAACGCTGTAATTTATATGCCCATCCAGCCTATCCTCCACCCTCAATCCCAATGACATCCTGCTGTCCTAAAACTGAAAAATAGCACTGCTGTAGTAAAGATAAAACTGCTGTTTATGAAAAAATCAGCTTGCTGGAATTTTCTGAGTGAAAAATCAGCAACTGTAATTTTTCCTTTTGCTGTCCCAAACTGCCCTTCAGCACTCAAGCTCTGATACCATGTAAAAATTTCTGTTTTCCCACCCCGGTTTTCAGTTTCACCTTATTTCTCCCATGTAGTTAAATGCCCATTCCCATAACCATACATTTAACAGACTGAAAAAAATAAATATTGCTGAAAACACAAATTCTGGAAATTTTTCAGAATGCTGGAAATTGCAGAATTAAAAATCAGCAATTAAAAACAGCCATTAAAACACATTAAAACACTGATATTTTTGGTCAACTTGACCCTGGAAAAACCCCCTACAACTCTTGGGGAAAACCAGTTTGAGAGCTCTTCTTTATTTCTGAAAATTGTCTTTTTACAGTGAGAATTATTCAGCAAAAATCAGCAAGCAAATTTACAACTTATCTCCTTTCCCGTGCCTCACAGCAATCTGGAAATTACAGCAAACAGGACAGCAATAAATGCTGTACGACCTCCGTTTTGTGTGCAGAAAAATCAGCAAACTGCTCCTCGATTTTTGTGCAAAAATCTGCCTTTCACTATGTGCTGAATCAGCTGTACAAATCTGCTCAACTGCTGCCTTGGAATGTGTGCCAAGCTGCTGTCTCCTTCTCCTTCCTGCTCAGAAATCTCTCTTGCTCTCCTTCTCCCAATCTGCTCATGAAAGAATGAATGACCTTTTCCTCCTTTTCCTCTTTTAATATAACTCCAAGTGACTTTTGGGTGATCCAAGTGACTTTTGGGTGATCTCTAAATCCAATGGCTGAAATAGATTTAGATCAATGGTTGAGATTAAATGCTCATTTAAATCTCACTTTCTATTTTTTAATTCACCCCACTTTAATAAAGACCCACTTAGTCATTTATTTCCAAAGTCACTTTTCCTTTCTAATTTTTCATTGACTTTATAAAAGTCACTTTAAAATTAGACTTAATAACTTTATCACTTAAAGTCACTTTTAAATTAGATTTAACTTTATAAAATTATAAAGTCACTTTAGGAGAAAAATTAAATTCTTTTGGACACTTTTCCCTAGGCCAAAGATCAAAGCCTAAGGGAACCACCTGTCCTCCGGTACCAAATTTCAACAGGTTAGATCCCTTCTCAGTTTGACAATTTTATTTATCACTCCAAGGATCTTATCATCTTGTATCAACGAAGATGACAAATCGAAGAATTCCAAGAGATATGAATAGATTACCAAGACAAAGAACAAATGATATGCCTTGTCAACAATAAGCTTTGAGGACAAAGATTTTTGAAGAGGAAGACAATGTTATGAATAATATATATATACAAATAATATAAATATAAATAATGATGATAATTGTAATAATGATTAATTAATTAGTGATTAGTATTGAAGAGTCATGTATCTAAGGACATGACCCTTTGTGAAAAGGTACTTGCCTAGGTAAATAAGCAGACCCTCGCCCTCAGTTGTAATCATCGTCTCACTTGTATTCAAATATTTTTATATAATATATTATCTATTCCATGATGGATATTCTTATATACCAAATATTATGAGTATTCTGTTGTGTATAATAAGTTTGTTTGTTACACTAGCGTGAAGAAGTTTGAAAAGGCCTGCAACCAACCACTAGTAACCCTGCAATCTGAGACTAAGCCACCAACAAGAGATATTTTCTTGCAAATCTCACCCACATCAGATTTTGGGCAAGAAAATTAGTGAAAAAAATTATAAAAAGAATTTGCAAATTTGTTGAATGATAAACCCTTGTAAAAATTAATAATTTGCAATGTGAAAAAGCCTTCCATGGCTTGTGGCCCTAAAAATATGTTGAGCGTTTGAAGAAAAAAGGCCTGGGTAGGGTGGATCTAAGCTCGAAGAGCCTAAATCTGGCCCTAAAATAGCTGCGGCCTTGAGGGAAGCTTTGAAAATGTTAGACGACTAGCCCCTTTTGATGAAAAAATGAGCCCAAAACCTAGCCGTTTGGGCAAGGTGAGGGCTAAAACCCTCTAGAAGAAAATTTCTCCTTCAAATATGCAAAAAATCAAACAAAAACCCCAATAACTATATACAAAAAATAAAAAAAATATGAACAAGGGTTAGATAAAAAATTGTTTACAAAAATAATCAATAACATTCACAATGTTTTATGGCTCTTATTTGCAGATCTATTCCTTAATGTACAAATAAATTTAGATAGATGACAGATAAATTTTCATGGTGAGCAATAACCAAGATCTTTGCAAAACAAATCGTTAGATAAGTTTCGAAATTTATCAAAGTGGGCCCTTGAGCTTTCTTGACTTGAGAGTGGGTTGGTCTAGCCAAAGACTTCCCCTCACGCCAAAGATTTGAATACCTGAAGTCTCTACACACTTAAAATCAAATTATTAGATCAATAGAGGCGTAAATAACATAACCTTCAAAATCTAGAGATAGCTACTAGATAGATCAAATTAAAATGTTTCTCTAAAACCCATCAAGTAATGTAAGATACATGTGCAAATAGTTGATCCAACAAATGGCTAAAGAAATAATAATCTATAAAATTTATTCAGTTTAGTATTAAGCACATGATCCAGAAAACATTACCACAAGAAACTGAAGAGGAACACCACCATAAATAAACCCCAAAGACTTTGCTTTATTAATCCAAAAGAATATTACAACCAACAAAGCTCGACTCAAAGCTCGATTACAAATTTTTCCGATATCAAATGGGGAACAAATGACTTCCTTATATAAAAAATAAAGAGATCTAGATCCCCTTGCAAGTGGGAAACTGTTAGGTCCAAAGTTGTGCACAATTTTGACATGATCTTAGAGAATAATGACTAGTTGATGCTTGATCCATACCAAAATTAAATCCTGTCAGTTGATCTGGATGAAAAAATTCAAATTTTGTAATAAACCCCTTTTTTCTTAGCCCAAAAATTATTATTTTGAACTTTTTTCCTCAAAAAATCACTTTTGACTTAACCACCTTGGTCCATAAGTTCATTTTTTGTTAAAAAAATATTTTTTTCTTTGATGGAGGACCTTGGAAAATCAATTTCTTTGGGACCCCCGAATTTTCTTCAACCAACTAGACCCAAAAAGTGATTTTCTTGAAAAAATAAAATTTTCCTTGCCTCATCGAATTTTTTGTGGGGTTTTCTGCCTTGGAACTGAGTTTGTCTATGTCAAATTTAATTCTTTCTCGAGAAAGACCACCTTCTCCAAAAATTCGTTTTTCCACTGAGGATTTTATTTTCTCTTAATTTTAATTTTTTGCCCTTTTTTGCCAAAAAAAATAATAATTTGAGGGGATAGACATAATTTCAACCATCAAAATGTGTCTAAACACAAAGTTGAGGTGTAGAGGTTCTAATTATGAGTACTCCCTTCAACTTTTACAAACATTTGATTTTACAAGTACATCCAAATGATTATTAAATTTCCGACCAATTGGAAACTTTAATAATTAAAAATACACAATTTGACTTAACCAAATTTTGTGAGACTCAAGACATGATCTAGTATGATAATTATACATAGACTTGATACACTAGGACTCACTTAAGACATCACCATTGAGCCCCACCCTAGCTTTAAGGTATGTTTGGGAGAAAAAATCTGTTAATTATTCGTGTTTAGAAACACAAATAATTTTTGAGATTCAAAACTCCCTAGGGTGAAACTTTTTGCTAAAAATTCTTAAGCTTACCTAAGTATGTTACATGGCTTCATAGTCATACTAGAATGATTTTTACAATGGCCCATAGGGCTGCAAAATTTGGGATTACAATGATACATTGGAAGTTGATATGTATTATGCTTCTTGGGGGTGTTGACAAAAGCGTGGTCAACACCTCCCTCAGTGATAGGGAGTGTTGATGAGATAGCATCAGAGACAATGATTCTCCTTGTGTCAACTATGTTGACTAGATTAGAGAGAATGACCTAGTAGAGGACAATCATTCTTCTCGTGTCAAGCATGTTGACCAGATTAGTAAGAATAGCCCTTTTTAGCATCAGGCTCATACTACTCTCCAGATGGGTTGACTGAGCCCATTCAACATCCGACTTAGATTACCTATTTAGCATCATGGCCTAGAGTGAAGCCTTTGGATTTGGGACTAGAACTCAAATGGATTGAGTGTGTCCCTAGGGTGTCATGACAAGTCAAAGAGATGGACTAGGATGATAGTGAACTAGGACTAATCTGTATGCCATGTCTTAGAGGCATTGACCAAAATCATGGTGACTAGTTGATGTTAATGATATTTTACTATGTGTCATAGTTGTTGACTAGATTATGGTAATTCGTTGATGATTTACCAAGTGTCACAATCACTGACCAGATTATGGTAATTTGATGATTATAAATTGTTGTGACCTTTTCTTAGAGAAATTTGTCAACATGAGAACATCTAGACAATCATTATGAATACCTCCCTAGCTAAGAGGGAGTGTTGAATTTTGTAGCTATGATCTGTCTTCATAATTTATATTTTAGCTTTTGAAATATATAATGAAAATGTAAGACATGTTATTTATGTCATTTTATTTGATTAGCCCTTGAAAGATTAATACGAGACATGTTCTTCATGTCAGTTTCAAAAGAGAAAATTTTGAATTTTGAAATTTGAACTTTTGGCTCCAAACTTGTCAAATTAGCCCTAATAAAGAGACACCCATTTGGACAGACAAAACACTATACATAGAGCACTCGACCTCCTCCACAAGGCACCATTCGATCTCTCACACAAGAAGACATATTCTGGGCATCCAATTGAAGGAGGACAAGAAGGATGAATTCATCTCTCAAGCATATCTCTCTCTCTCCCTCTCTACTTCGCACGTGTATTTTTCTGTGCATATTCTGGGCAGCAGGACCGAGTTTCTAGGCATATTTGGGAGGCCAAATTTCGACCTAGGCAGATTAGAGAGGGTCGAGGTTGTTGGGTAGAAGATTGACTTGATGAGAGCGCTGTTTAACCAAGTTTTACCACAACATTGTAGGTTAGTTTGACCATCATATTGACTAGCAAAATTAGGTGTACCCTCTTGTTGAATTGAAGATTTTCTCTAAGGAAAAGGTTGCTAGGTTTTTCCCCAAGTGGGTTTTCTCTTTGTGTATTGTGATTATTGTTGTTCAAATTCTATAGGCACGGTGTGATAACGACTCAAGGCAGGGGCCATCACTCTGATCCCCGCCTTCTTCTTTCTAGCTATCTCCAAACAATAGGCTATGGGGGGTAGTCCCTATGAAATGTGAAAATGCAAGACTCGTTGGCAACCAACAAGTTCGGGAGACACAATTGAATGACCTAGCCACTTGGTTGATTTTAACAAGTTAAAGGATTAGATTGAATTATTTATGAGACCAGTGCCTTATGGAGTCAACTACTTGCTTTAGATCGATTAAATACCAGGTGATCGGATGAACAACTGTTGCTTGGATGCTTTGCTAACCTATATGCTATGCAAATCCTATGACCTAGGTGAGATGCAACAATCTTGATTGATTTAATTATATTCCTAGCTAAGTGTATCCCTTGATTCTTAACTATTTTGAGGCTAGTCTCAAAAGTAAGTGGTAGAGAGAAGTCAAGGCGAAGCAAGCAAAGGCTTAGTTAACGATACCTCCCCTTGAAATCTAACGTACGTGGTGCCTCCGACGCTACAGAGACTGTGACTCTAACGGCTGCAAGGTCACCATTTTAACCACCATAGAGGGTCTAGTGTTCGCAAGCTAAGAGATGAAGAGTGTTCCTATCTCTCTATCAACCAATGTTATGCTTGGAGGTAAGTTAATTAATGCAAATCTAGGCCTAGAATGTAAATGCAAATCTTTTGAGTGATTTTGAGTTAAGACTGTTTATGATTTTAAGTACTTAGTTATGATTGATCTTATGACAAAGGGTACTTAACAATAAATGAAAGACAGTCTTAACCACAAAATAGAGTGCTCAAAGAGATGTATCCAATATAACCAAGAGATAATTGCTCAAGTATAAATGAAAGGACAAGTTTGATGCTCTTAACAACGATTCACTGATATGCCAAAGATAGATATTCACTTTAACCATGAACCATAAATGACAACAATGGCTATAAAAGAAATTAGAGCACTTATCTACAATATCACTTAGAAAAAATAATCAAGGTTCTTTTAGAGACAATACAAGGATGCCAATGAACAATTGCACAAGAGATGGACAATTTAGATGCTTAGGCGATTAATGTTCCTCAAACACAATTAGCAAACTTAGATTATGATAACAATTTTACACAAAACCAATTAATGTTATTGAGAACAACTACATCACCAATTCAAATGTTAATGTGTCCAAGTCCAAAGTGATCACTTTAGTTAACACAAACTTAAGCAATAGAAACCATTCAACAAGATATCTGATTCTTGAGATTAATGTCAAGTGCTTATATGAGTGAGTCAATTAGTGCAAAATTTAGGCTTCTTAGATTACAAAACTCACAAGAGAACAATATGTTAGTATTCTCCTTATGAAACAACAAAACAACTTGACCAATTTCCAATCTCTCTAGCAATCCAATTGACAATGTTATCAATCCTTTTCACAATATGTTAAGGCTTATTATTAGAGCATTAAACAATGTTAAGAATGCCTTATGTAACTTGTGTTCCAATTAACATGAGCAAAATGAACCTTTATGACAACAGTAAGTAACTTATGCCAAAAGAATCCCAAAGTTATCTTGTCCTCTTGATTTAGATGAGAGCACTTGAGATCAAACAATGAGAAGATGCTTATGTCATTGTTTTATATAAGACCTTAGTATACTTATGACAATCAACAAATTTTCATGAAATAAACCAAATAATGACTACCCAATTGATTTATCATTGCGTTAGACAATTTATGAACAAATTTTAGGGCACTTAGATGAGTATTTTTACCACTGCTATCAAGTAATTATATGGCTGTAAACAAAGCAGTGGGGAAGTGTGGGTTAGACGAAGCAAACCAATGGGCCTTTAGGCCTAGAAGATGGCAAGTAGATTTGTCCAAAACTTCTCCAATGGAGTGACCACCTACAACCACCAATGTTAGCTTAAAATCTCATGAATCTTGTTGCAACCGCAATGTGTTAGAGGCAAAAATCGAACAATAACCCAATGCAATGATTGAATGAGGCAAAAGAGGCCAAAATAGGGCAATGATGAGGGCTAGAATGCCAAGGGAAGGCAACGACCAAGAGGAAGAGCCAAGAAGGCCCATGGGGGAGGAAGCCTTAGGGCTTGACAGCAAGGCCCAAGAAGGGCTACGACCTAAGGAAAAGAGGCTCTAGGGCCCGCGACAAGGGGAAATAAGGCTGTCGAGATGGAGAGGGGCGTGGACAAGGTTGAAGGAGGCAACAATAGGGAAAAAAAGGCTTGTGGAGGGCAGGGGAAGGCCCAAAAGGCTTGCGGCCAGGGCTAGGAAGCCCTAGAAAGGCAGCGGCAAGTCCTATTAACGCTGCGGCTAAGGGAAGAAGGCCCTTAGGGGCTGCGACCAAGCCCTAAGTTTTTCCACTAGGAGGCTGAGGCCTTTAGAGAACCAATCAACTCCCCAAAATGGAGGCCGAGGCCTCTAAGAGGACCTTCAAGGGGACGACAAAGGAAGAAAGGGATGCGGCTAGGGCTAGGAGGCTTGACGCTAGGCCTATAAGGCCTACAAATTTTGGAAACCCCTGCTTTTTTTTTTTTTTTTAACTTCAGATCTTCATTATTGCCAAAAAATTGCCCAGAAAGTGCCACAAAAGCCTAGCGACTTCCTTCTTTGCTTGGATGTTGAGCTTGGAGGAGAAATAGAGAGTGGATCTTGCCTTTCTAAGCCTAGATCCATCTCTAAAAAAGCCAACGAAATTTTCCAAGGCTAGAAACCCTTGAAACTCTTCCAAAATTTCAGATTTGTCTTGAGAGATCACCTAAATTTTTTCTCGAAACCCCAATATATACAAAATAAAAAAAAAAAACCCAATTGGTGCAAAACAAGGGTTAGATAAATATTTTACAAAATTATGGATACAAAATATTTACAAATGTACAATGCTTGGAAGATAATTTTTTTTGAGAAAAATAATTTTTAAATAATGAAAATGGATCAATGTATTTTCTAAAGTTAGGGTATTAGCCACAGTCTTTAGCGAAGTAAGAATACCATATAAATTTTTCGGAGCCCAAACAAGGTCGGCCCGTCTCCAGTGTTTGTGAACTTGGAGCCCAAGGGCTAGTAGTGTACATGCAAATCTCTGTAATCTTTCTCAAGAAAAATCGTTAGATCATATAATGAATTGGATGACCTAAGATAAATCCAAAATTTACCAATAGAATGCTTCTATCATTGACAAATGAGATAACAATTTGTATATCATTGAAGTACAATATAGGATTAGCACATAACTAGCATGTACCGCAGATCGATGAGACAAGGACACCATGATTTGAACCCCAAAGTCTTTTGTTATGATATCAAACGTTCCCAGCAGAGGAATGGCCCAATACCAGCGTTACAAATTTGCATAGTCCAGGAACAGAGCCATCATCGTGACTTGAGAAGCAAAATGGCTTCTAATTTATAGATAAATCCTCCAAGTGGAAAATAATGGCTAGTTGGCTTGATTTTTGTCAAAATAATCTTGGTCGTTGATAAATGTTTCATCATCTTTTAATATTTACCGTCAAAATATTTATTTTGAGGAATATTTCAAATTTCTCATAAAACCCACTTTTTATTAATCCAAAAATTAATTTCCTTGAAATTTTGACTTGATTTAAGCACCAAGGTCCAAGGGCTTAATTTTTCTTAAAAAATCCATTTTTTGCCTTGGTGGGGGATCTCCAAAAATTAACTTCTTTTTGACCCACAATTTTTTTGGTCATTTTCCACTTGAGAAATTTAAATTCTTTAGAATTATTTTTTGACTCTAAATTAATTAATTTTTTGGCTTATGATTTAATTTTATTTTTGCTAGAAAAATTAATTAATTGACACTGGAGGGGATTAATTATTTTTCTATTCTCAAATATTTTAGCCATGGTGTCTAAGTATGAGAGACCGTGCACTAAAATATTTTTTAAATTAGATATTACAAATTCAACCCTCAAAGGGGGAATACACCTTTACATATAGACCCTCAAAATAATTAACCAATCCACGACACAATATGATCTAGTAGACCAAGTGATCTATAATAAAATAATTTAGCAAAATAGCTTAAATGATTCCAGACCACTTTTAGAAAGACTCAATA
Organism: Pinus tabuliformis; assembly: GCA_031772625.1. NCBI lineage: Eukaryota > Viridiplantae > Streptophyta > Pinopsida > Pinales > Pinaceae > Pinus > Pinus tabuliformis. The sequence goes on along the minus strand of CM062817.1, from coordinate 1,893,986,141 downwards.
TAACACTAGGAGTCGTTTAAGACTTTGTCAATAAATTCCACCCTAGCTTTGGGGTTTAAGTTGGAGGAAAAACTTTGTCGATTATCCATGTTTAGAAACACACATAATGTGGTGAGGTTAAAAAATTTCCTAGGATGAAATTCATTACCAAACTCAAAGGCTTACCTAGGTGTTTTTACATAACAAAACGGTCATACTAGCATCATTTACATTACAATTTGCAGAAATTGGGTTCACAATGACATAAGAATTGGTTGGTTGATGATTTTGATTGTTGAAAATTTTTGTACACTACTTCCTTGGACTTGTGACAAAATGGTTGCAATAGTGATTTCTATTGTCCTTATGCATTATGATTGAATTTTTGAAGTGTAATTGCTTAATGATAAATTGGAAGTGCTAAAAGAATATCTACATCATTAGAAGTAATTTGTTACAAAATGGGTGCAATAGTGATTTCTATTGTCCTTATGTATTTATGATTGAATTTCTGAAGTGTAATTGCTTAATGATAAATTGGAAGTGCTAAAAGAATATCTACATCATTAGGAGTAATTATTAGTATTTCAGAAATTTGTGCTCATATCTTTTGCACTTGAAAAATCAACACTTGGAACCTCAAAATAAATCTACTCTTTGTTTGTCACCTCATAAATAATGGAATCTGCCTTTGGAAAAATAGGCTACTTTAAAGCGTAATGAATGGCATTTGTTGTCTTATGAGGAAAACAACATTGTCAGAATGATCAAAGTTGAGTGGATCGAACTCATTTTCCTAGCCTTTCAATTATTATATGCAAAATGTTCTAGTTTTGGGCTTGTTGTCGCTCAGATTGTACAAGCATGGTGCAACAACGACTCAGATTGAGGGCTCTCCCTCTGATCCTCGACCTCGCCGTTTTAGTTGTCTCCCAACAACAGGCAATGGGGGGTAGTCCCTATGGAATATGGAGATGAAAGACAAGTTGGCAAACAACAAGTCCGGGAGACACAACTGAATGACCTAGCCATTTGGTTGATTTTAGCAAGTTTCAAAGGATTAAAACTAATTATCAATGAAACCAGTGCCTTATGGAGTCAACTAACAATTTTGGATCAATCAAAGACCAAGTAATCGGATGAACAACCGCTGCTTAAATGCTTAACTAACATATATGCTATGCAAATCCTAAGACTTAGGTGAAATGCAAGAATCTTGGTTACTTTTAATTATATGCTTGTTCTAGATGATTCCTCTTCTTAACTATTTTGGAACTAGTCTTTAGAGTAGGTTGTGGGATAGAAACCAACGGGAAACAAGCAGAGGCTTCATTAACGATACCTTCCCCTGTGTTCTAACTACTTGATGCCTCCAGCGCTGCAGAGATTGTGGCTCTAACGACTCCAAGGTCACCGTGTTAACTTCTAAAGAGGTGTTAAGTTCCTCAAGCTAAATTGAGAAAGACGGTCCTATTATTTCTATCAACCAAGCTTATGGTTGGAGGTAAGTTATTAAGTGCAAGACTAGCTTAGAATGATGTGCAAGGTCAATGAGTGTTTCTTAAGGTGAGATTACTTAAATGTTCCTTCAAGTACTTAGTTATGATTTACTTCAAGTTAAGATATCAAGTACTTCACAATGCTTAGAAAAGGTAATCTCAACCACGAGAAAAGTGTTCAAGTTCAATAGTGCCAAAAGAGATAAAAATGCCCACGATACAATTGCTCAAGTATATAGATTCACAATTGATAAACAATAGAGCACTTATCCACTCACGACAATTAACCAATGATTCAATATGATATGCTAATGACAATTATCAATAAGATTGCAAGTGTTCTTAGCCAATATTACTCAATGCTGATTATTCAAAAGATGATAAGATTGCAAAATATTCTTCAACAATTAAGCTCTTTTATGTAATTAGATTCAAGCTAAATTCCCAAATTGTTTAAGAGACATTCAATGACATCTAATTCTTGATTAAGAGCTTCTCAAGATGTGCCAATATGCCAAGGATTTACAATAACCATAAACCAATCCTGGCAAAGGAGAATAAGAGCAATTATCAAATGATTCAATTATCCAATTATCACAAAATGGAAATCAGATTTCTCAATGCCAATAGCGCAAGTTACTTCAATGCTAATTAAGAGAGACAATTAGATCAAAAGTGCCCAAAGAAACTTATTAAACCATTCAACATATTGCAACTTGAGATTAGAGTGATTTAATGAGTGAATTAGATTGTGATCTTATGAAAGCTTTTAGTCACTTCACAACAACAAATTTGTTAGTGCACTTGAACAACAAAAACCAATGGCAACTTTGCTTAAAGGCTCAATGTTATCAATGCTAATTACCTTCTTCACAAAATCATGGAACAAATAACAAGTGTAAGGCAATGAAAACACTTATGGAACTTGTATTCTAATGTTATGACAACAGTATGTAACTATGAGAGCAGTGAGCTACCAATGTGCTATCTTGTGCCAAAGTGTGTCAAACAATGTCAAACAATTTCTAAATGCCTAACCAAACTTGCCAATATGAAATCCTAGATATTTTAGGCCTCTTATGATGTAATTATCACTGTTTTATCAGACCTTAGAATGCAGAAATGATAGAGGTAAAATAGGTGAAATTTACCCAAACAAAATTTACTCAAATTTATGCAATTAATTCCTTGGTGTGTTAGACAATTTATGAATTGATTTTAGGGCACTTTTATGAGTGTTATAGCACTTTTATGAGATGATTTAACTTGCTGAAGCGAAACATAGATAAGTAGAGGGTTTAGAGATAGCAAACCAACGACCCTAGGGTTAGAAGAAGGCTAGTCTTCTTGCAACAAATTTCTTCAAGGTATATCCCACCTGCAAACGCAAGTTTTGGTACAAAATTCGCTGCAACAAACAAAGATATTAGCCCAGAAATCAATTTATTGCCAAACAATGACAAAAATGGTAAACGAGGCAAGAGATGAGGGCTGGAGGATGGGTAACAAGCCTTAACAGTCCTGTGGCTAGGGCAACAGAGGCTGCAACCGAGGATGTGGAGGGCCTAGGGGCTTGCCACAAGCCCTAAGGGGCTACCCCTTTTGGGTAGAGATGAAGTAGAGAGGGATGAGAAGGGGTTGGAGGCTCACGACAAAGGAAAGACAGGGTTGGCCGAGGGCAGAGGAGGCAGCGGAAGGGAGGATAGGGAGAGGAGGAGGAGAGCGGCCTTGGTAGGCCTGTGGCAGGGAAAGAAGGGAGGAGGAGGAGCCTCCTTTGGCTCATGGAAAGGGCCAAGGGGACCACGCTAGGGTGTTTCTAGGGTGAGAATGGCTGGCGACTAGTATAGAGAAGAGAACGCTGGGCCTAAGGGCCCTAAAAAATTTGATACCCTCACAAAAGTTACTATTTGGTTTAGACCTTCAGTATTCACTGCAAATTCTTCAATTGCTGGCGTTGCAAAAAATTCTAGAGACTAGATCTTACCCTCAAGGGCTTAGATCTAACTCAAAACCCCAAAAAATCTCTTTGAATCACTTCGATCTGACCTGCGCAAATGAAAATACAAGTTCCCGAAACCCCAATATATACAAAAATTTCAAAACCCCGAACCCCAGCTGCGAAGAATGGTTAGAAAAAAATAAAATTATTTACAAAAATTATTATACAAAATCTATTTACAAAATATACAAGTATACAATGCTTGAAAGATTTTTGAAGAATACTTTTTATAACAATGACAATGTTTAGTTGTATTTTGAAAAATAGATGTTAACTACAACCTTAGCGAAGTAAGAAAATCACATAAAATATTCGAAGTGTGAAAATTTCTAAATTGAAATTCTACTGCAGCAACTGATTTATTTTACCTACTTATTCTTCACAATAAGTTATTTACGCAATCCCTTCAACAAATATTAAAATAAATTCTATTGTAGTTATCACATAATTACCATAGTTTTAAAAACCGGCCTAGCTAATCGGTTACCGGTCTAACTGACCGATTAGCAGGCCCACCGGTTGGAACCGGAGCAAAAACCCGGTTTAGGAGGCTGGATGGCGAGAAATGGGCCCTAACCGGTCCTAACCGGCCGGTTTAGGACAGAACCAGCCAGTTCCGCCCTAAACCGGCCGGTTACCTGCCATGCTCGCGGAGGACCCACACAACAGCTTATCCAAGGTGGTTTAGGGTTTTTGGAGGGAAAGTAAGGGTCCTTTCCCTCCAAAAACACCCTCTCCAAGCCTTTAAGAGGCCCTTCTCCCTCTCATTTATCTCACACATCTCATTTGGAGTGTTTGCGAGTTTACTTGGGAGCTTGGAGAGTGTTGAGTTTTTGCTAGAGTAGTGGAACAACATAGTTTAAGCTAAGTAGTAGTCATCATTCCTCCAAAAGCCAGAGATACTGCATGGGCTCATTGTGATATGATTGATGGCAAATGATATGCAAATATTGCCAAAAATCCATTGAAAGAGGCGATATTAATAGGTTCAAGCAACACTTGGCTGGGATAGGAGGCCATGTAAAGCCATGTGGAGCACCAAATGAAATAATAGGGCATATTAGGGCAGAATACGTTCAGAAGTTTGAGACTCAAGTCACTGAACGAATAGAGAAGTTTGTGACTGCAAAGTTTGGGAGTCGAGACTCTTTCAACTAGGTTTGATCATGATGACTCATGAGAAGTTTCAAGTGATAATGTTGATCACTATTATCATATATGTAGACTTGAGTCTTGTAGTAGGCCACTGGTCCCATAGTTTGTAGGCTTTGTTTTTGCACTCTAGAGGCCATTTAGAGCCTCATTGCTTATGTATTTTGTCGATAATATGTATTGCACTCGGTGCCATTTTGATATATTCACCTTTACATGGTATATAAATGAGCAATCTTTGCATATTTTGTCTCTATTGGCTTGGAATCATGGTTTTAAATCTTAAAAATAGTTTTTTTCATTAAAAATTAATTATTTAATGTATTTTTCTAAAATCGGTTCATTTAGACCAAACTAGTCCCGGTTAGACCAGTTCTAGTTGGTAAACCGGTTCATTAGGTGGACCGGTTCGGTCACCGGTTTCGGTTTTAAAAACATTGATAATTACATAGAGAAAAATACATGCACAAGAACCAATCACATCAACACAGTTATTTTTGGACAATTGTCCCTAAAAAAACCCAATGCAGGAAAACTGGTGCAGCAGATGAGGCTTTTATTAATCTTCAGTAACAATCGCTTTTACAAGGAATGATTTACGGAGAAACTGAAAGAAAACACCTGAGACTTTCCCTTGAAATTTTCCGACACTTTGGAGGCCCTTCTCCCACTTCTGCGTCACTCTGTGTGGCTTAGCGTGGCTCTGCGTCAGCCTACGTGAGGGCTACGTCTCTCTCTGCACTGTCTCTCACTGTCCTTGCGTCACCTCCTCCTTAGACATAGCTTGCTGCTGATGCCCTCCTCCTTCTCTACCCTACAACTCTCCCTATGAAATCGATCTCCTTCTCTTGAGAATCGATTTTCCTTGAGATACTGAGTATCTATTGGTGTATCTCCAAATGATCCTCAAGTCTTCTCTTATACTTTTCTTGTTGATGAATCAATGACCAAGATTAAGTCTCTAATCAACGGCTAAGATTAAAACAGACTTGATCCTTGTCTCTTAGAAGCTTCTCACCCTTATCATTATTAATGCCCATTAATATTTTTATTTTCCTAAGTTTAGACTTAGGAACTCATTAAAAATATTAATTATTTTAATAACTTCTCATCCGGGCGGAATCTCTCAAAACGATTTCTTGGTCTTGGAGATCTCATGTGCCTTAGCCTCTCCACCAATTTTCATGGCTAGAGCATATCCGATGCTACCAAAAATCAACACTCCCTCTTACCGAGGAATGTGCTCTAATAATGCTTCACCATAAAAACATCACACTGATCTTTCGCATTGGTACCTGTGTTGATGCTTGGCCTGCTGCCTCACATCCACTGCACTGCTGCCTCTTGTACTGCCTCCCATGACACTGCCATTGCCACTGCCAGATCTGTACTGCAACTCCCTCTCAACATGCTGCCCATAGCCCTGCCACTGCTAACTACTGCACTACAACTCCCAACACTTATCCATTTCTGCTATTGAAATGGATTCCTCACCATCCCCATCTTTTCTCTGAAATAAACAAACTTTGTTCTTCCTAGAGCCTTGGTGAGCATGTCTCCCACCTATTCTCCTGTAGGAGTGTACCTCAACTATACTGCTCCTTGTTGGACACAGTCTCTGACAAAGTGACACCTAATATCAATGTACTTCGACCGATCATGAAATACTGGATTCTCAGAGAGCTTGATGCAACTTTGATTATCACACAAGATCTTGGTCGCTTCCATCCTTCTCCTGAATAGATTCACAAGTAGTTTCCTAAGCCATATGGCTTCGCACGAAGCTGTGCTAGCTACCTTATAGTTTGCTTCAGTTGAGCTCAGAGCCATAGATTTTTGTTTCCGACTACACCAGGAGGTTATTCTTGATCCAATGTTGAAACAATACCCAGTTGTACTTTTTTGATCTACTGAACTTCTAGCCCAATCTGCATCAGTGAACCCACTCAACTTGATGTCATTGCCTTGGGTGTACAATAGTCCATGCTTAGTTGTTCCTTATATATACTTAAGAACATGTTTGGCTGCTGCCCAGTGCACCCTCTTGGGTTCCACCATGAACTGACTGAGGGTGTTGACAGCGTAACAAATGTCCAACCTGGTATTGACCAGATACATCAAGGACCCTATAAGCTGCCTGTACAAGGTGGGATCAACATCTTTATCTTTTGATGCATCAATCTTCTTCTAGTTGGTGATCATTGGAGTAGCCATGGGTCTACAGTCCTGCATCCTGAATCTCTTCAGGATCTCTGTAGCATATCTCCCTTATCCAAGGAAGATCTCACCCTTCTGTTGCCAAACTTCCAACCCCAGGAAATAAAGCATCTGTCCCAAATCTTTCATGTCGAATTCTGTGGCTAGGTTCTTCTTGCAGTCTTTGATGACCCTGGATGATCCTGTTAGGAAAAGATAATCTGCATATAACACTAGGAATAGAGGCTCATTCTCTACGAAAAGATAATAGAGATTAGGGTCTGTGTCACTCTTGACGAACCCCATCTTCTGCAAGTAGCCATCAATTTGACCGTACCATGCTTTAGGTGTTTGTTTAATCCCATACAAGGCTTTCTTTAATCTGCATACATGAGATTTCTTCTCATGTGTCTCAAAACCCTCTAGTTGTTCAATGTATACTTTTGTAAAAATTTTTGTTTTCCCACCCCGGTTTTCAGTTTCTCCTTATTTCTCCCATGTAGTTAAATGCCCATTCCCATAACCATACATTTAACAGACTGAAAAAAATAAATATTGCTGAAAACACAAATTCTGGAAATTTTTCAGAATGCTGGAAATTGCAGAATTAAAAATCAGCAATTAAAAACAGCCATTAAAACACTGATATTTTTGGTCAACTTGACCCTGGAAAAACCCCCTACAACTCTTGGGGAAAACCAGTTTGAGAGCTCTTCTTTATTTCTGAAAATTGTCTTTTTACAGTGAGAATTATTCAGCAAAAATCAGCAAGCAAATTTACAACTTATCTCCTTTCCCGTGCCTCACAGCAATCTGGAAATTACAGCAAACAGGACAGCAATAAATGCTGTACGACCTCCGTTTTGTGTGCAGAAAAATCAGCAAACTGCTCCTCGATGTTTGTGCAAAAATCTGCCTTTCACTATGTGCTGAATCAGCTGTACAAATCTGCTCAACTGCTGCCTTGGAATGTGTGCCAAGCTGCTGTCTCCTTCTCCTCCCTGCTCAGAAATCTCTCTTGCTCTCTTGCTCTCATTCTCCCAATCTGCTCATGAAAGAATGAATGACCTTTTCCTCCTTTAATATAACTCCAAGTGACTTTTGGGTGATCCAAGTGACTTTTGGGTGATCTCTAAATCCAATGGCTGAAATAGATTTAGATCAATGGTTGAGATTAAATGCTCATTTAAATCTCACTTTCTATTTTTTAATTCACCCCACTTTAATAAAGACCCACTTAGTCATTTATTTCCAAAGTCACTTTTCCTTTCTAATTTTTCATTGACTTTATAAAAGTCACTTTAAAATTAGACTTAATAACTTTATCACTTAAAGTCACTTTTAAATTAGATTTAACTTTATAAAATTATAAAGTCACTTTAGGAGAAAAATTAAAATCTTTTGGACACTTTCCCCTAGGCCAAAGATCAAAGCCTAAGGGAACCACCTGTCCTCCGGTACCAAATTTCAACACTCCCTCTTACCGAGGAAGGTGTTCCTCACCACACCCATCTTGTCTCTGAAGTAGACATGCTTGCCCCGTGGTAAGGCTTTGGTAAGGATATCTGCAACCTGCTCATCAGTGGAAATATACTCAAGCTTCACAGCTCCCTTCTGAACATAGTCTCTGATGAAATGATATCTGATCCCGATATGCTTTGACCTGTCATGAAATACTGGATTCTCCGTGAGTTTAATGCAACTCTGATTATCACAGTAAATCACTGAAGGTCTCAACGGCTGACCAAATAAGCCAAACAACATCTTGCGAAGCCAGATAGCCTCACAACAAGCTAGATTGGCTGCCATATACTCTGCTTCCGCTGAACCCAGTGCTACTGACTGCTGCTTCCGGCTGAACCATGACACTACTGCTGAACCCAACCCAAAATAACACCCTGAAGTGCTCTTCCTATCAGAAGCACAACCTGCCCAATCAGAATCAGTGTATCCTGCCAATCTCACTCCATCTCCCTGTCTGTAGTCCAGACCATAATCCACTGTCCACTGCAAGTACCGCAAAATGTGTTTTGCAGCCACCCAGTGAACCTTCCTAGGCTCACACATAAACTGACTCATCGTGTTGACTGCAAAACAAATATCTGGTCTAGTGTTGACCAAATACATCAAGGAACCAATCAGTTGCCTGTACAATGTGGGATCCACCAACTCGGAATCCGAAGCATGAAGCTTCTTCCAGTTGGTGATCATCGGTGTCGACATGGGTCTACAATCCTCCATGTGAAATCTGCTAAGGATGTCCACAATATACTTCCCCTGCCCCAGGAAGAAATGCCCCTCCTCCTGCCACACCTCCAAACCCAAAAAGTAATGCATCAAGCCGATGTCCTTCATCTCAAACTCCGCCGCAAGATCTCTCTTGCAGTGCTCTATGAGTCTCTCTGCGCCTGTAATGATTAAGTCATCCACATACAGCACCAGAATGAGAGGCTCCTCACCAATCACAATAAAGTAAAGGTTTGGATCTGCCTCACTCTTTGTGAAACCCATCCCCTGCAAGTATGCATCTATCCTGGAGTACCAAGCTCTGGGAGCTTGCTTCAGGCCATAAAGGGCCTTCTTCAATCTGCACACATGGGACTCCTTCCCATGCACCTCAAAGCCCTATGGCTCCTCAATGTACACCTCCTCCTGTATGAAGCCATTGAGAAATGCGGTCTTCACATCCATCTGGTGGATCTTCCAACCCATCTCTGCTGCTATCGATATAATGGAGCGGATCGAAGTATATCGAGCCACGGGAGCGAAGGTCTCCTCATAATCAACTCCCTCTACCTGGGAGAACCCTCTAGCCACAAACCTCGCTTTGAATTTCTCAATGCTGCCATCTGCAGCATGCTTTACCTTGTAAAGCCATCTGGAAGTAACCACGGATTTGCCCTCAGGCCTCGGCACCACCTCCCAAACATCATTCTTCATGATAGAAGAATACTCCTCTTGCATGGCCTGTCTCCAGACCTGCTGGCTAGCTGCCTCCTCATAGCTAGAAGGCTCAGAGTCAAGGATGCTGGTAACCATCGCCATATAACTACAAAACCTCTCAGGTGGTCTACTCTCTCTGACCGGCCTCTTCGGCTCAGCAACAGATGTGGCATCTCTCAAGGTGTCCTGAAGCCACTTGGGCTTCCTCTTCCCTGAGCATGCTTCTCCCATAGGAGAATGAAACTCCTCCTCCTCATCACCATCAGTAGCCTGAACTCCTGACTGTCTGTCTGCTGTCCTCCTGCCTGCACCTGAACCTGTAGAAGCTGAGGTACCGTGTGAACTGTCCATCAGTGGACTCCCTAGTGAACTGCTCTGTGAACTGCTCTGCATGCTGCCCGGAGCACCACCCCTCTGGCTCGGCGAGCCACTGCTCACTGATGGACCTGACATCCTCATAGATGTACCTTCGGATCCTCCTGATCCCTGCCCACTGGATCCTTGCGACTGACTCAACTGCTGCTGAGGGTCTGGCTGATCCAGATACTCTAACTCCCGTGACCTCCTAAAGGCCCTGTCCTCCTCGAACTTCACATCCCGTCTGACAACAACTCTCCTCTGTGCAGGAATGTAAATCCGAAAGGCCTTTGAGGTCTCACTGTAGCCCACAAAGATACCCTTCTCTGCGGTGGGCTCTAGTTTGGTCCTCTTCTCTTTGGGTATATAGGAGTATGTAATGCATCCAAAGATATGAAGATGACCAATATCAAGCTTCTTCCCAGAGAAAGCCTCCTCCGGAGTCATGTGCCCCAAAGCACAATGCGGACTCCTGTTCTGCAAGTAAACAACTGTGTTGCAGGCCTCTGCCCATAAGAACAATGGCAACCCCTGATCATGTATCATGGCTTTGGCAGCCTCTATGATGGATCTGTTCTTCCTCTCCGCAACTCCGTTCTGCTGGGGGTTGTAAGGAACAGTGAACTCCCTCCTAATGCCTGCCTCCGCACAATAGTCAACAAACTCTCCAAGGGTGTACTCTCCTCCATTTTCCGACCTCAAGGACTTGATCTTTCGACCTGTCTGAGTCTCCACAAGAGCTCTGAACTCCTGAAACCGCTTGAAGACCTCACTCTTGGTCTTCAAAAAATAAATCCAGGTCCTCCTGGAGTGATCATCAATGAATAAAACATAGTACTCATATCCACTCAAGGAAACACGAGACATCCGACCGCTCACATCAGAATGAATCAAATCAAGTATCCCCGTCGCTCTGCTGTCACTGCTGGGAAAAGGGGATTTGGCAAACTTGCTCATCGCACAACCTCTGCAAGTATCAAAGTGATCAGTACTTAAATCTGGCACACCTGTAGTGATCTCCCGCAATGTCCTCAAGGCTCCATGATACATATGTCCCATCCTGCGGTGCCAAATCTCACACAGCTCAGAACTGCTAGCTCTGCTGTCGGTACTACTGCTCAATGCCAAAAGGGGTTGGAATGCAAACTTGTACACCTTTGCATGGCGTACACCTATCACTCTAGCTGAATCAACTGGAGTGCCCCTGGGATACATCAACACCTGTCCTCCCCTGAACAGTACCTCATATCCTCTGTCCTCCAAAGCTGAGACGGATATGAGGTTCTTCCTCATCCCTGGCACATAAAGAACCTCTGACACCTTCAAGGGAGGTTTGGACTCCCTCTGAAATGTCACTGTCCCCACCCCGACTGCTCTAACAACTCTGTCATCACCAAGTACTACCTCAATATCAGTGCCACTTTCTGAAAGCTCTGAGAAGTACTCACGGGCTCCTGTCATATGACGTGAAGCCCCACTGTCCACATACCAGATACTTGAAGATGCCCCGCTAATCGAGGGAAAAGCATGCTCCCTCTGAACCTGTGTGGCAGGTGATCCTGCACTAGAGGACTCACACAAATTGAACGCAAACTCCCGGTCAAAACGACCTGCAAAGTCCTCAATCTCTGCTGAAGCTGCCACGTCCTGGTTCTTCCCCTTCTTCTTCTTCTTCTCCGGACACACAACTGCATAGTGTCCCATCTTTTGACAATTCCAACGCTTCACCTTGGAATAGTCCTTCTGTGTGTTCCCCTGTTTACCTTTACCTTTGCCTTTGCCCCCACCACCGCTTGTGGAAGTCTGCTTCTTCCCTTTGCCTTTCTTGCCTCCTGCCACCAGTGCTACGTCCTCATCCTGCTCAACTGGTTTGGCTGCCCCAAGCTGTCCTTTCCTGATCTCTGTCTGAATACAATCATCCCAAAACCTCTCCCATGTGGGAAGGGTCTCACGTGCACAAACCCCATCAACAAAGTTCAACCATGAACGGGGGAGGCCATTCATTGCAATTCACACCAACTCAGTGGATGGAATGGCCTCTCCAATCGCTGCCAACTCATCTCTCACATTGGTAATCTTTGTGAGATATCCAGCTGCACTATCATTCCCCATCTTAATGTTCTTCAGCTTCTCCTTCAGGACCATCTTCCGGTTCTCATTGGTACTCTGGTTGAGATTGGACAATGCTGTCCACATCTCATGGGCATTGCTCTTTCCTCTCACACGATGAATGCAATGGTCTTTGATTCTGTCTAGAATCAGCCTCTTACCCTTATTGTTCTTCTTTTTATACTCAGCCAACTGAGTAACATCAGTGGGCACAACAACAGGGTTTTGTGCGGTATGCACCATGATATCCCAGACTTCTGCCTCCTCAAAGATACTCTGCATTCTCTCCTTCCAAACGCTGTAATTTATATGCCCATCCAGCCTATCCTCCACCCTCAATCCCAATGACATCCTGCTGTCCTAAAACTGAAAAATAACACTGCTGTAGTAAAGATAAAACTGCTGTTTATGAAAAAATCAGCTTGCTGGAATTTTCTGAGTGAAAAATCAGCAACTGTAATTTTTCCTTTTTGCTGTCCCAAACTGCCCTTCAGCACTCAAGCTCTGATACCATGTAAAAATTTCTGTTTTCCCACCCCGGTTTTCAGTTTCTCCTTATTTCTCCCATGTAGTTAAATGCCCATTCCCATAACCATACATTTAACAGACTGAAAAAAAATAAATATTGCTGAAAACACAAATTCTGGAAATTTTTCAGAATGCTGGAAATTGCAGAATTAAAAATCAGCAATTAAAAACAGCCATTAAAACACTGATATTTTTGGTCAACTTGACCCTGGAAAAACCCCCTACAACTCTTGGGGAAAACCAGTTTGAGAGCTCTTCTTTATTTCTGAAAATTGTCTTTTTACTGTGAAAATTATTCAGCAAAAATCAGCAAGCAAATTTACAACTTATCTCCTTTCCCGCGCCTCACAGCAATCTGGAAATTACAGCAAACAGGACAGCAATAAATGCTGTACGACCTCCGTTTTGTGTGCAGAAAAATCAGCAAACTGCTCCTCGATGTTTGTGCAAAAATCTGCCTTTCACTATGTGCTGAATCAGCGGTACAAATCTGCTCAACTGTTGCCTTGGAATGTGTGCCAAGCTGTTGTCTCCTTCCCCTCCCTGCTCAGAAATCTCTCTTGCTCTCTTGCTCTCCTTTTCCCAATCTGCTCATGAAAGAATGAATGACCTTTTCCTCCTTTAATATAACTCCAAGTGACTTTTGGGTGATCCAAGTGACTTTTGGGTGATCTCTAAATCCAATGGCTGAAATAGATTTAGATCAATGGTTGAGATTAAATGCTCATTTAAATCTCACTTTCTATTTTTTAATTCACCCCACTTTAATAAAGACCCACTTAGTCATTTATTTCCAAAGTCACTTTTCATTTCTAATTTTTCATTGACTTTATAAAAGTCACTTTAAAATTAGACTTAATAACTTTATCACTTAAAGTCACTTTTAAATTAGATTTAACTTTATAAAATTATAAAGTCACTTTAGGATAAAAATTAAATTCTTTTGGACACTTTTCCCTAGGCCAAAGATCAAAGCCTAAGGGAACCACCTGTCCTCCGGTACCAAATTTCAACAACTTCCTCTACTATTACCCCGTTAAAGATTGTCGTCTTGACATCCATCTGATGAATCTCCCACCCCATCTGTGCTGTAGGAGATATCACGGTTCTAATAGAAGTATACCTGGCTACTGGGGCGAAGGTTTCTTCGTAGTCTATCCCTTCCTTCTGAGCACACCCCTTAGCCACAAACCTAGCTTTGTATTTCTGCACACTGCCCTTCGCAACATATTTGACCTTGTAGATCCATCTCAAACCTACTACTGACCTGCCCTGAGGCCTAGTTACCACTTCCCAGACATCATTAACCATTATAGAGTTGAACTCCTCCACCATAGCATCTACCCATACTTGATGCTGAACGACCTCCTGAAAACTAGAAGGTTCCCCAACTTGAGCTACCAAGGCCTGGTACTTGTCTGGTTGTCTTCGCTCCCTTTTATTATTCTTGGGTGCACCAATGAATTCCTCTACATCCCATAGAATTTGTCAGAGTTCCCGACTCGTTCTTCCACTTGTGGTGGGCACATCTATCAGCTCTTCCTCTTCCTGAGATTCCTCTTGTTCAGAAGCTTTGTCTTTAGGAGAATTTTTGGTACTAGTTTCTGTTGGTCGAAGTGGTTGGACCAACGACTTGTCTTTCAGTTGCTCCTTGGAAGGCATTTCTCGAGATTTCCTGAAATCTCTGTCCTCTATGAATTTTACATCCCGCCAAACTACTACCTTCCTACTCCCTGGAAGATAGATTCGATATGCCTTAACATTCACGCTATATCCCACAAGATATCCTTTCTCAACAGTTTGATCTAATCTCTTTCTCTTTTCCTCGGGTATGTGGCAATACGCTAAACTCCCAAATATCCTGAAATGACTGACCTTGAGTGTCTTCTTGGTGAAGACCCTTTCTGGAGTGATTTTTCCCAATGCCCTGTGTGGAGTCCTTTTTTTGTACATAAACTGTCGTGCTGAATGCTTCTGCCCATAGGAATTTGCGCATATCCTAATATACAACATTGCCCTAGCTGCTTCCACAATAGTCCTGTTTTTCCTTTTTGCTACCCCATTCTGCTTCGGATTGTAGGGAGTCGTCCACTCCCTTCTAATGCCTTCCTTAACGCAAAAATTGATGAAGTCCTTGTCAACATACTCTCCACCATTGTCTGAGTGCAACACTTTTATGTTCTTCCCTGTCAGATTCTCCACTAGAGCCTTGAACTCTTTGAATCTACCAAAAACCTCATTCTTGGTTTTCAGAAAGTAGATCCAAGTCTTTCTGGAATGGTCATCGATGAAGGTGACGAAGTATTCGGCACCACTAAGAGCTTTTGTGGACATCGGTCCGCAGATGTCTGAATGTATCAATCTTGTCACACTCTTAGCTCTATTGTTACTTCTGGAAAACACTACTTTGGCATACTTGCCGAGAGTGCACCCTCTGCATACATCATTTCGTTTGGTACTTAGTTCTTGAACTCCTGATACTGTTTTCCTGAAAATTCTCAGAGCCCCATGGTGTAAGTGTCCCATCCTCCTGTGCCATAGTTCATTCAAGTCTTTGTCTCCATTGTTGCCTATTAGTGCCATTGGTGATTGTAGCTGTAATCTGTACAACTGTTACTTTTGATTCCAATCTGGGCCTTCTTTTTCCAACTCAGGTGTTTGACATATAATTTCTCCTTAATGAAGAAAACGTCATAGCCCTTGTTTTGAAGTTGAGATACAGAGTGTAAGTTCATCCCCAATCCTGACACATGCAACACATTGGTTGCCCGAAGCCGCTCTCCTGCTTCGGTTTGAAATCCCTTCAGTAAATATTAAAATAAATTCTACTGCAGTTATCACATAATTACATAGAGAAAAATACATGCACAAGAACCAATCACATCAACACAGTTATTTTTGGACAATTGTCCTCGGAAAAACCCAATGCGGGAAAACCGGTGCAGCAGATGAGGGTTTTATAAATCTTCAACAACAATCACTTTTAGAAGGAATGATTTAAAGAGAAACTGAAAGAAAACACCTGAGACTTTCCATTGCAATTTTTCGACACTTTGGAGACCCTTCTCCCACTTCTGCGTCACCTTTGCGTCCTTCTGCATCAGCTTGCATGAGGGCTACGTCTCTCCTCTGGACTGCGTCTCTCTCTGTGATGTATCTCATTGTCCCTGGGTCACCTCCTCCTCAGACACATCTTGTTGCTGATGCCGTCCTCTTCCTCCACCCTGCAACTCTCTCTTTGAAATCGATCTCCTTCTCTTGAGAATCGATTTTCCTTGAGATACTGAGTATCTGCCGGTGTATCTCCAAATGATTCTCAACTCTTCTCTTATACTTGTCCTGTTGATGAATCAATGACCGAGATTAAGTCTCTAATCAATGACTAGGATTAAAAAAGACTTGAAGACTTGATCCTCGTCTCTTAGAAGCTTCTCACCCTTATCTTTATTAATGACCATTAATATTTTTATTTTCCTAAGTTTAGACTTGGGAACTCATTAAAAATATTAATTATTTTAATAACTCCTCATTCATGTGGAATTTCTCAAAACGATTTTTGGGTCTTGGAGATTTCATGTGCCTTAGCCTCTTCACCAAATTTCATG
Source organism: Pinus tabuliformis (assembly GCA_031772625.1). Classification (NCBI taxonomy): domain Eukaryota; kingdom Viridiplantae; phylum Streptophyta; class Pinopsida; order Pinales; family Pinaceae; genus Pinus; species Pinus tabuliformis. The sequence goes on along the minus strand of CM062817.1, from coordinate 1,893,969,774 downwards.
GCTAGAGCACATCCGATGCTACTAAAAATCAACACGAAATCCAAACAAGGTCAACCCACAATCTGTGGACTTGGAGTCCAAGGGTCGGGGAACTTGCAAACTCTATATATTTCTTAAGAAAATTCGTTAGAACATACAATGAATCAGATCGCCTAAGATAAGCCCACAACTTACCAATAGAATGTTCCTATCATCATCAAATGAAATAATGATTCAAATAATATTGAAGCACAATTTAGGAAAACACATACCCAACACATACCATAGATCACTGAGAAAAAGACACCATGAACTGTACCCCAAAGTTTTATAATTATGGAGTTCAAACGTTCCCAGAATAGTGGCTTCACACGAACATTTACAAAGTTACATTAGACTCAAGATCATCATTGTGATTTGAGAAGCAAATGGCTTCTAATTTATAGATAAATCTTCCAAGTTGAAAATAATGGCTAGTTGGCCTGATCCCTGTCAAAATAATCTCGACCGTCGATACAACTTTTAATTTCTGTCGTCGAAAATATTTATTTTTGAGGATTTTTCTAATTTATCATAAAAACCATTTTTATTAATCCAAAATAATTATTCTGGATTAATTTCCTAAAAAATCTGACTTTGACATAACCACCAAGGTCCAAGGGCTTAATGTTTTTGAAAAAATTCATTTTTGCGTTGGTAGAGGACCGCAAAAATTTAATTTTTGCGTCGATACAACTTTTAATTTCTATCGTCGAAAATATTTATTTTTGAGGATTTTTCTAATTTATCATAAAAACCATTTTTATTAATCCAAAATAATTATTCTGGATTAATTTCCTAAAAAATCTGACTTTGACATAACCACCAAGGTCCAAGGGCTTAATGTTTTTCAAAAAATTCATTTTTGCGTTGGTAGAGGACCGCAAAAATTTGACTTCTTCATGACCCACGAATTTTTTGGCTCAAAATTAATTAATTTGTTGGCTTAGGAATTAATTTTACTTTTGCTAGAAAATTAATTAATTGACACTTGAGGGGATTAATTATTTTTCCACCCTCAAATACTTTAGCCATGGTGTTTGATTGAGAGGGACCATGCATTAATTTTTTTTTACATCAAATAATTACATTTTCAATCCTCAAAAGGGGAATACCTGTTTGTTATAGACCCTCATAATATATATTTACCCAATTCTGCAACACAATATGATCTAGTAGACCAAGTGATCTGTTTAATAAAATAATTTATCCAAATAGCTTAAATTATTCCCAAATCACTTTTACAATAGACTTGACTAAGAACAGTAGGACTCACTTAAGACCTCGTCAATAAATTCCACCCTAGCTTTGGGGTTTAAGCCGGAGGGAAAAACTTTGTCGATTATCTCTGTTTAAAAACATACATAATGCGGTGAGACAACCTCATAGGATGAAATTCGTTGCCAAAATCAGAGGCTTACCTAGGTTGTTACATAATAAATGGTTGTACTAGCATCATTTGCATTTCAATTTGCAGAAATTGGGTTTACAATGATATGAGAACTGGCTGGCTGATGATTCTGAACTTTGAAAAATTTTGCACAACTACTTCCTTGGACTTGTGACAAAATGGGTGCAATAGAGCTTTTGTAATTCACTTGATATTTTGCATATTTCTGTTAATTTATGACTTTATGTTTACTGCGTTTAGGTAGAAATGTTTATTTATGAGTAGTTTGTTATTAGTGTGTAAACAACATGCCACTAGGAAGTGTGTGCTAAATGCCTCACTATGTATTCTTTCAAAATTCTGTTGTTAATTTGTAACTTACTTTCTCACCCATCAATTTTTTTATGTTTGTTGTATACTGTATTTAAGTAGGAATGTTTATTATGAGTAAATTGTTGTTATTGTGTACACTAGATGCCAATACACTATATATTCTTTCAAAATTCTGTCGTTAATTTGTAACTTACTTTCTCACCCATCAATTTTTTTTGTTTGTTTATTGTATACTGTGTTTAAGTAGGAATGTTTATTATGAGTAAATTGTTGTTATTGTGTACACTAGATGCCAATACAAAGTGTGTGCTAAATGTCTTTGACTGTAGATTCTTTCAAAATTCTGTTATAGCTACTAAGCACATGTTAAATGTCTTGGACTGTAGACTCTTTCGGAACTTCCACCTCAGCAGAGGTTCGACATGCTAAAAGTTCTCATTATAAACAGCAACCATCCATCAGTGGTAATTTATGTTTTCTAAACCAAATGGTAAATTTTGTTTCTTGATTCAGTGCAGTTATCTCATTCTTTGAGGATTATTAATCTGTCATCTTTTCTTCTATATACAGGCTTCACTTTTAATAGCGGTTGTTAAAGATGAAATAAATCGCACTTTCAATGATGTTTCTAAAGCAGAAGGACAGGATTCAAATAACAGGGATTTACATCTACAAACACCATTCATAACTGGAGATGTTTTGGAACTTGTGGAACTTATTTTAAAGCCTCCAAAAGGTGGACCACCTGACCTTCCTGGACAGAGCGATGCGGTAAATTCATGTCCCATTTCCTCCTAAGGAAAAGGAATGAATATAGAGATGTTCAATCATAATGTTAAAAATGCAAACATATTTTCATAAAGATGGCTTTTTTGCTCTTAGGATTCTGTGTGAAATGAATTTAAAAACATTAGGGGGCTTGTATTGTTAAAGAGGTTGTTGGGCATTGGATAATCCAACGCACCCCGTTTGTTGTTTTGCGACATGGCTTCACCGCCTCTCATGGACCCATTAACTTTGACGATGCGTCTGTTTACTAACACTTGCGGGTTTTGGTGTAACGACAATTGTGATTCCAACAAGTGGTATCAGAGGCAAAGGTCTCGAGTTTGAATCACACCTGGCTTGCACTGGGGGGGAGATTGTTGGGCATTGGATAATCCAATGCTCCCCATGTGTTTTGCGACATGGCTTAACCGCCTCTTGTGGATCTATTAACTCTGGCGATGCGTCCATTTACTAACACCTGCGGGTTTTGGTGTAACGACAATCGTGATTCCAACAGAGGTATCCATGGCTTTATTGATATTGATCGACAGTAATACAATTGAACATTAAGAAAGGGATGGCTGTTTGCAAAATTGGGAATCCTATTTAGTGCATGTTGGGTGATTCTGACAGTCTTTATTGTGTAGTAGATTTTTCTTTTCTATTCATGGATTTGGGATGATATCATCTGCTGACCATTTTGAGTAAATAGATGCTGTTGTCTTTTCCTTTATTTACATGAAAGCAATAAGAGAAGAATATAGTTATATAAAAGCCTTGATAATTAAGTCTACGTTTGCAGGTAAATGAACTGCTATTTTTTTTTTAAATTTGGCCTGTAAGTTTTTGACAACAGTTATGTAGATTCTAATTTTCAGAACTGCTAAGAATTATGCCTGGAATTGTCCTAGAAAGAGTCCAAATCAAGAAAAAATACAAAGTAATATCCATGAAATTATCCTTGAACAGTTCAAACTTCAAACTGGTGAAAATCATTGGGAGAAATTGTTCTAGAGAAAGCTCCCTGAAGATCATCTCCTAATATTTACTCTATAAACTATGCAAGATTCTGATTGATTATATCGACAAACCAATATAACTATCCTATGTGGCAATTTGTAAATTTTGCAAAAACCAGTTTCAATGATGTTAAAACATCTACTAGAAAATCAACAAGATTTGAGCCAGAGTATGACCAGAAGAAAACTGTAAGAACTTGCCTGGAAAAGAAAAAAATGACTCAGGTACAGCATCTAAAATCACTGAAACCATCCATTAAAAACTGATATATGTTAAAAACTAGCAAAAAAACTCTGTAATGTCCCAAGGGGATTTTTGCCCTTAGGGTTAGGGTTTACAAGATAAATTGTGTTATCCTATCACAAATTTTCTTTCAACTCCAGATAGAGGTAATATACAACAATATAATTGAGCAGTAAATTCCACAACACATTAATGGCTCATAGCAGTTCACTTTAACAACTAACACTGGTTATCACACCGGCAATTCTGAGTCTATAACAATGGCAGTCCTTCCATATAACAATACCAATACAATAATTCTCCGATACAATTCAGCTATTAATTGAGTTCACCGTAGGGCTGTTGCAACATGAGGACAGGCCTGATAACTTGAAATAATACACTAATTTAAGTCCAGTACTGCAACTACAAACAACTCACTATTATTGGGACTGTGAGACTGGCAGGTACCCTTGCGATTGCCAATTGGGACTTCGCTGTCCCCAATGATCTGCTTCATATAAACTTCTAACAGTCTCTTGACCCAGATTAACCTTTGCTGCCCTAACCGCTGCCTTACTGGCTGCTCACTTCCTGAGATGGCTGGCTATTCCGCTGCTTGAATCCAGACAGATTTCCAGGCATAACTGCTGCTCAATGAACTTGGGTCATGCGGCATGCAGCCTGTTGACCACTACATGTCAACTACCCATAGTAGTACACCCACTTTTCTTCGCAAAAGGGATAGCGCTTGATCGACGTGTCCGTGCCTTTCGACAGTCATCGTTGACCTGATCATGTTATGTTGTAAACCTAGTCTGCATGTGTAAATTGTAAATAATATTAGCAGATCTGAGTCATGTATGTAAATTGCCTAGGTGGACCTAATTTTCTAGTGATAATCTACGTTTCGGAAGGTTTTTTGTCTCACCGATCCATGATCGGCAGAGTTTTCCTTCAGCCTAACCCCAAAGCCGGAGTGAATTTTGTCATTAGAATCTTAGAGAATCCTAGTGCGTTAATTTGCTAAGATTATATTTGGTCGCAGAACTGGGTGGTCTATGAGGGTCTATGTCAAATGGGTTTTCCCCCGTGAGGTGTAAAATTGTAAAAGTCATGATGTAAAGTGTCTTGAGAGCTACAGAATGTTTTAATCCTCTCATAAGTCCTAAGTCCTAGGTGATTTTTTCAATGGTTAAGTTCGAGGATCCAAAAATAAAAAATAAAAGATATAAATAATTAAAAAAAATTAAAAATAACTAAAAAATAAAAAATAAAAAATAAAAAATAAAATAAAATAAAATAAAATTTAAAAAATAAATGAAAATTTGAAAAATAAAATAAAATAATAAAAAATAATAAGTCAAATTTTTGAGTAAATAAATGCAGAATTTTAATTTTTTAATAAATTAAAATGCATTTAAAAATTCGACGGATGAGATTAAAAGGGATTTTGATCCTCGTCGACGGTCGAGATCATTTTGACATGGATCACTCGAACTAGCCGTTGGGATTTTTCCTTTAAATAGGATGTTAGGGGTCATTTGAGATCAGATTGGATCTGTGAGTCTTGTGCTAAAGAAAGCTCTCTTGTAAACTTTTTTGGTGCTAATAAAGAAAGACTTTGGGGTTGAAATCTTGCTGGTGTTACTCTCCTGAAGTGCTGTGAGCTATTTTATTTTCCGCATATTTTTATTTTTCAGCCATTGGTAATAGCTTGATTTAGAGTATTGTTGAACACAGGTATCTTTTTCACTTACTAGGGTTTGAATGGTAGTAGTATTTCTGAAATAATGGCAGTTATCTCCATTTCATCTGGAATCTAATATTTTTTTTTTCCCTCTTTATTGATGGTTGAAATGAGCTGTGCAGGAAACCCTTATTGAAGAAATCAGTGGGCGTTTAGGGAAGTTTTCGGCTGAATCAACCAACTCCCACAAACCATTTTCTTGCAGAGCCCAGCCAGTTTCAATCTTGGTTTTATCATTTAAGTTTATTTTATGAATGCATGAGAGTTTTTCCAAAGCATCTCATAGTAAATCTGAAATTCTGAAAATGTTATTGAGGGTTACTGACAAATCTGGCTGTTGTAGAGCCAATAATCTGTTAATTTTGTAATTGGTTTTTGGGGTTTTAATTTTTTGCATATATTCTGGGTGTTTTTCCTTTCCATTTACAGGTTGTAGGGTTTTTTGAAGATTCCTGAGGGTTTGATCAGCTCCCCGCTATTACTCAGGGTTTTGTCGTGTTGCAGGTTTAATTGTGTTTCAGGAACATTTTGAGATTTTTTTAAAGGGCAAAACTGCGTTCCAGCTTACTGCTCTATCAGCCTACGTTCCTTGCAGCCATCAATCTTCTGCTCCTGCATTTTTTTTTGAGCGCCCTCCGATTTCAAAACGAATTGGCAGTGTATTGCCATTCCCGCGGACTTCTTTCCCATGTACGCTGTCCCTAAAGCTTGCCAACCTTGCAACGTTCTCTCCGCCTCCGACCTAAGCTCCTCACGCTGCCATCACTACGTTCCACTCCTACGTAGTCTTCCTCTGCTGTCCATTGCTCAGTCTTCCCTCACTTCACGCCCCGCCAAACCTGCAGACAAAATTGCTGCTCGTGCGTCCTTTCTCCTCACATCGATCTCCCTCTGTGGCTATCAACTTGGTCTCAAGAACGCTACTACATTCAATATCCCTCACGCCAAATCTGTTTCACATCTGCTCGCAACATTCCCAAATTTTTTCGTTCTTTCCCTTGTGCCTGCTAAGCCATCCGTGGAGCCTTCCTCCTCCCATCTGTAGCTCGATCCGCTGTCGCTGCTTTCCTGTACACAAGCCTGCAGAAGATTTCGATTTTTTCTTTTGTTATAAGTAAAACTTAATGTTAGCATAGTTAGAACGTCTTTTTTTCTAATTTGCTTATATTTTTCATGGCAGGTGCGTTTAACGTTTCAAGTGTTAGTTTCTTTTTTTTTGACATTTAGAAAGTTTAGTTTAGTTTTATTTTTATTTTTTTATTTCATATAAATCCCATAAAATATATATATAATATAAAAAATTGAAAGGGGAATTTCGATTTTCATTTGGGTGTTAGTGCTTTATTTTGTATGATTAGTCTTAGAGTTAATATATTTAATCTTTACGCTAGCTTAGTGTAATTTTAAGTTTTAAGTTTTTTTGTTTAAATAGAATTAATTTTGTTTAAAGTTAGATCTAAAAATAAAAAATAAAAAAGCTTAATTTTTCTAGTTTTGTTTTGTTTCATTTTAGATTTAAACTTTTTTTAACTCTAACAAAAAATAAATAGTTTTATAATTTATAATTTTCTTTAGATTTAAGTTTTATTTATTTAGATTTCTGTTTTATTTGAAAAATATAAAAATATTTTTTTTTGGAAATTTTTTGTCAATTTCAGTTTTGGCTCAGTAATTTGTTATGTTCTGCTAGATGTGGGAATAATATTTATCATTTCTTTATATGGTTAAACATGCTTAATGCTCATTTGAAGATTAACTACATGAATGTGATATCTGGTTAGCACTTTACGTGGTTGTTTAAAGCACTTTATCTTTCGAAATTTTAATTGCTGGAGTATCATTAAGCCATTAAGCATTTATTGATTATCTCGCATGTGGTAAAAGTTAATCTTTGTTATTTGATGATAAATGATTGTTTTACATGGTTTATACTTCTGCAACATTTAATAATTAATCATTTAATCATCGACTCCGTAAGGCACTGGTATATTAATTTCTAAATCAATCAAGTGCTAAATCGCCTTGTTTTGTCTCCCAACCCAACTGGTCCACAATTGGTCTTCATTCATCCCATAGGGTCTACCCCCCTTAGCCGCGGGAGATGGCTTAAATGGAGAGATCAGGGATCAGGGTGACAACCCCCGGTCTGAGCATTGTCGTGACAATCTGTGCGATAACATTTTTTGGCGCCTTTGCCGGGGATATAGTTTTTTCTATCCTTGGTTTATTTGACATTCATCTTCTCATTTCTCATCATTCTTTCATCTTTCTCATCTCTCATTTGAGCTGGCAGATTCCACATTTTTTTTTTTGGCATCATTTGGATCTTTTCATTACCTTATCTTTCGTCATATCAGTACCTACTCTTTAGTTCGTTTCTTGTTTGGGTGGCGACTCCATTTCTTTTCATTTATTTTTTCTCAGACAAGAAGCCTCTCTCATATAAGCTTGTTTGTTGCTTTTTTGATCCTAGAATTAGATTCATTGATCAAATGGCGACTCCTCTTATATCATCTCTTGATTTTTTTGAGCAGAGATCTCTTTCTATCATCCATTTGGTCCCTCGTTATTCATCATGGATTATTCGTTTAAATCGGAAAATCGCGATTTTTTCGCAAAACCGATTTTATCGCAATTTTTATCCATAAAAATCGCGATTTTTTCGAAAAAACCGCAATTTTTTGGGTAAAAATCGCAGGGCACGGGGGCAGCGTGCTTTTTATATGGAAAATCGATTTTTTTTTTATTTCATTGAGGAGTCCGCGCGGAGGAGGAGGAGAAGAAGTGAGGGAGAGGAGCTGAAGGGTTGCCGTCGAATTTGGGAGCGAATCCAAGCGTTTTTAGGAGGAATCCAAGCCAAGATCACCAATTTGTCCATAAACCAGGTATGTAGATTAATTTTTTTTTGTTTTGCTTCTATAAAAACTTTGTTTTTCATTGTTTTTAAAGAATTTTTGGAAATTTTTCATTGATTTGGGATGGGTTATTTGTTATGACTATGAGAACCAATTTTTTATTTTTATTTTCTCATTTTTTTTAAACATTGTTTATTTTTTTTGAATTTTCATTGTTTTTTGGCATTTGCCATTGGCATTTGGTTGGGTAACTTGGGTTTGGAAATTGGGATTTTGGAAATAATTAACTTGTAATTTTGTAAATGCTAAATTGTAATTTGTATTATGTAATCCTAAATTCTTTTTTCCTAATCCTTATTTTTCCATAGGTTTGCAAATTCAAAATTCAAAAACAAACATGCCAAGGAAATTGGATCCTTTCTGGGAATATGGTGACCCTAAAACTTCGAATGATAGACAAAACTTGTATTGCAAGTTGTGTGGAAAGGAGATATTCGGGGGGGTGTACAGGTTGAAGTTCCACCGTGCACAAATCCCTGGACGTGATGTGGTGCCCTGTCCTAATACAAATGCTGAAATTATCCGAAAAGCCATGAGAGCATTGGGAGAATTAGAGCACTCTAAAGAGGCCAAAGAAGAACTCAAAAGGCAACTAAAAAGGTCAGCTGAAGGAAGTGGGCCAAGTGGCACTGGTTCTACTGCAGCGTCAGTCAATCCGGTAGCTGCATCATCATTTTTTGTTCCTCGAACCACACCTGGTGCACAACCAACTATCGGTTCAATGATGAAAAGAACTGAAAAAGAACAAGCTGACAAGTTGATGACAAAATTTCTCCTCTGGAGTGATATTCCTTTCAGCATTGTAAGGAATAATCCATTTTTCCAACCTACTGTTGATGCTATTGCCAGTGTTGGCTTGGGGTACAAAATCCCTTCTCTTCATGATTTCAGAGGCCGGCTTCTTCAAGATGAAAAGCGTGACTGCACCCAAAGATTGGAGGATTTTAGGGAATCCTGGGCACAAACAGGATGCACTGTTATGTCAGATGGTTGGACTGACCAAAAGGGGAGAACCCTTATAAACTTCTTGGTTAGTTGTCCCAGGGGGACTATGTTTATCAAATCTATTGATGCAACTCATCAAATCAAAGATGCAAAAATTTTATGTGATTTGCTGGATGTGTTTATTTTGGAGGTGGGTGCAGAAAATGTTGTCCAAGTCATAACGGACAACGCTGCAAATTATGTTGCTGCTGGTAGAATGCGTATGGACAGGCATCCTACTTTATTTTGGACACCTTGTGCTGCCCATTGTATTGATTTGATGTTAGAGGACATAGGGAAAATTCCCTTTGTCAAAGAGACTGTTGACTCATCAAAAAGCATCACAAAATTTATTTACAATCACACATCTGTGCTTAGCTTGATGAGAAAATGCACCAACAACAAAGAGTTGGTGCGCCTTGCCATTACACGGTTTGCGACGAGTTTCATATCTCTTCAATCCCTCTTGAAATCTATGTGGGATTTGAAGAGAATGTTTGTTTCAGAGGAGTGGCGTTCTTCGCCAATGAGCCGAAAACCAGAAGGAGAGGCCGTCTGCAGACTTGTTTCATACCAAGAAGACTTCTGGGCGAGAGTGCAGGAGGTGTGCGCTGTCACTGAACCTTTGGTAAAGGTTCTTCGGTTGGTAGATGGTGAGAAGCCCGCAATGGGCTATTTGTATGAAGCCATGGACAGGGCCAAAGAAGCCATTCGGTCCTACTATGATGACAAGGGAGATGATGGGTTCCAGAGACAACTCCTTCTATGGAACGTCATTGATGAGCGATGGAACAACACACTCCATCGTCCCATTCATGCTGCTGGGCTTTTCTTGAACCCTACATTTTCTTATGCATGTGGGTTTGATTTTGATGCTGAGATCATGGATGGATTATTAACCTGTGTCCAGAAGATGGTGAGAACTCCAGAACAACGTATGGAGATCTCTAAACAAATTGAGACGTATAAGATGTCAGGTGGCACATTTGGCTTTGATATGGCTATCTTTGATAGGACGGCCAAAATGCCAGGTATTTTTTAGTTTGTAACTTTGTTTCAAATTTCATTGTCTCTTCAAATTCCATTTTTTTCTTATGTTTATTTGTAATTTTGTTGTAGCCGCATGGTGGAAGATGTATGGTGGCAGAGTACCCCTTTTGCAAAAGCTTGCCATACGCATCCTCAGCCAAACATGCAGCTCCTCGGGATGTGAGCGCAATTGGAGTGTATTTGAAAAAATACACAACAAGAAGCGCAATAGGTTAACAACTTAACACTTAAACATTTAAAATATTGCAAATTTCCAAATAAATTTTTGAATTCATTAAACAATATTTTTTTTTATAATATTAATTATTAATTATTATTTCATGAACTTTGTACAGGTTGGAGTCCCGTAGACTTAATGACATGGTCTATGTCTACTACAATCTTCGATTGTGGGTGAGGCAACTAGACAAGACACCTGATATGGATGCCATCTCATTGGATGAGATTGACACCACTGCTGAATGGAGGGTTGAGACCGAGAGGCCTCTCATGGATCCCACTGAGGATTGGTTAGTGCAGGATGAGGGGGAGGAGGAGGGGGGGGAGGAGGAGGAGGAGCAGGAGCAGGAGCAGGAGGAGGAGGAGGAGGAGTTGGAGGAGGAGGTGACACCGCCTACCCGGGCTACCACTAGAGGACGTGGTCTCTGTCTACCTACAGTAGCTGCTACTTCTACAGCTACTTCTTCAGCTTCTAGAGCACGTCAGACTCCACTGCCATTTCCACCACCACAGGCACCAGCATCTTCATCTAGGGGGAAAGGGAAAGCAGTGACATTTTCTCGCAAGAGGGGCAGAGGAAATCAATAGGATTAGAGTCTTAGACTTTCATTTTATTGTATATGACATTATGACATGATGAGATACATTATCATATTTTTTGTTGATATTTTGAGGCTGAGTTGGGACTCAGGACTTACTATTCAGGACATGATTCAATGTTATGTGTGATTTTAGCGCTAGAAATGATATTAAACATCTTATATATTAGTTCTTTTATCATATTTATGTGTCAATGTATTTATTTTATGTTGTAGATGGTTTAGATATTAAAAAAATTGAAAAAAAATGAAAAAAAATGAATATTTTTGTGCCAAACGATTTTTTCCCGATTTTAACGATTTTTCCGCTTTTTTCCCGGCGCCGATTAAATCCCGATCGCGCTTTTAACAACATTGGTTTAAACCATGTCATTTTACTGATGATCTCCATGATATTCCAGAAGTGGCCATGTCTAAATTACCTTTGTTCTCAAGTGGTGATTCAGTCGCTGTTAAAAGACATGTAGGCTTGTTTACTCGTATAATGATCATATATTGTAGACCCCCTCAGTATAATCATGAAGATGTCAAAATGCGTTTTTTTGTCCTTTCTTTAGAGGGCGATGCTTTGAATTGGTTTAACAATTGTCCTAAGGATTATTTCACTTCTTTACAAGACATTGTCAATGCTTTTAAAGATAGATATGGTAATCCAGATAGCTCGCCTTGTGCCCCTAAAATTGTGCAACAGAATGAAAATAATCTTATGAAAGGTTCAGCTGTTAGTGAAAGATTCCAAGACAATTCTTCATATCAAAATGTGCCATCCACCTGTACCATTGCAGATCAAATCCATGATAGTGGAAAAGTAGGGACAAAGGACAACGAAAAGGAAGATTAGAAGCAAATTATACAAGAACTATTATTGCTGGTAAAAAAATGGAGATTAATCAAACTGATTACGCCAATGATGTGAGAACTTTATGCACCCACCTGGAAAAACGTAATAGGGAGATGGAGATCATGCAAAATCAGCGTGCTAAGGAAATTGAGGCCATGAAGATTAATCATGACACAAAAATTAGTTTTATGCAAAGCAAGTTATCAAGCTTAGAGGAAAATATGACAACCATGAAAGCTAATCATGATAGGGAAATTAATTCTATGCAAAACAAGTTATTAACTATGGATGAAGAAATGACTATCTTGACTTTCGATCATAATAATCAGTTAGCTACCATGCAAGCAAATCGTAAGGAAGAGATAAACTCTATGCAGCGTTGCTTGATGACCATAAAGGAAAAAGACGATAAAGTAATAAAAGATGTGGAAGCTAATCAGATATGTCTTCAGAAAAAGTTATTGACCATGGAAGAAGATCATGCCAGGGAAATCAGTGCTATAAAGGTTGAACACTCTAGTCAGATAGATGCCATTAAAATACAGTTTCAGAAATTTCAACAATGGTCAGAGGATGAAGGAAACCAGGGAACGTCAATAGATCAGGAGCCTCCTTATCTGTTGCAACAAGCTCCATCTTATTATGAGGTCCTTTGTTCCATTGAAAAGTGGATAATTGAAGGTGACCTGGATAAAAGGGAAATTAATAATCAGGTTGATGCTCACATGGTTAATCCACCAGTCATTGAAGATCAAGTTATAACTCATGGCACCTGTGAGATTGGTCCATCATCTTTGACAAGACAGATGCAAAATGAAGAAAGTCATGTCATGCATATCTTACATACTTCATCTGAGAGCTTTGAAGCAGAAAGTTCCACGTCATCGGTAATACAGCTTGCCACGAAGAAAAAGCGCAAGAGAAAGAAAATGAGAAGAAGATTTGATGCATTAGACGGCTGCGAGCTACTTGATTTTCGGATAGGGAAAACTCCTACCGTATGTAGAATTGGAAATGGAACATCCGACAAGCAGCCAACAGATTTGCCTGAAAGCAGGCAAATGCTCAGTATACACTATATTGAACACATCTGATGCCATGGGTCATCCTTTGTATTTCTAACCTTACTCATTTTTTCAGCATTTTCATTTCTGTTTTAGGATAAGATTTGCTTTTCCAGATAGTTAATAAATGAAGAGCTTATATCTTTCATGTGCTTAATGTTATATGATGATTTTTTGGACGGACGCTACTTATATTTTGTTGTGTGTTGCATGGATGTAGATTTTGGATTCTCATATTCCTACAGTGCAGCAACGTGTCCCCAAGTAGAGCCAGATGTTGACCACTACGTGTCAACTACCCATAGCAGTACACCCCCTTTTCTTCGCAAAAGGGATAGCGCTTGATCGACGTGTCCGTGCCATTTGACAGTCATCGTCGACCTGATCATGTTATGTTGTAAACCGAGTCTGCATGTGTAAATTGTAAATAATATTAGCAAATCTGAGTCATGTATGTAAATTTCCTAGGTGGACCTAATTTTCTAGTGATAATCTACGTTTCGGAAAGTTTTTTGTCTCACCGATCCATGATCGACAGAGTTTTCCTTCAGCCTAACCCCAAAGCTGGAGTGAATTTTTGTCATTAGAATCTTAGGGGAATCCTAGTGCGTTAATCTGCTAGATTATATTTGGTCGCAGAACTGGGTGGTCTATGTCAAATGGGTTTTCCCCCTTGAGATGTAAAATTGTAAAAGTCATGATGTAAAGTGTCTTGAGAGTTACAAAATGTTTTAATCCCCTCATAAGTCCTAAGTCCTAGGCGATTTTTTCAATGGCTAAGTTCGAGGATCCAAAATTAAAAAAGAAAAAAAGAAAAAAAAAAAGATATAAATAATAAAAAAATAAAAAAATTAAAAATAACTAAAAAATAAAAAAATAATAAATAATAAATTAAAAAATAAAATAAAATAAAATTTAAAAAATAAATGAAAATTTGAAAAATAAAATAATATAATAAAGCTCAACATACTCATTGGGGAGGAGTAACGAAAAATGGGGGTGAAGGCCTAATAGTCTCTGCGACACATGCCTTGGTGGTGCAATGATGGAAAGACACACGGAACACAGAAATGGTGAAGGGAGATCAATAGTATATCTTTTGTCTCTGATGCGGTGAGATAAATTTATTATGTTAAGTCTTGGCTTGGCGGTGTAAACCAAGCGCCCTTCACTTAAGGTGTGCTTGTGTGTGCAAGTGTATTAACTGAAAAATAATAAGTCAAATTTTTGAGTAAATAAATGCAGAATTTTAATTTTTTAATATATTAAAATGCATTTAAAAATTCGACGGATGAGATTAAAAGGGATTTTGATCCTCATCAACGGTCGAGATCATTTTGACATGGATCACTCGAACTAGCCGTGGGGAATTTTTCTTTTAAATAGGGTGTTAGGGGTCATTTGAGATCAGATTGGATCTGTGAGTCTTGTGCTGAAGAAAGCTCTCTTGTAAACTTTTTCTGGTGCTAATAAAGAAAGACTTTGGGGTTGAAATCTTGCTGGTGTTACTCTCCTGAAGTGCTGTGAGCTGTTTTATTTTCTGCATATTTTTATTTTTCAGCCATTAGTAATAGCTTGATTTAGAGTATTGTTGAACACAGGTATCTTGTTCACTTACTAGGGTTTGAATGGTAGTAGTATTTCTGAAATAATGGCAGGTATCTCCATTGCATATGGAATCTAGTACTGTTTTTTCCCTCTTTATTGATGGTTGAAATGAGCTGTGCAGGAAACCTTTATTGAAGAAATCAGTGGGCGTTTGGGGAAGTTTTCGGCTGAACCAGCCAACTCCCACAAAGCATTTTCTTGCAGAGCCCAGCCAGTTTTAATCTTGGTTTTATCATTTAAGTTTATTTTATGAATGCATGAGAGTTTTTCCAATGTATCTCATAGTAAATCTGAAATTCTGAAAATGTTATTGAGGGTTACTGACAAATCTGGCTGTTGCAGAGCCAATAATCTGTAAATTTTGTAGCTGGTTTTTAGGGTTTTATTTTTTGCATATATTCTGGGTGTTTTTCCTTTCCATTTACAGGTTGCAGGGTTTTCTGAAGACTTCCGAGGGTTTGATCAGCTCCCCGCTATTACTCAGGGTTTTGTCATGTTGCAGGTTTAATTGTGTTTCAGGAACATTTTGAATTTTTTTTAAAGGGAAAAACTGCGTTCCAGCCTACTGCTCTATCAGCTTGCGTTCCTTGTAGCCATCAATCTTCTGCTCCTGCGTTTTTTTTGAGCGCCCTCCGATTTGCAAAACGAATTGGCAATGTAGTGCCATTCATGCAGACTTCTTTCCCCTGTATGTTGTCCCTAAAGCTTGCCAACCTTGCAGCGTTCTCTTCTCCTCCGGCCTAAGCTCCTCACGCTGCCATCACTACGTTCCACTCCTACGTAGTCTTCCTCTGCTGTCCATTGCTCAGTCTTCCCTCACTTCACGCCCCGCCAAACCTGTAGACAAAATCGCTGCTCGTGCGTCCTTTCTCCTCACATCGATCTCCCTGCGGTCATCAACCTGGTCTCAGGAACGCTGCTACATTCAATATCCCTCACGCCAAATCCGTTTCACATCTGCTCGCAACATTCCCAAACTTTGTCGTTCTTTCCCTTGTGCCTGCTAAGCCATCCGTGGAGCCTTCCTCCTCCCATCCGTAGCTCTATCCACTTCGCTGCTTTCCTATACACAAGCCTGCAGAAGATTTCGATTTTTTCTTTTGTTATAAGTAAAACTTAATGTTAGCATAGTTAGAACGTCTTTTTTTTTAATTTGCGTATATTTTTCATGAAAGGTGCGTTTAACGTTTCAAGTGTTAGTTTCTTTTTTTTTGACATTTAGAAAGTTTAGTTTAGTTCTATTTTTACTTTTTTTATTTCATATAAATCCCATAAAATATATATATATATATATATATATATATATATATATATATATAATATAAAAAAGGGAAAGGGGAATTTCGATTTTCATTTGGGTGTTAGTGCTTTATTTTGTATAGTTAGTCTTAGAGTTAATATATTTAATCTTTACGCTAGCTTAGTGTAATCTTAAGTTTTAAGTTTTTTTTGTTTAATTTTGTTTAAAGTTAGATCTAAAAATAAAAAATAAAAAAGCTTAATTTTTCTAGTTTTGTTTTGTTTTGTTTTCATTTAGATTTAAACTTTTTTTAACTTTAACAAAAAAATAAAAAATTTTATAATTTAGAATTTTCTTTAGATTTAAGTTTTATTTATTTAGATTTCTGTTTTATTTGAAAAATATAAAAATACTTTTTTTTGGAAATTTTTTGTCAATTTCAGTTTTGGCTCAGGAATTTGTTATGTTCTGCTGAGGCTAAAATTTTGATGTGGGAATAATATTTATTATTTCTTTATATGGTTAAACATGCTTAATGTTCATTTGAAGATTAACTACATGAATGTGATATCTGGTTAGCACTTTACGTGGTTGTTTAAAGCACTTTATCTTTCGAAATTTTAATTGCTGGAGTATCATTAAGCCATTAAGCATTTATTGATTATCTCGCATGTGGTAAAAGTTAATCTTTGTTATTTGATGATAAATGATTGTTTTACGTAGTTTATACTTCTGCAACATTTAATAAATAATCATTTAATCATTGACTCCATAAGGCACTGGTACATTAATTTCTAAATTAATCAAGTGCTAAATCACCTTGTTTTGTCTCCCAACACAATTGGTCCACAGTTGGTCTTCATTCATCCCATAGGGTCTACCCCCCTTAGCCGCGGGAGATGGCTTAAATGGAGAGATCGGGGATCAGGGTGACAGCCCCCGGTCTGAGCGTTTTCGTGACAATCTGTGCGACAACATAGCCTGTGGCCTGCGGACCCATAAACCATGAACACGCTTCTTGTCTAATTAAATAAGGACCTCGCTTAGCCTTGAGATGTTCTTGTATTTGCAGAGTGCTGAAGATGCCTTAACTACAGCTATCTTGTATTGCACAAGTGTTTCAGAGCATTTGCCAAAACATATGAGAGCTATCTCAAGATATTAAGCTGCTGCAGAATAAAGATAATGGGATTAGCTAAGGTGGGATCACTTCCACCGAAACTAATCAAGAGAAGAAAGGGGTCTTAAAACCCTCAGAGCCTCAGGTTCAAAGTAAACAAAGATAATCCAATCCAATTAAATGATGATCAAATGATTCTATCTCTCCTTTATTTATAGATTCCTTATGGGGTCTTTTCTTCCTTAATCTTGTTGAAATATGTAACTAGGTTCGGTCTTCATAATGACATATGTAATCATGATTTTATGTATTTAATGAAACGGGAAAAATAAATTTATTATTGTGAGCCTTGAGGCATGGGTTTCATGCTTAAGAGAATTTATTTTATAGGTCAAGCACCCATTTAGTGCTTCTAGGTTTGTCATAAAGTCATTGAGTCATTGTCATGTATTAAAGAGCCATTTGGGAATGTTATATATTGTAAAAGAAAATTTATTGAGTCAAAAGACCCTCCAAGACCTCGTCATGGCACAAAGATCAAGTCAGCCTACATGAAGAGACAAGTTGGCCTTAAGGAGCAATTCGACCCATTGAGAAGCCTATATAAAGAAGTATTTGTCTTCATTTGGAACACACACTTCACACAAGTTCAATCACAAGGAAGAGAAGAAGTGCGAAAAAGAAGAGGACAAAGGAAGAAGAAGAAGTTGAGTTTTGGGATTGTTTTTGGGCTATTTCTCTCCACACATGTGAAGGAATTAGGGTTCATGTTACTGAAGTAAAGCCGAGTTGCAAAAGTGAAGTTAGGTCATCAAGAAGAGCTATTTTGGAAGCCAAATTCTCTAGGAGAGAGAATCTACCCAAGTGAAGAAGAGGAGTAGAAATACACCATTATTTCTCTCACGTGCAAGGGTTAGGGTTTCTGCAGAAGAAGCTGCTGGGCAGGTCGAAGTTGCAAAAAGAGTTGCTGGGTAGGTCGAAGTTGTAGAAGAAGTTGTTGGGCAGGTCGAAGTTGTAGAAGAAGCTGTTGGGCAAGTCGAAGTTGTTGGAAGTCAAATTCGCAGAAATTGCAAGAAGCAAGGTTTGACTTGGTCTTGGAGGGTCTTGGTCAAGGGTCAAATGTCTTGGAATCTGTCAATTGAAGGTATATAAGAAGAGAAGAATTCCAGTTGGTTTTCCTCTCAATTGGAGAGGTTTTGGCCCTAGCTGATCGCCTACATCTTGTGTCATATTGTCTCATTGTTCTTTATTATTTGGTAGCTGTTTGATGATAGAGAACACTAATAATAATAAAGGAAAGAAGAAGTTAATTAGGAAAAGTAAAATGCATCACGAGCAGTTATCAAAGTAAGAGAAATCACCTACACTTGCTACCCCTTGATTTCTCAACATGGTATCAGAGGTAAGGTGACAAGTGAAGTAAGGGCAAATGAACAAGGGAGATTCAAGGGCATCAATCATCAAGAAGATCCTCTCATCTTCAAGGCATTTCGAGGACAAGGATCACATCATCATCTTGAAGGAAGTCAAAAACCCTAGTTCATTCAAAGAAGGCATCTACACTTGGAACATTATTGGGATCCTCGCTCAATCATCACCTCAAAGAAGGAGACCTCAAAGACCCTACCTCTACTCAAGGAAAGGATACAAATCAAAGCATCTTAAGTCTACTCATCCAAGGAAAACAAGATCAAAGGCGTTTCCATCATCATCAAGGATTCAAAGTGATCTTTTGAAGAAAGACATCTTCATCAAGAAGAATTCCTCTATTACCAATATCATCATCATAATCAAGAAGGCAACATGTTGATGAGGAGAATATTCACAAATAAGTATATTTATGTCTACATTTGAATTTATCAAAATGTCTTTTCTCTAGAAAAGCAATAAGTTGGTTGGGGCTCCAAACTTTCTTGCATGGAAGAAAGGACAGACTTGAATCTCATAAAAAATGAAGTTATGGAACATGTTAAGGACTCAATCAGTAAATCTCCAAAGGAATAAGCTCAAGCTCATGCAAAGTTCATGAAAGGGGAAGTAAGGGCTCAAAGGATTCTCATAGAATCTATCAAGGACCCTCTCATTCCCTATGTATCAAAACTAGAAACATCAAAGAAATATATGACAAACTTGTAGAGTTGTTATCCGTAAGCACTGCAAGGGAAGTGATCTTGTTAAGACATGAACTCTACAAGATGAAGATATCAAAAGAAGAAGGAATAGTGGCATACTTTATGAGGGTGTCTGAAATAAGGGACCAACTACAAGAGTTGGGAGAGATAATGTTTGACAAGAAAATGACTACTATAGTGCTCAATGCATTGCGGAGGAATAAAGTAACTTTACATCAAGCATCTATGGGAAGAAGGAAGCTACTCCATTCAATGATCTATGGTTACTATGCAAAATTGAAGAAACCAGGTTGAAAGCAAAAAGTGATGTAGGATCAAATGAACAAACTCAAGCATATGCTGCCATGGCGAAGAGGAAAGGAAAGTTTGGGAAATTTGGTCCTCAGAAAAGGAAGAAGAATATGGCAAAGGTTCAATGCTATGGATGTCAAGAATATGGGCACTACAAGAGGGATTGTCCCAAACTCAAAAAGGACAATAAGAAAAGTCGAAGAGAAGAAGCCCATGTCACCGAAGCACTGGAAGATGCTGAAAAGAAGAAATCCAAGAAGGAAGAAGTAAAATATCTCTACTATGATTGAGATAAGTCTTCTCCACCTAGTTCTTTTCAATTCTTGTAAAATATGGCTATTATGGTAGGAATCATTAGAAGCATGATAGGATGCATCATTTTAGGAGATGGCATCATAGGAGCATTCGATTGAAGTAAGAGCTCAAGACATCATCATAGGAAGGTTGAAAGATAACTGAAGTAGGATTCTATTGAAGTAAGTAGCTCTTGGTAACCTCATTAGAAGCATAAGTAGCACTTATGGGTATAAGTAAGTCATCTAGTATAGAACTCATCATACATCATTGGGAAGGAGCATTTGCAAGATGAGGATAATTAGGATTGTTTGCTGGAATTTTCATTAGAAGGTTCATCTCTTGAAATATGTCTCACTAAGAATTCCACTTGGGATGGGATTCAATGTTTAGAAGAATGATGGTATGATTACAAAGGAATGCAAAGCGTCAAAGATTATTGAAGGCTGAAGCATTTTGAATCAAGGACAAGAAGCTGTTGAAGAAAGTCTAGATGACCAAAGAAGAAAAGAGGAATGTATGCATATGTTCAATGAGTCAAGTCATGTCATTATATACTTGCATGCAGATAGTAAGGATTAGGGCTTCATCACACGGGTTTTTAACTCATTAGGATTAGGGCATCATTTATTCATTCTAGGACTTTTAGGTTAACATGAGCATCTTTAGGGTTTCATCATATGAATGAGCCATGCAAGGGCATAGACCTAGGGTTTCATCAAATAGCTTTAGGGTTGTTGCAAACAAGAGCTTTTCCATGTATCTAGGTTTTTCATCCATAACAAGCAATGCTAGGGTTAGGGTTTTGCACTTAGGGTTTGTACTCATATTGACGTCAGTGACAACTTTACCAACACTCTTCTCCTTTTTGTTTTTGTTTTTGGAGACACATAGGTTGCCTCAGAGGAGGTTTTCAACCTATATACCTATCCTAGGTGCTTCAAGAGAGGTTTTCACCCAGGGATCTTTATTATTTTTCTTTTCTCTTTTTGCTCTTGGGCTACCTCAAGGAGGTTTTCAACCCAAGAGTTGGCCCGAGATGCCTCATAAAGGTGTTCATCCAAGCCTTTTATTTTCTTTTTTCTTTTAACAAAAAAGTTCTGCTGATTGTATCGATGAATTCTTCCTTAGACATAGGTTTTCTGTATACCTTCAACCTGTAGCCATTGACAAGCAAGGGAATCCCTTCCTCATCAATGGTCCTGATTTGAACAACTCCATTGTCATGGCATTTCTCTATCAAGTATGGGCTTAACCATCTTGTCATCAGTTTTCCTTTGAAATCCTTGAACCTAGAGTCATATAATAGTGCCCAATCCCCTTCTTGAAAAACTTTGTCCTTGATATGCTTATCATGCTAGACCTTCCTTTGCAATTGTATAACTTCAGTGTTTAGGACGGTCTGTATTTTGAACTCACCAAGCCATTTAATTGGAGTAGCCTCTCTTGTCATGCTTTGGTGACATCTAAGTCCAATTGCGCTGCCGTTGTCAAGGTATTATACTCAAACTCAATAGGAAGCAAAGCTTTCTTTCCATAAACCAGATCATATGGAGTGAGCCCAGTAGTTGTCTTCCAAGTGGTGTTATAGGCTCAAGTGGCCTCCACTAATCTGTTTGCCCAATCTCTCTTGCTGCTGCTCACAACCTTGATGAGGATGCTCTCTGATGCCCTATTTGTAACCTCTACTTGTCCATTTGCCTAAGGGTGATAGGTAGTAGATCTTCTGTGTTTGATATTATGTCACCTTAAAATATTCTCGATGAGATGTGATGTGAATTGAGCTCCTTAATCGGTGACTATCTCTCTGGGGTACCCAAATTTGTAGAAGATATTTTCCCTTTGGAACTCAACCACTTTCTCCTTTGTTGCTTCCTTGACAGCGTTTGTCTCAGGCTTCAGCCCACTTTGTCAAGTAACCAGTGCACACAATGATGTCCTTTTTCTACCCTGATGGTGGATCAATTGGCCCAATGAAATCCATGCCCCACTTGTCAAATGGCTCCAAGGCCACCTGAGGTTGTAGGGACATTTCATCCATGGGAGTGGGTTTTCCCATCCTCTGGCATTGATTACATCTGCTAGTATACCTTCTTGCATCTTGGTGGAGAGTGGGCCAATAATAGCCAGGTTGTAGAGCTTTAAAAGTTGTTCTCTTGGCAACAAAATGACCTCCATAGGGTCCATCATGATAGGCTGAGAGGATGTCAAAGACTTCCTCTTCCCTGACACATCTCCTTAAGATCTGATCTGGTCTCAGCTTGAAAAGATTGCCCTCAATCCAAGTGAAAGGGGTGCTTTTCCTTACAATTCTTCTCTTCTCCCTAGATGACAGATTTGGTGGAAATTTTGCAGCAACTAGGTAGTTGGCTATGTAAGTAAACCATGGAGAGTGTACTGAGATAGCAAATAGGTGCCCATCTGGAAGTTGATCATCGAGCATCTCTTCATCACCTACAGGGAATGCAAGCCTACACAAAAAAATTGCAACTACATTTCCTTTTCCTAGCTTGTTAATGATGGTTAAATCAAACTACTGTAACAATAACAACCACCTAATGATTCTAGCATTCACATCTGTTGAAGAAAGTGTAACTAGGTTCAGAATTTACAAATGTAATTTTGATCTTTGTCAAGAAAAAGAAATATTATTTTTTGTGAATTAGATGAATGATGTTGATTTGGGGTAGTATCGGATGTGCTCTAGCCACGAAAATTGGTGGAGAGCCTAAGGCACATAAAATCTCTAAAGGGTTTGGGTAGATTCTAAACAGTTTGGGAGATATTAAAATAATTAATATTTTTAATGAAGTCCCTAAGTCTAAACTTAGGGAAATTAAAATATTAATGTGAATTAATATAAAACTGTGTTAGAATGGTCCAAAAGTCATGGATCAAGCCAGATCTAATCTTAGCCGTTGATTAGGGACTTAATCTCGGCTGTTGATGTGTCAACGAGAAAAGTATAAGAGGAGGCTTGAGGGTCACTTGGAGAACACACCAGAGTGATCAGTCATTCTATTCTCTAGAGCGAGGTTTGCTAAGAGAGATAGAATCAGTGATCAGAGTTGCAGCTGAGGGGCAGTGAATACAGAAGTAGAGAGGCAGAGATAGCACCGGGAGGATCAACGCAGTAGTCGGAGAGAGGGACGCAGAAGCAGCCAAGGGTTCACGCAGAGCCAGCCAGGAGCTGCGCAGTGCTTTAGAGGGCTAGCGTGGGTGACGCAAAGGGCCAGAAGGCTGACGCAGTGCCTCAAGAAGCTGACGCAGGCCAAGTCGGAGTGAAACTTTTGAGAAAATTAACTCAAAATTTTTATTTTTGAGTTAATTAAAATGCATTTAATTGAAAAAATCGAATTTCCTCAAGAATTTAATATTTCGACGGATGAGATTAAAAGAAATTTTAATCCTCATCAACGGTCGAGATTGCTTTGACGAGGATCACTTGAACTAGCCGTTGGAGGATTTATCTTTAAATAAGAAGTCATTTGTTAGTTGATGCATTCAATCTTTGAGTCATGTGCGAAGCGAAAGTATCTTGTGTAATCTTTTTCTGAATAATAAAGAAAGACTTTGGGGTTAATTTTCGCCGGTGTTACTCTTCATGGAAATACTGTATGGTGTGTCTTTTTCACGCGTAAATATTTTTTTAGCCATTGATGATAGCTTCTGAAGAGTAATTTTGAGTACATGTATCATGCTCAGTTGCTGGGGTTTGAATGATAATTTAAATTTTGAATGTAATAGCAGGTATCTTTATTTATCTGAATTTTATTATTGTTTTCTCTCTCTACTTTGATGGCTGAATTGAGTTTTGCAGGAAAGTCTTGATGTTTAGATCCTCGGGCATTAGGGGAAGTTTTTACTTGGACTAGCCAACTCCCGATCCGTGTTTTCTGAAGAGCCCAACTTAATTTAATCTAGGGCTTATCATAAGATTTTTATTGTTGATGCATGAAGGGTTTTGAACTAATCACCTCCTTTAAAATTTAAAAATTTAATTTTTTATGTGCGAAATTGATGAATCTGTTTTTTGAGAGCCTTAGATTATCAGATCTGGGAGCGGAGTTGGACTCACACTCCTCATATCTGATAGATCTGCCTTTCCTGTGCATAGATCTGTAATTCTTTTTGGGTTTTTTGACTTGGGTTTTATTTATTTTTTGTATATTTGGGTTTTGGGTGTTTTTGTTTTCAGGTACATGTTGCAGATCTGAAGGTGAAGTTTGATTCGAAGCCAGATCTAGGCCCTGGAGGGTAAGATCTGGCCTCAAAATCATTTTTGCAGGAATATTATCCAACCTTTTGCAGTCCAAGGGTTTTAAATTTTTTAAAATCTGGAAATAATTTTACAGGGATTTCGCTGATAAATCTGAAACATAAAATTACATTGGTGTGAAATTCGTTGTTTTGGGTTTATCTTGATATTTGGGCACAATTTCTTTGCTGCCTAGGGTTTTTCTTAAACAAAAAAAATTGAATTTGTTTTATTGTCTACATCTTGGGTTTTTCTGGAAATTTCGGGTTTCTTTATCCTCTGTCCAAACCCTTCTCTTTGCTGCCATTTCCGCCACTGCAAAGCTCTTCGAAAACCCTATGTTCTGCTGCTCCCTTCCATGCAAACCTGCAACTGCCCTTTCCTCCATCCACAAACGACTCAGTCTTTCTCCTCAAGTCTCTGTTATCCTGTGTTCCCCTTATTTCTCCTAAACCCCATGCCATTTCGAGTCCGTTTGCCCATCTCCATCCCCTCTCTTCATGTACGTAGATCTACAACCCACATCCTCCACTCCACAACCTTTCCTTCACCTGCAAAACAATCCTCCCTCGCATCCCTGTACCTATCCTTCCATACGCTGCCCATCGACGTCCATTTTCTGTTGTCAGTCAACATCCCTTCTCCTCTGCTCTGCCTGCAAACCCTGTGATTTACGACACCTTTCCCTTCCACGCAAACCTGCCTTCGTATCTCCTCAAATCCGCAGCCATTCCACCTCCCCTCGCTGCTCCGTCTCTGCCCGTCGAGCTCCTCTCCATGTGTAGTCTGCTGCTGTCCTGCAAAAACAGAACAAACGCTTTCTTCCTTTTTTTATTTGATTTCTTATGCATCGACTCTTTAGGGTTAGCGTAGTTTTTATTTTTTTCATTTGAAATTGGGGTTTGATTCTTTTATTTATTTAGTTAGTTTCTTTTTATTTTTCGATTCATTCGACTTTTATGTTATTTGTATATGCATTCGGGTTTTTTTTTTTGCTTGTTAAGACTAACCTACGTACCCACGGGGATTTGAACCGGTGACCTATCGCAAGGAGTGCCTTAACAACGCACCCATTCACCGTCAATCCAAAGCCCCGTGGGCTATATGCATTCGGGTTAAGGTTAGAATATTTTTTCATTTTTATTTGAGATTTGATTTTGTTTTGGTTTTTATTTTTTAATATTTTGATTTGATTTGATTTCACTTTATTTATTTATTTTTTATTTATGATTTTGATTGTGATTCAAAAGATATAAAAATTTCTAAATTCTAAAAAATCCTAAAAATTAAAAAAACCTAAAAATTTTAAAAATCTAAAATTTTTAAAAATCTAAAACGTTTAAAAAATCTAAAAAATTTTAAATTCTGGTGGCATATGGCCCATTAAAATTTTAATTTTTAAACCTTTTATTCATTTTAATTCCGCCACTTTAAAAGATTTTGGTTTCTTCATTCGATTAATTTCTTAAGGAACAATCGAATTGATTACATAAATTACCTTGGTGTCATTATGTGGTAATATTTCTCTATTGTCAAGTGCGATTAATGTTTCAAAAAATTATATTGGCAATAGGAGGAAGTTAATTAATTCTAGATTTGGGTCATTAATGAAATTTATTTTAAATCTAGAATCTCTTACATATTGCAGTTTTGGGCGTTTACATTGATCATTCATGATTGTCACTATTCGTCACATATTGGAAAATTGTTTTGGATAACTTGTTTTATTTAGTCTATGGTTAATGCAAATATTAAAGGCATTGGTCTGTAGTCATTTATATCTTGTAATTGTGTCTTATTTTAATCTATCTATCTTAATTGATTGAGACTTGCTTTAAATTCATCAAGTTGTTCATCATTAAAATCTCCTAGAGCTCGTGTTCCACAAGCTACTCTTATCCATTAACCTTAGGGACTACCCCCCTTGACTTGTCTAGGAGAGAGTCTAAACGGAGTGAGTAAGGATTAGAGTGACAACCCTTACTCTGAGTGTTGTCGCGGTGCCTAGACGCTTTATGCGACAACACCCCCCCAATCCTAAAATCCTGGAAAACTGCTAAGTCTATTGGACTTTGAGTGAGATCTAAAATTGTACTTTCTCCATATGAAATCCAATGACGTCAAAACCACTCTCAAACATCCCGAGTCATTTCATGGTAATGTTAAAAATTTAAGTAAAAGGATGAAAATGAAATTCTCCTTTATCTTTCATTTTCATCCTTTTAATTTTAGAATTCAACATTACCATGAAATGCATAGCAATAGTAGGGCCATATGCTTGAATAATAGGCACCTACGTCGGCCTAGTGCCCAACTAAGACAAACATTAAAGGAAAAAAAGGAAAACAGACGCCACTTGCTCCATTCTACATGGCTTTATTGTATCGAACTAGACAATAATGGTTCAAGTCACCGGTTCGAACCGGTTTTTGCCTCAAAATGGTTAGATCGGTCTGAATCGACTGGTCCGGTTCGATCATTATAAAACTGGTTTGAGTAGGTCTTGGACACTACAATCCTATATTGCGACAACAAGAGTAAGATACGATTGGAAGAGAATCTCGTATTTCATGACAAGTCGAAGCACATTGAGATCAGGTACCATGACATTCGAGACATGGTACTGAGAGGAACCATAAGACTCCATCATATATCGACAGATGAGCAGATAGCGAATATTCTCACCAAGGATTTACTAAAAGGGAAATTCTTGGTCTTCGCAGAGCAACTTGGACTAATGGATGTAACCGTCCCCAGTAAGGGTCCGAGCTAATCAAGATCACTGAGCATAGCTCTTCCTCCTTGTTTGAGCTCCTAAGGAGGGAATTGAGCATTGAGAGCTCCTAGGGTGGAGGTATCTGTAGACAATAGGATTGATGTGATCCTTACCCTCTGTGGTAGGTGTATCTCGCCTATTGTCACCATAGGGTGTGCGTAATCATTGTCATTCATGACAAGTTGTGTATCTCCCCCTATCATGATTGACAGAGTATAGTCCAGTATGCATCCTACCCACGAGCGAGGCTTGTTGGGATTGCCTCCCCATATGGCCAATGGGTTGAGAAGACTTGAGTAGGTGTGATCCTTGCATAGCAAGTGGATCTCCCTCAAGTAGGCTTGAGTAGGTGTGATCCTTGCATAGCAAGTGGATCTGCCTCAAGTATAGAGGATGCAGGTGTTCTACTACTTGACCCTTCAGGGTCAACTTGGGAAGATCAACAAACATGTCAGCCCTTCCTCCTTGTAGATGTCCTTTTCTCAGCCTTCCAAGTATCAATTCTTCAAGGTGCAGCTGCAGATCAGATTTTCGGCCCCAACAATAGATTTTTTGCCCCAACTTCAGCCCAGTATCTTCAAATGTGTGAGAGAAAGGTAGCCCAAAAACTCGATTTTCTTCTTCCCAGCTTCTTTCCTTCTCCAACAACTTCACACTCTTTTCCAGCTATTGCTTCTTAGAGATCGAACTTGTTGATGATGCTCTCCAAATGAAGCCGAGTTGCTTAATATATAGGCTTCTTGTGAGGTCGAGTTGCCCTATTCCAAACCGACTTGTTGAGGGTAGGGCTGACTTGGTGTGGAGGTGACAAATTATCCTTTTGACACAAAAATATTTCTTTTACATGATACAAAAGACCAAGAAAGGTCTAATAATAATGACAATGACTCTAATGACTCAAGACAAAACCTAGAAGCCCTCAATGGGGGCTTTGACCTAGAAAACATTGACCCAAGCATGAAACCCATGCTTTAATAAGTCATTTTCTTTAATAATAAATTTTCTTTTGACAAGTACAATTATGAAGACTGAAGCTAGTTACATTCTTCAACACTCCCTCTTAACTAGGGAGGTATTCATAATTACATATATATACAAGTACATGGAAGATTTCAAAATGATCTTGAACTACGAAGAGTTCTAGCACACTCAATGTTGCGGACTAGATTCCTAACCAGGGTAATATATCTGGGTGGGAGTAAGATGGACTCAAGCTTTTAGCCAGTCTAGCTACCATCAGGCTTACTTATTAACCATCAACCCAAGGATCTAGGTGCGTATCCAAGGTCAGAGCTCCAAGGCCAACGCCACTCTCCCTCTTCAAGATCTAGACATCAAACACACAAGCTGGCTAGATGTCCTCCCAAGCATCTGCCATTAGATGCTTCATCTCTCCCTATCAACTAAATCTATAATATCAACCAACCCAAGCATGCTTCTAAAATATTCAAACTTCTTACTCAGAAGAGACTTCGTCAGCACATCAACTGCCTGTTCATCTATCGGAATATATTGTAGCTTTACAACCCCATGTTGTACCAGGCTCCTAATGTAGTGGTACTTGTTGTTGATATGCTTCGTTCTTGCATGGAATACGGGGTCTTCAGACATCTTGATGCTGCTTTGATTATCACAATTTATTATGGTAGGATCAAGGGACTTTCCAAACAAATCTGACAAAAGTTTCCTTAACCAAACAACCTCCTTTCCTACTTCACATGCAACAACATATTTTGTTCACCACCTTGATGTAGAGGCTTGGATCTGCAGAACTTTTGACAAACTCAATTCTTAAGAGATATGCATCGATTCATGATTACCATGCCCTAGGAGCTTGCTTTAAGCCATATAGGGCTTTCTTGAGTCGACATGTGTATCTTTGCTATTTATTTCGAAACCTTCTAGTTGTTCAATATATACTTCTTCATCAATGGTTCCATTTAGAAATGTTGTTTTGACATCCATTTGATGAATATTCCATCCCATAGTAGCAACTAGCGAAACCAAAGATCTTATAGTAGTATACCTGGCAGTAGGAGAAAAAGTTTCTTCATAGTCTATGCCTTCCTTTTGTGAGAAACCTCTTGCAACAAATCTAGCTTTGTATTTGTCTATGCTTCCATCAATAGCATGTTTGATTTTGTAAATCCATTTTGAAGTGACAAACGATTTGTCACTTGGTCTAGGAATGATTTCCTAAACGCCATTTTTCATGATGGATTAATATTCTTCTTGCATCGCCTTCTTCCATTCTTCTTGATGAGAAACTTCTTCAAATGTAGTTGGTTCAACTTCTATTAATTTTGTCATATATGTTGCATATCCTGAATATCTCTTTGGTCTTTTGGTTTCTCTAAAAGTTCCTTTAGTAGCTCCATGTCCTTCGGCATCTTCAAGAGTAGCTTTTAACCAATTTGGCCTCTTCTTTGTTTTGGGTATGATCAAAAGTTGAACAGGCTCACTTGGTCCTTCTTCTTCTTCTTGGTTTGTAGTTGACTTATCATGGTGCTCTTCTTCTTCAAATAATGGTATATCTTTGTCACAGGAATCAATCAGAATATCCTTGGATTTTTTGTAGGCATGATTTTCATTGAATATAGCATCCCTGCTCACTTCAATTTGTCTTCCTTCCTTGATGTAGATTCTATATGCCTTTGAAGAAAGACTATAGCCAACAAAGATCCCTTTAATGCTTGTAGAATCTATTTTCTTTTGCTTGTCCTTTGGAACATGAATGTATGCGGGACACCCAAAGATTCAAAGATGGTCCACACTATGAAAATTTGGAATACCCAAATTTCTACTGCAGCAACTGATTAAGTTTCTTCTATTTGTCAGATAACTGAACACATTATTTACTGTGTTCTATGGTAAATATTGAAACCAATACACTGCAGCCTCCACTAACTAAATCAATATGCGGAAACAAGAATCTGAGCAAGAAAGAAATAACACACAAGTGACACCGTTATTTTTGGACCAATGTCCCTGGAAAAACCGGTGCAACAGATGAGGGTTTGTATTATTAAGCAATATTTTTCTGAATACAATCTTTGGATGTTTTGCTGGCTATCCAATACAAAGAATATGACTAACAGAGAGATGAGTGAGATATACCCACACTATCACTGGTGATCCTGACTGATCCAGCCACAAAATGGCTAGTCCATCGCTGCCTCTGCGCAATTACTGTGTAGGCCCTGCATCACAGCTTCTGGGGATTGCGTCACTCTTCCGTTGATCGATTTTCCTTTGAGACTTCGATTTCTGGCCTCTCGGTCTCACACCATGGCTTCTGACTTTAGAACTCGACCTCTCCAGCAAAATATGGATCTCCTCTCAGGCTTTGCGTTGCTTTTGCGTCAGCCTATGTTGCCCAGCATAGCCTCTGCGCTGCCTCTTTTGGATCTCTCTCTGCCTCCTTTGCAATGTATTCCTAGATCAAAAAATTCTCCAACCGAAACTCTCTTCCCCTCAATACAATAAATCACTTCGATCTTCTCTCTAGCAATTGTTGTACTGCCCTCTCTGAGAAATTCGATCTCTTGATCTCTCTCCGATATCTCTTCCAAATGCCCATCAAGCCTCCTCTTATAATCTTTCAGTTGAGAACCAACGACCCAGATTAGATTCTAATCGATGGCTTAGAACATTTTGGCTTGATCCTCATCTTCTTCTAGAAGTTTCACCCACAGTTTGATTAATACTCTTTAATTATTTTAATTTCCTAAGTTTAGACTTAGGCACCCATTAAAAATAATTAATTATTTTAATAAAACTGTTTTTGGGTGGAATTTCCCAAAGCGATTTTTGAGTATTGTGGAATACATGTGTTCAAGCCTCCCTGCAAATTTTGAGGTTTAGAGTACATCCGATGCTACCAGAAATCAACACTCCCTCTTAGCGAGGAATGTGCTCTAGTAATGCACCCTTCTAAAGAATCACCCTTCTCTATAACATCTCCCTCTATGCTGCTGATGTCTGACATTGCTGCCCGGCAACTACTGCGCAAATGATGCATCTGTAATGCCGCTGACCTTGCCACTACCAACACTGCATCTGTACTGCAACCCTCATAATTTCTACATTTGTGTTGCTGCTGGCACTGCCACTGCCAACGTTTTTATCTGCACTACAACCTTCTCCAACTTCTCCTGCTATTGCACCAACAACGGAAAAGCATCCAAAATTACCGAACAGGTGTTCAACATGAAGCATCTGTTGCTGGAGTTCTCGCTGTTGCTAGTCTCTGCACTGACCCTTTGAAGCCTCTACATTGTTGCTGACTCTGCTCTGTGCCAACTGTTATCTCTCCGTAATTTCTGAAGGCTGTGGAGAGAAACCCAAAGGTAACTGCAAAACCACTTGCAAAGCTGGGATCTAGCCCTTCCAGCGTCAAAGAGGGATCTCTCTTTTGATTTAGATTTATGCTTAAGATATTAGGCTAGTTATTGAGTTCTGAGGTTGGTTTTTCAAAGATTTGGTTGAAATTTGCAAGGAAAGTCCATGGCGCATGGAGTCATGAGTCTTTGGGTGATCAAACGCAAAAATGATAGAGCAACTATAACAAGGTAGGATAGGCAAACTTATGGAGCTTTTAAAGTATTTGTGGAGTGTTTAGGATGAAAATGAAAAAAGTTCAATTAAATATAGAGCATGCTGAGATGAGTTCTATACTTAACATCAGAGTAAAAACATTAATATTGTTTACAAGCCAGAGCAGAGCACATTTAAGCAAATTTGGCTCTTTATCTTCTTGAAACAATAGAGACTGAAAACATATGGAAATCTGGGAAAATAACAATTTCACATGAGAAAGTACATCACCATATGGTTTGACATAGGAATCATGGAACACAACTTCTCTGTATTATTGCAAGTTGATCACTTCAATACAACTTACATCAAAACGTGGCTCCTTTCTTCATACAAGTTCCAATCCATTCTAAGTCTTATTACAACATATTTATAGAATTTCTGCTAAACTATCTTCAGATTCCAAAAAGGAACTGATTACAAAATAATATCTCACAATTTCTGGAGAAATCTGAACAATAAACTAAAGGTAAAATCAGTCACGGGAAAACTGCAGGAAATTGGAACTGCTGGAAAATCTTCACCCTTCAAATGTTGTCTTCACAAAACCTGCTAGCTGCCATCTCAAATCTGATTAACTTTGCCACCTGTATCAACTAGCTGCCCCTTTTTGACTACTATTTCTGAGCCAAAAAATCTGAAAATAATTGCATGTATGTTGATGTTTTCCACCTAGTTAATTAATAAATTATTTGTATTTTGGAGTTAAATCAAATCTATGTGTCCTTTTTCCCATAGTCTTTGCCTTCATCATCATTAAATAGTTCTGGGAAAAAAATATTTTGAATAATATTTCGAAATATTTTGCTTAAACTTGTAAATGAATTTCAAAAAGTAAAATTTCAAAATATTTCTTTGAACGATTTAATAAACCATCCTCTTGTTTTGAAATCTATGTCTTGTTTTTAAATCGATGTCTTGTTTTTCCTTCCCTTGGATTTTAAAAACCATGTCTTGTTTCCCCTTCCCATGGATTTTAAGAGCCATGTCTTGTTTCTCCATCTCATGGATTTTAAAAACCATGTCTTGTTTTGCCATGGTTGGTAAAATATTTTTACTTTCCCCTTTTACTCCTGTAATTTTTTTTGGATAACTATTTGTCCAAATTTCATTTTCTGTGCATTTCTCTTCATTTTTTTTTTCTCGGTAAAAGAATATCTAGTATATTATATAGTATTTACAGGTAAACATTACATGCAGAGAGACAGGCCAACCAGGGCCAACTGTGGCGCCTTGGAAAGCATAGTTTGACACAAAATACTCCCTCGCAGGGGCAGCATCTACAGGACTTACCAAAATACTCCCTCGCAGGGGCAGCATCTACAGGACTTACCAAGCGTGCTAAAGCAAAAGACCAAAATGACATGACTATAGTCGAACATGGAACAACATTGTGCTAGACAGTGACGAGACGGCCCACGCAGGGGCTTCCATCCAGAAAACTTGCAGTGAAACTTGTCCAGACGCGTGACTGACATTTACATGACAAAATGAATAACTGAGAATTAACAAACACAGTAGTAAACATAGTAACGAACAGATTCCAAATACCCGCTGAGACCTTTGATTTAGACCGGTACCGAGAGAGAAGGGAGTATGCCGGAGATCGCTTCTGGGGATTAGTCTTCGGGCGCCTCCTCGTATATATAGCTCCAGCCTTGGCCCTCAGGCATCCCTGCCCACAAGTCCATTGGACCCCTTGCAATGTTCTGAAGTGCCTGCTCCGGAGGATTGGGAGGGGTTTGCTGGATCTCTTTCCCAGAGGTGCCGGCTTTGATTGGTGGCTGCAACACGGGACTCTCCTCCCCCAAGCCTTCTTGAAGTGGCTCAACCGAAACTGGTTGCTTCCCTCTTTCATATCCCTCAGGAGCCTTAGTAAAGAGTATCGAGATATGAGCATTGATACCCGCATTATCCTTCGAACTGCCCAAGGTGAAGACGACTGAGCCGAAGGCTGGAAGCACTGGCTCTCCTTCACTTGAGCTGCCAACCTCCATGAACTGCTCGGCCTGAATTGGTGTGGCTCTCGCCCTCCTATGGCAGTAGCAGCAGCAACAATGATGGTGCTCATCTGCTGCAGGGTGGCGTGAGGACGCACCTCGCCCAGGTCCCCTTCTGCTCGTTTGCCTTTCTCGCAATTTGGCCATGGATTCCCCGCCACCTTTCTCTTGTTCCCGGACCGCTTTCGAGGAATTGAGGTCCACGCGGAGGCTGCTGAAGGATTGCAGTATTTGAATTGTGATGTAGGAACAATCACAGAGCGGACTTTGCCACAGACCACACCTAGGAAAAACGGCTTCAAAGCAAGAATTTGCCACGGACCACGCACAAGATGACCGCCTCGCCTCCAATTTATCCCAATTGTCCTTAATGTGCCGCTTCCACCCGAGACATTCCCCTGAGTAACAGCTACAGAGTACTGTGACTGCCTTGCGAGGTGGTGGAGCGCCCACCCGATCAGCTTCCGTCTGAACCTGCAACACCCCTGCCTCACCATGCCTATGAATTTGTAGTGCTCTGCCTTCCCCTTGAAGACTCGCAGCAGAACCTCGAAACGGGCATGCATTAACTGCACTCTGCCTCCCCATCGTTTCACCCTGCTCGGCATTGAATGCCAAGAGCTCGGGCAGCTAAACGAAATCCCCTGGCGGCGGAGACCCATTACTCTGTATTGCTGGCACAGGGCGGCACACGCTGGGCATGTGGCTCGTCCCTGTGTGATGTGCCCTCACCCGCATCCGGGGTGTGTATTTCTCTTCATTATACCATAGCAAAAACATTTTTTTTCTCAGTAAAAATTTCGTTCTTCTTTATACCATAGCAAAAACATATCTTTCTTCTCTGTAAAAATTTTGTTTTTACTTAGGCTCCTTTTACTTTCACTTGTACATTAGTTTCATAAGTATATGACTTGTAAAAATCTCCTTTCGCAGTCACATTTTAACATATGAAATTTCCCTTTCTTCTCAGTAAAAATTTCGTTCTTCTTTATAGCATAGCAAAAACATATCTTTCTTTCTCTGTAAAAATTTTGTTTTTACTCAGGCTCCTTTTACTTTCACATGTACATTAGTTTCATAAGTATATGACTTGTAAAAATCTCCTTTCACCTCCCTTAGTGGCATTTTACTCATCCTCCTTCATTTGTAAACTTATTTCATAACATATGAAATTTCCCTTTCTTCTCAGTAAAAATTTTGTTCTTCTTTATACCCCATAGCCAAAACATATCTTTCTTCTCTGTAATTTTTTTTCTTTTACTCAGTCTCCTTTTACTTTCACTTGTACATTAGTTTCATTATCATAAGTATATGACTTGTAAAAATCTTCTTTCGCCTCCCTCAGTCACATTTTACTCAACCTCCTTCATTTGTAAACTTATTTCATAACGTATGAAATTTCCCTTATTTCGTTTCCCGCCACATTTTTATTTAAATTTATATGAATAATGGTTTTAAAAGATGACAACTGTAAAACACGGTAAAGGTGAAACCACTTTTTCGGAGGGGGGTAAGTTACATGTTGAATAGGAAACCGCCCCCCTCCCCCGAAATTCATCGATAACCCTTGATTAATAAATCACACATCTCAAGGTTCCTATAGTTTAGAGATTGGGTGGCTAAGTTATTTTTAAATTAATTTTAATAATTCAAATAAATAATTTCACACTCAGACATTTTTCTTTGTTTTATGGTTTTGAGAAGCAGACTTCAACTTGCTCTATCTTTTGATCCGGAAGTCGGTTTGAAGCACCAGACATACTGTTGGAAAGTTGCTTCTGAGGATTTTACCATGAAAAATGATCTGACTTGGACTTTATATGCAAAAAATCTCCCAAACATTCAGATTTGTCTTGACCACAAGACTTCAAGAACTAAATGGCTATGTGGACAAGCAAACCTTTAGGCTATGACACTTAGTGATTCATAGGCTAAACTGACTGAAATGAATAGCAAGAGGCCAACACCACTAATTCCTATTGTAGGACCCTAACACCAACTGCACTGCTGCTAACTCTGCTCTGCGCTGCTTAGTCTCTAGCGCTCCTAGCCACTGCAACTGTCACTCTGGCACTCCTCTGCACCAACTGATCCTTGGTCCATCCTGCTACTTTTGATCTGGGCTCTCGTAGCAAGGTTCTGATCCAAGCGGTGGACTCCTCAAGGATCCTTCCCAACTGTAGTTCTTTCTAATTACAGTACTAGATCACCCCACCTCTCCCCTGGAGGTATCTAGGCAACCATGGCAAACTCCTCCTCCTCGATCTTTGCAGATGCAACCTTGAGATCATGCTTCTTGTCCTTGTCCTTCTTCTTGAGAGGACACTGCATAGCGTAGTGACCAAGTTCACCACACTGGAAGCACTTGATCGTCGAAACATCTTTCTTCTTCTTCCGCTGCTCCTGCTGCCCCTTAGATGCAAGGGTTGCATTTTCTTCCTCCTCCTTTGGCTTCGTCCCACTGTTTCTACTGCTACTATCAAGTTTGCACTTGACTAAGTCTCTCCTCATCTCTTCTTGCTGAAGAGCGACCCACATTCCTTCCCAATCCGACAATCTTTCTCTGCCCAGGATACTCTGGACAAACACTTGCCACTCTTCTGAGATTGAATTCAGGGCCAGCCTCACCGTCTCGGTAGGTTGAGGTGTTGATCCCACAACTGCCAACGAGTCTCGGATTTACTGAAGCTTTATTAGGAACAAATCAATGTGTTCCCCCTTTTGCATCTACATGGATCTCATCTTCTGCTCCAAGTACATCTTTCGTTGCTCAGAAGAACCTTCATATAGCGTGGCCAATGCTTCCCACATCTACTGAGCAGTATCCTTGCCAGTAATGTGACACACTATGTGATCTCTCACTCCGTTGAGGATCAATCGGTTGGCCTTCGCCATTTCAACATTGTACTTCTTGAGCGGATCTAGATCCGCGGGTACAGTTGCCACACTATCGACATAGGTTTTGAGGTCGTGCTCATCCACAAGGCATGAGATCCTTGCCTTCCAGAGCACATAGTTAGATGCACCCTCCAACCGATCCTGATTTCACAACCCATTAGCTGCCATCTCTGCCAACGAAATGTCGAACTTCCTCCTCTCTCCTTTGCGCAGCACTAGGCTAGCCTACGCACTACCTGCTGGAATTAGTAGATCTTCTCCTCTCTGCTGCTGCGCAGCAATAGAGAAATCAAATTCTTTGGCTAGGAATTCTCTGAGGAAGAAATTCTCTCAACAGTGTCTCCTTCTTCCTTCTGATGCTTTTCTGCCCCAACAATTGCTGCAGAAAACTGCATCTCACCAGAAAACTGCTTTGCGCTGCTCCCTTTGACACTAGCAAACTTCGATCTAGAAATCTTTCTCTCTGTCGACTCACTTAGAGAGAGATTTTCCCACGAAATTTTTTCCCTCCTAGCCTGGACTGCACAATCCTTTTGGGATTCGATTTGTCGCCTACGCGTTACTTCGACTTCCCTCCTTCTCTTCAGCACTAGGTTCTTCCAACTCTGCACTCTTGCTTCACCTATGCTTTGATAACATGTGAAAATTTGGAAGACCCAAATTTCTACTGCAACAATTGATTAAGTTTCTTCTATTTGTCATATCACTGAACAAACTATTCACTGTGTTCTACGGTGAGTATTGAAACCAATACACTATAGCCTCCAGTAATTGAATTAATATGTGGAAACAAGAATCTAAGCAAGAAAGAAATAACACACAAGTGACACTGTTATTTTTGGACCAATGTCCTCGAAAAAGTCCAATGCGACAAAACCAGTGCAGCAGCTGAGGGTTTGTATTATTAAGTAGTAGTTTTCTGAATACAATCTTTGGATGCCTTGCTAGCTATCAAATACAGAGAATATGACTGACAGATCCAACCACAAAATGGCTAGTCCCCTGCAGCCTCTGCGCAGTCACTGCATAGGCCCTGCGTAACTCCTTTTGTTAATCGATTTGCCTCTGAGACTTTGATTTCTTCCCTCTCGGTCTCACACCTCGACTTCCGGCTTTAGAACTCGACCTCTCCAACAAAATAAGGTATTTGAGACTCCCAAAGGCCTCCCACCTATTCGTGATCATGATCATGCTATTCATTTGATTCCAGGAAGTGTTCCCCCAAACATCAGGCCTTACAGATATCCATATGCCCAAAAGAGTGAAATTGAACGTATGGTTGCAAAAATGCTAGAGGTTGGTATAATTCAACCTAGTCAAAGTTCTTTCTCTGCTCCAGTGGTATTGGTACACAAGAAGGATGGATCATGGCGCATGTGTTCGGATTATAGGAAGCTCAACAAGCTTACTATTAAAGATAAATTTCCCATTCCTATCATTGATGAATTATTTGATGAATTACATGGAGCAATTTACTTCACCAAATTGGATCTTCGTTCAAGATGTCATCAAATCAGAATGAAGACTGAAGGAATTCCAAAAACAACATTTTGAACTCATGAGGGTCATTATGAATTTTTGGTTATGCCTTTTGGCCTTACCAATGCACCTTCTACATTTCAAGGTTTGATGAATTCCATTTTCAAACCCTTCCTTAGAAAATTTGTGTTAGTATGTTTTGATGATATACTAATCGTTACCAAGTCTTGGAAGGATCATGTTCAACATGTTGACATGGTGTTCAAACCAGTGTTGATAATATCGGTATCGGGAAAATATCGGCGAGGGTCCAGAAAATATCTTATCGGCAATATCGGCGAAAATATCGGCAAATATCGGCAAGCATAAAAAATGCATAATATATTCATTTTTTTT
Organism: Pinus tabuliformis; assembly: GCA_031772625.1. Classification (NCBI taxonomy): domain Eukaryota; kingdom Viridiplantae; phylum Streptophyta; class Pinopsida; order Pinales; family Pinaceae; genus Pinus; species Pinus tabuliformis. Next base: position 1,893,931,513 of record CM062817.1, on the reverse strand, counting down.
TTTCAGATTTTTAAACATATAAAGCAATAACAACATGAAATAAACACATTGGCACATAAATATGAAGAAAACACTGATATATATGATGTCAAATAGAAATGATATATCAAAGGCGATACCAAATCTTGCTGATCCCTGATAATTGTCCATTCAAGGACTCAAATGTGGAGAACCAATACAAAATAACATCACATATATAAAAGTATCTCATCATCATGAGTTACATGTAGCATAACAAATAAAACTAGCAGCTATCTATCTACTGCCCTCTCCCCCTTTTACGGGAAAACATGATGGGCTGTTTGCCAGACCTGCCCCTAGTAGTAGAAGACCCTGACCCTGCCTCTGCACCTAATGTCAAATAATGAGCGCTAGGCATGGAGCTATGCTCTCCTATATCTATAGCAGATTGTGTTGATGCTGATGCTCCCGCAGTGTCCTCCTCCTCCTGCTCCTCCTCTAAGTGCTACTGCTCCTCTGACTCCGAGTCCTCCTCTTGCTGCCCCTGCTCTAATGGATCATCTGCCACTGGCTCTAACCATGAAGGTGACTCCTCCAATATGGGCTCCTCAGACTCCACCCTCCACGGAGACAATACATCAATATTGTCTAAGAAAATGGCATCTGGATCCATTGGTGATTCTATTTTCCTCAGTCGAAGTCGGATGTTGTAATGCACATACACCAAATCGTTGAGGCGTGCGAACTCCAACCTGTAAGAGTGTCAAAAAAAGTAATGAGTCTTGACTCTTGACTCTTGACACTTGAAGGTCATAAATTAAAAATTAAAAATTACAATAAGTGTAATTGCTCAACTGAAGGCTTGAGTTCAAAGTTATACCTGTTGCACTTTTTGGCGTGTATTGTCTCAAATACACTCCAATTGCGCTCACACCCTGAAGAGCTACTTGTTTGACTCAAGATTCGTATAGCCAATTTTTGCAAATTTGGTGCCCTTGCACCATAGCTTCGCCACCAAATATCTACAACAAAATAATGAAATAAAAAATTCAAAAACTTAAAAGTTAAAACATAATTAAATTCAAATTTCTAATTTCTAATGAGTGATGACTTGTCACTTACGTGGAATGAAGAGGGCCCTTTCCCTAATGGCATCATCAAAGCCAAATAGGCCAACACAATCCTGATAACACTGTATCTCGCGATTGATTTTGCTACGAAGCTCAGGATCAGGTACCATCCTCTGAATACAGGAATGGAGCCCTTCCATCACCTCGCCATCAAAATCAAAGTTGCATTTGTATGAAAATGCGGGGTTGAGGAAGAGTGTTGCTGCATGAATGGGTCGATGAAGCATCCCTGTCCACCGACTATCGATCACATCCCATAACATCATCTGCCTATCAAGGCCAACAGAACCCTTGTTTGCATAATAGGAACGAATGGCCTCCTTGGCCCTATCCATGCCCTCATACAAATAAGGCATTGCAGGCTTCTCTCCATCCACCAATCTAAGAACCTTTACTATAGGTTCGCTAACTGCACATGCTTCTTCTACTCCACGCCAAAATGTCTCAGAGTACACCATTTTTGCAATGGCTTTCCCATCAGGTCTCCTGTTGTATCTACAATTACGCCAATCATCAGACACAAACATTTGCTTCAACTCGAACTGACATCGAAGCAAAGACTGAAGAGTAATAAAGGTTGTGGCAAAACGTGTGATGGCAGGACGCCACAACTCCTTGTTTCTAGTGAACCTCCTCATAAGGCTAAGAACAAAAGCATGATTATAAATAAACTTGGGGATGCTCCTAGCCATATCAACTGCCTCCTTGATGAAGGAGAGTTTCTCCATATCCTCAAGCAACAAATCAAGACAATGCGCTGCACATGGAGTCCAGAACAATGTGGGATGCCTCTCCATAAGCAATTTTCCGGCAGACACATAATTAGCTGCATTGTCTGTTATGACTTGCACCACATTCTGCACACCAATCTCCTGAATGAACCCATCTAACAACTCACATATCGTTGCTGCATCTTTGATATGTTCTGATGCATCCAACGATTTAATAAACATGGTACCTTTAGGACAATGTACCAAGAAATTTAGAAGGGTCCTACCCTTCCTATCTGTCCAACCATCAGACATCACTGTGCATCTAGTGACTTCCCATGTCTTTTTCAACTCCGCCAATCTAGAGTTGATGTCCTGTTTATCTGCTTGAAGAATTGGCCCCCGCAACTCCTCATATGTGGCACTTTTGTACCCTGGGCCCACAACAACAATAGCATCACACATTGGTTGCCAAAATGGATTGGTTTTTGTGATGCTGAGAGGTAAGTCGCTCCAAAAAATACACCTCCCCATGACTCTATCTGCTTCTTGCTTCTCCTTTTTTTTAACAAGCGATTTTATGCCAGGTTGTGCTCCAGCTCCTGTTCGTGGAACAAAAAATGATGACCTTGCACTCACACTAGCAGTAGCATGTGATGGTGTGCCTGTTGTGGAGCCCCTCCCACTAGGGCCACTAGGCCCACTACCCTCAACACCAAAATCAGGAGAAGATATCACGAAAGATCTACCTGCACGTTCAACTTTGTTTCTTTCCGCCTCTTCCTTCTTTCTGTCCTTTTCTTCAATTGCCTCAAGAGCTTTTTGTATAAGCTCCGGACTAGAAACTGTACAAACCCCAACATCATGTCCACTGAGTCTAGCAAGATGGTATTTCAGTCGTGTAATCCCACCTGTCATCTTGTCCCCACACAATTTGCATGTAAGATATGCATGATTTGTCCCACCATCAGGGCTCCCATACTCCCAAAATGGGTCCAAGGCTTTTGGCATATTTGTATTTTGTAGTGGGCTAACTCAAAAGGAAACCTAGAGCACCAAAAAAAATTTGGAATAGTAACTTAATAAGTAATACGAAATTTTCAAATTACAAATAACATCATTTTACAAAACAGTTTTAACTTTTTTTGCTACATTATTTGCAAATTTGCAATTTTGCAATGGGCATGAAAAAAGAGCAGACTTAAAAGTTAAGAGGGCAGTGAGCTTGTATCATGCAATAATTGCCACTTTAACCAAAGATGCCAACTTCCAAGCAATGAAAGAGCCTAAGTTCTAACAATGCAAATGATATGCCAAGGAAATGAGGTGACTGTATATCACTGTTACGTAATTAATAATAATTAATTATTAATTAATAATTATAGTTATAGTATAACCAGGCCTAGTCATAGAAGTGTAATACAAGTTGACTGTTGAATACTCTTGAACAAAAGAGTATGAACATGTTGTAACGTGAGGTATCCAAATGGCAAATGAAACACATAGCAAATTGGCACGGAATGAGAACAATTTCTTTCAGAATTATGGCAAGCATGGGAAAAATATATAACTGTTATCAATGTTTTTAAAACCGGAACCGTTGACTGGACCGGTCCACCTAATGAAACGGTTTACCGACCGGAACCGGTGTAACCGGCACTGATTTGGTCTAAACGAATCGGTTTTAAAAAAATACATTAAATAATTAATTTTTAATGAAACAAAACTATTTTTAAGATGTAAAACCATGATTCCAAGCCAATAGAGACAAAATATGCAAAGTTTGCTCATTTATATACCATGTAAAGGTGAATACATCAAAATGGCACCGAGTGCAATACATATCATCAACAAAATAGCAAAATACATAACAAATGAGGCTCTAAATGGCCTATAAAGTCCAAAAACATTGCTGCAAGCTATGAGGCCATTGGCCTACTACAAGTCTACAGTATACACATGATCAATCATCAAGTTCATTACCACTACTAGTAGTAGACACAAGATCATCATCAGGAGCTACATAGACATCATCTGGTTTAGAGTCTGAGGATGCCTCAGCCTGATCTGCAACCTCAGTATCAATGCCACCAATGACAATAGAAGTGGACCTAATGGAAGCACGAGTTTGTCGACCTGCATGACTAGTGCCTTCCATTGGTTCCTTGCCTTTCCTTGATGTCGCTATTGATCCTGGTTCTGATGCCACCACATAATCTGCTTCATCCCCCGCCAAAGCCATGTCGATATCAAAATCAACCTCAAACATAGGTTCTTCAGTCTCCTCTACCCATTCTGATGTTGGATCAATATCGTCCAACACAATGGGATCTAGATCAGGATTTTTTCTTATCATTTGGAGCTCTAATTGCATTTATTGTTTACCCCCAAACCATGAAATCCTGAAAACCATTAAGTCTGCTGAATTTTGAGTGAAATCTAAAATTCTAGTTTCTCCATATGAAATCCAATGAGGTCGAAATCAGTCTCAAACATCTTGAGTCATTTCAATGTTTCATGGTAATGTTAAAAATTTAAGTAAAAGGATGAAAATAAAAATTAAAGGAAATGTCACTTTTACTTTAAGAATTTAACATTACCATTAATTGCCAACATTGTTAGGGTTGAAACTTGAAACACCCTTAGTCCCCCCCCAAAACCCCTCAAACACAGTCAAAAACATGTTTTTTTAACTTAATGGTGGTTGTGCCTAAAACTCCGACTCGGCCGAGGGTCGACTTTGACTCCGACTCCGACTGGGTATTGACTCGACCGACTCGATTTCAATGACTCGGTCATTGTAAAAAAATACATTAAATATTTATTTTTTATAAAAACACATAATTTTAAAGATTTTCATTCATGTTTCCAAACACATAACATTAGAATATAGATAGAAGACAACATATGATCAAATTAGGCTCATGAATATATCCATTATATCAAAATGGCACCCATTGCACTGTCCAATACGTATTAGATACACGATGTTGATATAGAGATCAAAACAAAAACACATAACCAAGGAAGCTATAAATGGCCTCTACAACAAAAGTTTGTGACCAGTACTACTAGCAATTGCTAGAGTTGCCAACATCATCTGGCTCAGTGTTACTTGGGAGCGGGAGCGAAAGTGGGGAGCGAGAGCGAAAACAGGAGTGGGAGTGACATTTTCAGAAGCTCCTGGTTTGGGAGCGAATCCCGGAGGAGTTCGACAACCAATGTCACTAACATCAAGGTACATAGAGGGATTGGTGCTCTTGATTAAATACGAGTTCCATACCCTAATACATGACAAAATTCAATGGAAACATTGCAATCCTCCAATCCTGAAATCCTGAAAAACTGATAAGTCTGCTGGATTTTGAATGAAATCTAAAATTCTACTTTCTCCATATGAAATCCAATGAGGCTGGAACCACTCTCAAACATCCCGAGTCATTTCATGGTAATGTTAAAAATCTTAGTAAAAGTGACAGTTTCCTTAATCTTCATTTTCATCCTTTTACTTTAACAATTTAACATTACCATGAAATTTGAATAGCATATCAATACTAAGAGAGGGGAATGGACCCCAAATAGCAATTAACCAATTTAGAAAACACCTTGGAGTCCTCAACAATCAGCTAAATGTAAAAAAGTTAAAAAAAATTAGAAAAATCCCTGTTTTTTTTGGGTGACTGGCCAGATTTAATGACTCGGCCGAGTAGATGTGGAAACGGCCGAGTTGGCTGAGTCAGCCATGACTCGGCCGAGCGAACCGTTTCCTCCACGGAGTCATATTTCTGGGCAATGAAACGGATCAACTCGGCTGTTTCCGTTTCGAATCGGCTGAATTTTAAAACTATGTTTGTATCATCCAAGAATTGTTCATTTGTGTAATGTAAAGGAGGTTGCCCCCTCGAAGAGGCTTATTTTGAAGTCGTTGATTTATCTTTTCTTCATATTTTGTGAGCCTATGCTATGCAACGTAGCCTCTACATTGCTTCTGCGTCAGCCTCTGTTGCCCAGCGTAGCCTCTGCGCTACCTCTTCTGGATCTCTCTCTGCCTCCTCTGTAATGTATTCCTAGATCAAGAAATTCTCCAACCGGAACTATCCCTGCCCCTCACTGCAAGAAATCACTTCGATCTTCTCTCTAGCAACTGCTGCGCTACCCTCTTTGAGAAATTCGATCTCTTGATCTCTCTCCGATATCTCTTCCAAATGTTGAAGTTTCTAATTTTACTTAGTTAGAAACCCTCCATGCACTTTATTTGATTTATTCCTACCTACTTGTTTTTTTTCCTTAACAAGTTATTTACAATATAAATACTGGAAATAAACACTAGTGCATGCTCAACATATTACAGATCAACAACTAAAAGAAACAAGAGCAAACACACCACATGACACCATTATTTTTGGACTAATGTCCCCTGAAAAACCCAATGTGGGAAAACCGGTGCAGTTATCTAAGGGTTTTCTTATTAAGCAATATCAGAGTACAATCTGGGTGCCGAAATTGGCCTACCCAACAGAGAATTTCCTTAGCAGTAATACCTCTCAGTTTCTGACAAATCTACTGGCTAAAACCCCGGATAATCCTTCCGGCAGCTACTCAGCACCAATCTGCCCCAGAAAACCCAACGTCTGCCCAATCTAGATTGCGTCAGCCTCTCCTAGCCCAGCGCTGGCACTGCGTCAGCCTATCTTGGCCTGCGTCAGCCCCAGGAGGCCCTACGTCAGCTCTCTGAGCCTTTGCGTTAGCTACGCTGGCCCCTCTAGTGCTCTGCGCAACACTTAGCTGCCTCTGTGTGACCTTCCGTGAGCACTCGCTGCTCCTGCGTCTCTCTCTCTAGCTGCTCTGCTGCTATCTCGACACTATCTCTACCTCTCTGTCTCTCTATACTCAATGCACCTCAGTTGCTCTCGCGATCACTGATTCTATCTCTCTTAGCAAACCTTGCTCTAGAGAATAGAGTGACTGATCACTCTGGTGTATTCTCCAAGTGACCCTCAAGCCTCCTCTTATAATTTGCCTGTTGACATCTCAACAGCCGAGATTAAGTCCCTAATCAACGGCTAAGATTAGATCTGGCTTGATCCATGTCTTTTGGACCACTCTAACACAGATTCATATTAATACACATTAATATTTTATTTTCCCTAGGTTTAGACTTAGGGACTCCCTTAAAAATATTAATTATTTTAATATCTCCTGATCTGTTTAGAATTTGCCCAAACCCTTTTTGGGTATTGGAGATCTCATGTGCCCCAACCTCTCCACCAAATTTTGTGGCTAGAGCACATCCGATGCTACCCCAAATCAACACCAAATGCCCATCAAGACTCCTCTTATAATCCTTCAGTTGAGAACCAACGGCTCATATTAGATTTTAATCAATGGCTCAGATCATTTTGGCTTGATCCTCGTCTTCTTCTAGAAGTTTCATCCACAGTTTGGTTAATACCCTTTAATTATTTTAATTTCTTAAGTTTAGACTTAGGCACCCATAAAAAACATGGCTTCTTTCCTGTGAATGCTTCTTCACGTGTCATATTCTCAAGGATTCTACTAGGACTTCTATTTTGTATATACACTGTATTGGAAAATCAATGCAAATAGATTAGGGTTTGATTCTCCTTTCTTGATAATTACTTGTGAGTTGTGTTGACTTCTTTTACTTCTTTATTATCTTATCTTTCATCATGTGATTACCATATTATGTGTGTATGAAGATCACAAAACCAGAGACACAAGATGTAGGCACTATGCTAGGGCAAAACCCCCCTCAAGGGGAAACCCCAGTGAAAAATTCTTCCTTTCAGTAGTATTCTTTGAGACTCTTCACCCTAGACAAGGACCAAACCTTCCCTCCACACCAAGTTAGCCTCCCAGATCTTTGCCCTCTTTTCTAGCAACTTCGACTATGCAACAACTTTTAGCATCAATGAAACTTGGAAGACTTCGATCTTATAAATTAGGTCATGAAATAGAGTGAAAAAGGCACCAAAAGTTCGATTTTCTTCTTCTCCTTAGACTCCATCCAACTCGCACTTCCTTCAAATTCCTTAGACCCACTTCGACCTACTTTGCACTTTTCTAGCTTCTCATAAGATATCAAATTAGCTTAAGATGAGATGCTCCAAATGACTTCAACTTGCTTCTATTTATAGGCTCCAAGTGAGGTCGAATTACTGTCCTTAGGCCGAGTTGATCTCTTCTAGGCCGATTTGGTGTGGAAGATACATAAATTATATTTGACTCAATAGTAAGCCTTTTTACATGATTCAAAAGCCCATGAAGGATCTCTTTGAATATGCAATGACTCTATAAAATCAATATTAATCCTAGGAGTCCACAATGGGGACTTTGACTAATATAATGATGACCCAAGCATGAAACCCATGCTATAATAAGTCATTGTTACAATAATAAAAATTCTTTTCTTTATTCTTTTGACAAGTACATTTCATGATGACTCAAATACATTAATGAAGACTGAACCTAGTTACATTTTCCGACATAATGTTGTCATTGCTGCTTCTCCCCATAGAAACTTTGGTAGATCTTGATAAAAAATCATAGTTCGTATACATTCTTCATGTGTTTTATTTTTCCTTTCTACAACTCCATTATGCTCGGGATTGTAGGGAACAATGAGCTCCCTCTTAATTCCTTCTTCTTTACAATATGCAATTAGTTCTTTTGAAGTGTATTCCCCACCATTGTCGGATCTCAAATTCTTTATCTTTCTTTCGGTTAAGGTCTCCATTTCAGATCTAAATTCCTTGAACTTTTCAAATACTTCATCCTTTGTCTTGAGAAGGTAGAGCTATGTCTTTCTAGAGTGATCATCAATGAAGGTCACGTAATAAAGATGACCTCCAAGAGATTTGTTAGACATAGGCCCGCACACATCGGAATGAATGAGGTTTAGTATTTCCTTAGACCTTGTATCACTGCTTGTAAAAGGCTTCCTCCTATTCTTTCCCAAAGCACATCCCTTACATACTCCTTCACGATCTTCTTTGATGTTGCGGATGCCATTTACCATTTGATTAAGAGAAGGAATGATCTTGTAATGTATATGCCCATATCTTCTATGCCATAATTCGATAGGATTGATCTCCGTGTGAACTAGGGCTTGAGGAGATGGTGTTATAACTCTATATAGCCTTCCTTCACGTACTCCAGTAACTCTTGCCCTGTCAATGTTTGAATCTTTTCCCCAAACCAAAACTTTACCATCTACAAAGGCAACCCTATCTCCTTTATCTTCTAAACAAGAAATTGAAAGTAAATTCTTTTTCAAACCTGGAACATAGAGTATATTGTTAAGGTGTAGCTTTGCTCCATTTTCCATGATGTAGATCCAAGGCCCTCGACTGCATAATTGTTGTTGTCTCCTAGCTCCACTGCATGAGATGATGGTTCCTTTGATAGAGTGTGAAGTTGTCCACTTTCTCCCGGCATATGTCTTGATGCTCCACTATCAATGATCCATGCATTGTCATCATCAAGAGTACCTGTAAGTGCAGCCAAGAACCCTTTGGTTTTGACTTTCTTCAAGTAACTTGTCATAGAGGGAGTAACCTTTCCTTTCAATCCAACAAAGTGATCTCCAAATTTCTTCGACCTTAGCTCTGATAGCTGAGAAATCAATGTAGTATGGTTTAGGGTTTGATTCCTCTTTCTTGATAATTACTTGTGAATTATGTTAGCCTCTTTTACTTCTTATTTAGTTTATCTCATCAAGTAATTACCAAATTATTTGTGTATGAAGATCACAAGAACAAGAGACACAAGATGTAGGCGCACAGCCAGGGAAAAACCCCTATAAGGGGAAAACCCAGTCAAGAACTCTTCCTTCAGTAGATTCAAATCAAGATGAGACACTTCCAGACTTCTAGACCTAGACAAAGACCTCCTCCAATCACCAAGTCATCCCTTCCTCCTTGTAGATGTCATTTTCTCAGCCTTCCAAGTGTCATTTTCTCATCCTTCCAAGTGTCAATGCTTCAACGCTTCAGATCAGAATTTCGGCCCTAGCTTCAGCCTAATATCTTCGCACGTGTGAGAGAAAGGTAGCCCAAAAACTCTATTTTCTTCTTCCCAACTTCTTTCCTTCTTCTCCAGCAACTTCGCACTCTTTTCCAGCTACTGCTTCTTAGAGATTGAACTTGTTGATGATGCTCTCCAAATGAAGTCGAGTTGCTCAATATATAGGGTTCTTGTGAGGTTGAATTTCCCTAATCCAGGCCGGCTTGTTGAGGGCAGCGCTGACGTGGTGTCGAGGTGACAAATTATCCTTTTGACTGAAAAAGTATTCTTTTTACATAATACAAAAGCCCAAGAAGGGTCTAATAATAATGACAATGACTCTAATTACTCAAGACAAAACCTAGAAGCCTTCAATGGGGGCTTTGACCTAGAAAACATTGACCCAAGCAAGAAATCTATGCTTTAATAAGTCATTTTCTTTTGACAAGTACAATTATGAAGACTGAAGCTAGTTACAGTCGTCAACATCATGGAGGATCAGGTGTCTAAGTCTAACATATATTTTCATCATCTTGAGCCCTAAACTTAGAGTACCTTTATAGGTGAGTACTGGGAAGCCTCCCTTGTGGTGAAATTCCACTGAAGAGCAGGAGGAAAATTGCTGAGGTGACAGTGGCAATCTCCCTCATTGTTGCTACAAGGTCTGGCCCTTGTCTTGTGAATCCTCTCACAAGGCCAACTATATTTTGGGGCAGTAGGGACCTTCTCTCGGAGATAGAACCCCCTCTTGTAGTCGGTTTAGTGCTAGTAGCTTCTTGATCTGGCTTTTTGCTCTAGCAAAGTTGGCATGTTTTACATGTTTGTTGCTAGCTGTCTCAGCGATACCATGGCTTGTATTACACTTTATTCTTTGACACCCTATATGCCAAGTTTTGATAGGCTAGGTTTTGGCCTTGTGGCCAGTGCTTGTGGTCACTGTTTTCATGACCCTTTCCTTCATATAAAATGCATGTATTTTCATTTTGTATATTGTAATAGAATAATGAAAAAGTTTATCAATTAAACAATTAAATTAAAAAATGGTACTTGTAATCACCAACGGATGTTGTAGTCACAATGTTCTGAGTTATGTGTGAGCCGTGAATTGAGGCTGAAGCATCTAAAGAGGGGAAGGCATGTAGCATACCTATGTAAGGCATAAATAAGACTTGTGATCACATGAGCACTGAGTTAGACATTTTCTAAGATTCTGCGATGGTTCATACCAATAATTAGTGACTTCAACTGCCAAAGAAGAGACCCACCCTTCCTGTTTTTTCTGGGGATCCTGCATATAATACCTTGTTGAATTCCTTGTTAGCACTTTTTGAAGACAATAAGAAAGCCTATTGTGGCAACTACAATATACTACCTTACAGTTCAAGGCTCAAGCTCTAGCAGTCATTGCATATATAAATAGAATTTCAAAAGATAATGATTTCGGCTTTACTTTGGATGAGAGTAATGAGGTTGCTTTTTGGTGGTTAAACTTTATGAAAATCCGTCTTCAGATTTTGTTTACCGCTTCTTTGTCATTTCTCTTTTATGTGTATAACCCTATTCAGTGGTTTGAAACCTCTAAACAGACATACTTTCTTTGCAGGTTATTGTTGCACTGAACTTATACAGGTTTCTATTGATGAAAGAGAAAAATGGTAATCTTACCCCACTTACACCCTTTGTCCATCATCGGGTGTAAATTACTCCATGCCTTTCTTGTTTGTGTGATTGATTTGAAAACCGTAGTAGGCTGATGATTTATTTTTATCTATGTTATAGTGGGTTGGAAACGTGGTTTTCTAGAGTTCAATAGTGTGGTGCAACATATTTTTGTGTATATTTCAGAATTTTTAGTCATATACCAAATGGCTCTGATTTTGCTTCTAATGATATTATAAGTTTCAATAAGCATTGTGTGGGTTTCTGTACCTTCATTCCTTTAGATATATCCTAATTTCTCTTAGTATGGGATGAGTGGGCTCTACATGCTTTTGCCACATACATTGACATATGGAAGGAACTCTAAGGGGTGTCAGATATAGTTATATGGGCCAAATCTGTGATAACTTATGTTGAGTTGCTATCACCACATAATAAGGTCTTTGGACATGCTCACCATATAAAATGTGTGGTATCATTATCTTGGTATATGAAGGATTATCTATGATGATTGGAGTTTGTTTGATTCTATTTTAAAATGTCTGCATATTTTGTTGCTTCTGTAGTTGTCCTTCCATGCATAGTTGCTACTGCATGACATAGATGGTAGAAGCTAGTTGTTTTTTGGTTATCATATTATTCTTTTCTATGTTAGCCATTTAAATTTGCAAGTGAGAAATTGTGTGACACATCTTCGTATTTTTTATGAATGCTCTGTTACCACTCCAATGTATATGACAAAGTAAAACAAGAAAAACATTAAAAGCATGTACATACATGTAATAGAATATATCCAACCATCCACAATTGACAAAAGAGAAGCTCCAAGATAAGATAGACCAATATCCACACATCAACATTCATCCATAAAGCTCTAATTCATCCTCTAGAAAAAGTGTGAAATTCTCAAGAGTGAGAAAAGATCCAATCCAAAGTGATGGTGAGCAAATGAGCTCATCTCTCTTGTATTTATACACAACTTATGAGTTTGAATTAACCTCCTCGGCCTACATAAGCCCCAAAAATAAAATAATGTTCTAATAGTTCAACTTTTTGTGACAAGCCCACCAAACTAGCTCATAAATGAAAAAGCAAGCCTCCCAAGTGGTCAAATAATAATCTATGCATGTCATAGGGCTCTCTAAGAAGCCTAATGAGGTCCATGGGTTCCACAATAAAGAGTAGGACCCTCAAAAGCAGTGGACAAGGGGGTGGCCTTTTGTAATAACATGTGGTGCTCAAATGAGATGTGGGGGCACACAAGTATCCTCATGGGTCTCCAAACAAATCGAAGATGCCTGTAGATCGCCTGCAAGGGCGAGGATGATGGTGTAGGTGATGCCACATAATCATGCAAGTCATGGATCATCTGTCAAGTGTATGGTGCAAATTTGGGGCCAGCTGGGCATGATGGATCAGGTGCATCTCCATCGTCCAATAAGTGAACCACGAGCAATCTCTGAATGGCTGTGGGGATCCATGGAGTGTTGTTTGCTGTTGTGGAGGCCCATGGCTCTCAACGCACACCCTACAAGTGTCAATGTAGCCCTCTGAAGGATTAGGACCCTGTATAGGGAGACCAAACCCAAAATGGAGACCATCTGCAATCCTGCATAAGATCCAAAGCGTCCCCTAGCCTTCCAGTACAACAAGTCATTAGAGAAATCGAGTAAATGAGCTTACCAATCATGGACCACACGTGGGGACTTCATAATGGCCTTGCTCTTCCATAATGGGCTTCTGGATGTGCCAATGTCCCCTAAAATCCAAATGAGGGTTAACCAATGATCGTATTAGGTAGTTTCTATTTCTAAAGGGGATAATATAGTCAAGGCAAATCCTTCAAAAGGTGGTGGCATGTGATAGATGGGTGAATGAAGTGGGAATGAGAAGGGGCAACCCTGAGTCACATGCTAGGGTACAAGGGTAGCAAATAAGAGTGGAGCCCACACTTGGGTTTACAATGTATAGGAGGGGGGCAATCGTCATACATGAGGTGCCTCGACCTTGATTTTTTCCACCCTTACGCCTTTTTCCTTTTTATGATTTTCTTTTATTGACTACTTGGGGCTCAAGGGGGTAAGAGCATGGTGTATAAGATATAGCAGTGAATATCCCCTTTAAAGGTAGGATGGTTCATTTCCCACTAGGGGTTGGGACAGTCATGGGTTCCTATATGATGAAGGAGGTTCATAGAACCTATAAGAACCAAGGTGATGGCCATGATGATGGGGTAGAGCTCATGTATTGGCTTTTGCCCACGTGCTAAATGGGCTTTGTCTCGACCATCTTTTGCATTTTGTGGTACATTTTCCTGTTGAATGTGACCAAATATGCTTTTATCTTTTCTTTTAGCTGCATCAACCTTCAAACTTCATTCCAGGGCATGACCCAAGGTGTGGGCAAGGGGAAGGGGCAATCTAATTTTATGTGGACCTAGGTGGGAGAAATAATGAATGGGGTAGTGATGAGTGGAAAGAGGGTAATATAAGCAGATAAGGGAGCGGGACCACGCAACCAAAATTGGTGTTTCCCATGAAATACCCTCCCTAAAGCCAAATGGTCAGTAAAAGAGATCCCACCGGACTAGAATACAAGGTTAATATCCAAAAGGGGTCTAGGGGACAAGGGCACAGACCTAACCCATTCTTTCCGCCGAATCCCCCCATTAATCCATGCCCAGAAGTGTCCATGATAAACAAACTACAATATTCAATTACCAAATGTCAAGGCATACCTTTAAGTTCGGGAGCCCACCTTCAAACATACGATCATGGCAGATGGGCGAGGGAACACATGGCTGGCTCAGGTGGTAGAGAAATGGCACAATGAGCTAGCTGGTGGTTGTTGGCTGCTGGTTGAGTTCCATCTTAGAGAATTTTTTTCCTCCTAGGGATATCACCCACAAAATGGTGGGTAACATTTGGCTCCAACTAGGACGTGATCTCTTGAAGAAGTGGGCGAAGCCTACTCGAACGAGAGGTCGCGAGAACTCCAACAATCTCTTGGTTACCGTAGACTTGTCACTTGCACATATAATAGATGGAAAAAAACGGGGCAACATGCTTTCATGGCATCTTATGCTCACACATGCTATATGTTAGGCCTTAAAATCAACAGAAAATAAAATATGCAAATATGCATCCATCTACCATGAGCAATATCATATGATGTTACTTCTAATGCAAAAATCATCATGCAATGCATCCTATCCTAACATGCATGTAGTAAGGCTAATGCTAAGTGTAATCATAAAGCCAACGCAACCAACATATCATCAAGTCAATGTAAATATGCCTGTCTACATGATTACTTATGCAGCAAACCCGAACACATGGAGGATATTGCGGGGGGAGGTGGGAAAATATGATGCCCACACATGGATGATTATGCGAGAAGAGGCAAGAAACAAATGTAATCTAGTTCACGAGATCTTCTCTTGCAACCAAAATATAGAGATGTCAACAACCAAGCTCATAACCTTTTGATGGATGGCAACCTCTGGCATATCACTTCCACCATTGTCCTTATTATTTACGTCATGGCTTATGGCCTTCATTGGGTTATGATTAGTAGGTCAGGGAGTCTGATGATATGGAGAAACACAAGTAGATTGCACATGATGATTACGCTGGAGAGGGGAGACTATGGAGTGATCAAAACCTTGAGGGTGCGTCCAAGGAGGAAAAGTATAACCAATGAAAGGCTTCTCCTTGACACGATTCTCAAGAGGGGGGAAGGGCTCATAGTTACTTGAGATCATATGACTAGGGGCGAGGGAATCACTTGATGATGAGTCAAGATGATGACCAATAGGAAAAAGGGAGAAAGGAATATTGTATTCAAGGGGTCGCGCTTTCCAAAACCATAATCTAAAGGCTCAAGTGATTTGAACATACAATCATACTCAGGAGAAGTCGGAGCCCTATCAATGTCCTTAATATCAAAGATTGGGTCTCTTCTAAAAGGAAAATTGGTCACTTCCAACTGCCCCACTTTATGCGAAGGAAAATGAAGATTCTCCTTCCCAAGGGTATCAATGGGTATGCCATCATAAATAGTGCCCAAGGGGAAGGGAAGACCAATCTCATTCTCATCCTTCTTGTCGCTGTTGTAAATGGGAGCACGATCAAATTGAGGACCAACAATTTCCTATTTCTCCTTTTCAATGTGGAAATAATCTTCAATGTCATCTTTCAGGGGCTGATTGGATCATCTATCTCAAGGTTTTCAAAAGAGGATTCATTGGGAGTAATATCTCTGAGAAAGGTAGCGTTTGTCTCAATTTCACTTTCCATAAATTCATCCTTCCCAGCACATGTGTCCTCAAAATCGTCATTTTCATCATGTGGACCCAAGGGGGACTCGTCTTCTTGCTTGTTACCTCGATTCTTAATGTCTTGATGATGCTTAATGAAGGCTTCCTCTTGGATGCTTAATGCAGGGTATACTTGAAAATGTCTAAGAAAGCCGTCAACAAACTCTTCAATAGATGAGATGCTCCTAGGTTCATGATCATGCAACCATGAGTTATGACCATCGAGAGATCCCATGAACATTAACATAAGGACATCTTGGTGGACAACCTTCTCTCTTGAAGCATGTGCATTAAATCTTTCTACGTGGTCAATTGCGAAGAATGGATCACCATCAAACACGGGCACCCCGCATACCATCCTTCCCGCGACATGGTTAGGATGTCCATGCTGGCAATGTCCAAAGCGGGAAATTTACGAAGGAATGACAACCTATTTGAGGTATACATGAAACATATGTAGGAGTCGCCTGGGTGAAATTAAAGATTCCTAGAAAAATGCTTGCTTCACCCTACAAGCATCGACCTTAAAGTTCAATGAAGAACTAGGGCTTCGTTCTTCCAATGGAGTCGCAAATGATGATATGTCAATGTCGTATGGGGAACAAAACACATGTTTCACATCCCCGACAATGACGCCAAAATGTTCCCGCTCAAATTAGCAGGGGACCTAAGGGGGATCCCTAAAGGGAAAATGCTAGGCCAAGGGCAACAAATGGAGACTTAGCCCACTGTCACCTCAGCTAAGGCTCCCTTCTATTTACGGACTTTCACCGATGGGAGGAGACCCGGTATATTATGGAGTCACCGATGAAGGATAAGTCAATGAAATGATGTGGAGTGACCCAAACAATCCCTTTCCCAAAAGAGTTAGAAGGATAAGGCTTGCTTGCTTCCTAAGCAAAGTACAATGTCTTCTAGGGAAAGGAAAGGAGGATTCAAGGGTTAGGTTTATGGGATATAACTTATGAAGGAACTTCCCAATCCCTAAAATCCTTATTGTAATTGGTATCTCGAGTGGTTCTTGAAGAATTGTCTTTTCAAAGGAATGGGACCACATGAGTCCAAGTGGATCTAATCTCAGGTAGGGGGAATGAGTATAGCAACCAATGATGTTGTTACCCTAGATAAGGTGGGGAAAGGATCAAAGAAAGAATTTTCACTTGAAGGTGTTGATTTGATCCTATGAGATACAATAGCCTTGGGGATGCTCAGGCGAAGTTTGATCCCAGAGCTAGGGCTTGGATTTTCTCCCAACTCCACCATCATAATGGTTTCAAAATTGGAGGAGACCTTGAGGAAACGCCAATGCAGGAGACCCTAGGAGATCAAACTTTTTGGAGGGTTAGTTATTCGGGAAATTGATACCCTAGGTGCCCCAACCTGGCTAGACCTAGAAGAAGGTGAAGGAATGTGATTTTTGGTAACCACCTTTTGGTAGATCAATGCCTTAGTCTTTGTGAGAATGGAGTCTATGATGAATATGAGTAGGATTTATTGGTTCCCAGTCAAGGAGGCCTCAAGACCACTTCGCTAGCCTTCTAGTTCAAAGAGAAGCAATCCTGCAACTTTTATACTTTGATGCACAATGGGAATAGCTTATCAAGTTCAAATTCTTTGATAGAATAACCCCTAGGAGATTTCGTTCATATTACATGGCCCACACATTGAGAGATGTTATAATAGAGACAAAATTCCACAATTTTAAGCAGTAAATGCATGCAGCAATTAGACCTAGAACAACGAAAATCTCAATCCAATGTATATGACAAAGTAAAACAAGAATAACATTAAAAGCATGTACTTACATGTAACATAATATATCCAACCATCCACAAGTGACAAAGGAGAAGCTCCAAAATAAGATAGACCAATATCCACACATCAAAATTCATCCATAAAGCTCCAATTCATCATCTAGAAAAAGTGCGAAAATCTCAAGAGAGGGAAAAAATCCAATCCAAAGTGATGATGAGAAAATGAACTCATCTCACTTGTATTTATACACAACTTAGGAGTTTGAATTAGCCTCCTTGGCCTACATAAGCCCCAAAAATAAAATAATGTTCTAATAATTCAAATTTTAGTGACAAGCCCACCAAACTAGCTCATAAATGAAAAAGTAAGCCTCTCAACAGGTCAAATAATAATCTATGCATGTCGTAGGGCCCTCTAAGAGGCCTAATGAGGTCCATGGGTGCCACAATAAAGAGTAAGATCCTCAAAAGCAATGGACAAGGGGGTGGCCCCTTGTAATAAAAATGAGATGTGGGGGCACACAAGTATCCTCATGGGTCTCCAAACAAATCGAATATGCCTGTAGATCGCCTGCAGGGGCTAGGATGATAGTGTAGGTGATGCCACATCATCATGCAAGTCCTGGATCATCTGCCAAGTGTATGGTGCAAGTCTGGGGCCAGTTGGGTATGATGGATCAAGGGTATCTCCATCATCCAATAAGTGAACGATGAGCAATCTTTGAATGGCTGTGGGGATCCATGGAGTGATGTTTGCTACTGTGGGAGCCCATGGCTCTCAACGCAAACCCTACAAGAGCCATTGTAGCCCTCTGAAGGATTAGGACGTCGTATAGGGAGACCAAACCCAAAATGTTGACCATTTGCAATCCTGCATAAGATCCAATGCGTACCCTAGCCTTCCAATACAAAAGTCATTAGAGAAATCGAGTCAATGAGCTTACCAATAATGGACCACAGGTGGTGACTTCAAAATGGCCTGCCCTTCCATAATGGGCTTCAGGATGTGCCAATGTCTTCTAAACTCCAAATGGGGTTAACCGATGATCATATTAGGTGGTTTCTACTTCTGAAGGGGATAATATAGTCCAATTACATCCTTCAAAAGGTGGTGGCATGTGACAGATGGGTGAATGAAGTGGGAATGAGAAGGGGCAACCCTGGGTCACATGTTGGGGTGGTAGCAAATAAGAGGGGAGCCCACACTTACGTTTATAATGTATAGGAGGGAGCAATCGTGGTACATGAGGTTGCTAATCAAGGTTGTCATTGATGTCAATATGGCATTGACCGAGATGGAAAATATTCTTGAGATGCCTGGTTCCAAGTGATGATGTCATGACTCTTGTTTGATAAGGATGCCATCAATTAATATGTCAAGCCACTAATGAAGAAGTCTTAAGAAGTGCCAAGTGCCAAATGCCAATCACGTGCCTTATTTGATGATCTAGACCTTAACCCTTGATGACATATGGAGGACTACACTTGATGAATGACCACACTTGATGATGGCACTTGATGAGGTCTTGATAACATGGTTGGAAGACTAGATGATGACGTGGAAGATCTCATTTGATGGTTGGAAGACTACCTTGGAACTTTCCTAATGATGTTGCCTATGACATATCACTGCACCATTATATGATGACATGGGATGATACACTCATTGCTGGATACTATCATGATGACATGGATGTTCTACATGATCTTATGATGATGAAGAACCCAATCAATGGAGAAGCCATACTGTCCCAAACATTCCTCATGCTGTCCCAAACTTTTTATGCATAAAATTTAAGGACATACGCAAAGAAAAAATATTTTTGCCACCTTAGAGGCATCTTTTATCAATGGGACCTAGACCATCTTAAAGAGGATTTTTTCCTCTTTCTAATGAGCCCTTACTTGCCCCGAAACTCCTAGTGGTTACTGAGAAAATTAATTTTTAATTTGAGAAATATATATTTTAATGCAAGCGACATGAGCCGACTCATGCAACTTGGCCTCTCATTCAAGTGATGTGTCTCCTAACCTTAACGCAAAACCAATATAAATATAAGTTCATCTCCTCATTCTAGCTATCAGATTCAGTGATCTTTTCTGAGATTGAGCACCAAAATGCAGACAAGAATTATAGGAGCAAATAAGATGCCGAGGAGGACATTGAAGTTTACTATTTGGGCAACTTTTTTTAAGGAATTCGTGGTCGAAGTTGTTGTGGTCGAAGCTGTCGTAGTTGTCGTGGTCGAAGTTGCCGTATTTGCCGTGGTCGCTGCTGCCGTAGTTGAAGTTGTCGTAGTTGTGTGGTTGAAGCTATCGTGGTTGAAGTTACCGTAGTTGTCATGGTTGAAGCTATCTCAACTGTCGTAGTTGAAGTTGTTGTGGTTGAACCTACCATGGTTGAAGTTGCCATAGTTGTCGTGGTTGAAGCTGCTATGGTTGAAGTTGTCATAGTTGTCGTGGTTGAAGTGTTGATTTATTGCGATTGGACAAATAGAGTTTGTTGAAGTCTCTTCTTGAGAACAGAATAGGGCAGAGTTGGAGAACTTTGTGAAGCAGCATATTGAAGATTTGTGGAGATCGTTGAAAACCATGATACATTGAAGCTATCATGATGTGACCTTGAAAATGTTGAAATTTGGTACCGGAGGACAGGTGGTTCCCTTAGGCTTTGATCTTTGGCCTAGGGAAAAGTGTCCAAAAGAATTTAATTTTTCTCCTAAAGTGACTTTATAATTTTATAAAGTTAAATCTAATTTAAAAGTGACTTTAAGTGATAAAGTTATTAAGTCTACTTTTAAAGTGACTTTTATAAAGTCAATGAAAAATTAGAAAGGAAAAGTGACTTTGGAAATAAATGACTAAGTGGGTCTTTATTAAAGTGGAGTGAATTAAAAAATAGAAAGTGAGATTTAAATGAGCATTTAATCTCAACCATTGATCTAAATCTATTTCAGCCATTGGATTTAGAGATCACCCAAAAGTCACTTGGAGTTATATTAAAGGAGGAAAAGGAGGAAAAGGTCATTCATTCTTTCATGAGCAGATTGGAAGAAGGAGAGCAAGAGAGCAAGAGAGATTTCTGAGCAGGAAGGAGAAGGAGACAGCAGCTTGGCACACATTCCAAGGCAGCAGTTGAGCAGATTTGTACAGCTGATTCAGCACATAATGAAAGGCATATTTTTGCACAAACATCGAGGAGCAGTTTGCTGATTTTTCTGCACACAAAACGAAGGTCGTACAACATTTATTGCTGTCCTGTTTGCTGTAATTTCCAGATTGCTGTGAGGCACGGGAAAGGAGATAAGTTGTAAATTTGCTTGCTGATTTTTGCTGAATAATTCTCACTGTAAAAAGGCAATTTTCAGAAATAAAGAAGAGCTTTCAAACTGGTTTTCCCCAAGAGTTGTAGGGGGTTTTTCCAGGGTCAAGTTGACCAAAAATATCAGTGTTTTAATGTGTTTTAATGGCTGTTTTTAATTGCTGATTTTTATTTCTGCAATTTCCAGCATTCTGAAAAATTTCCAGAATTTGTGTTTTCAGCGATATTTATTTTTTTCAGTCTGTTAAATGTATGGTTATGGGAATGGGCATTTAACTACATGGGAGAAATAAGGTGAAACTGAAAACCGGGGTGGGAAAACAGAAATTTTTACATGGTATTAGAGCTTGAGTGCTGAAGGGCAGTTTGGGACAGCAAAAGGAAAAATTACAGCTGCTGATTTTTCACTCAGAAAATTCCAGCAAGCTGATTTTTTCATAAACAGCAGTTTTACCTTTACCTACAACAGTGCTATTTTTCAGATTTAGGACAACAGGATGTCATTGGGATTGAGGGTGGAGGATAGGCTGGATGGGCATACAAATTACAGTGTTTGGAAGGAGAGAATGCAGAGTATCTTTGAGGAAGCAGAAGTCTGGGATATCATGGTGCATACCGCACAGAACCCTGTTGTTGTGCCTACTGATATTACTCAGTTGGCTGAGTATAAAAAGAAGAACAATAAGGGTAAGAGGTTGATTTTAGACGGAATCAAAGACCATTGCATTCCTCATGTGAGAGTAAAGAGCAATGCCCATGAGATGTGGACAGCATTGTCCAATCTCTACCAGAGTACCAATGAGAACCGGAAGATGGTCCTGAAGGAGAAGCTGAAGGACATTAAGATGGGTAATGATAGTGCAGCTGGATATCTCGCAAAGATTACCAATGTGAGAGATGAGTTGGCAGCGATTGGAGAGGCCATTCCATCCACTGAGTTGGTGCGTATTGCAGTGAATGGCCTCCCCCGTTCATGGTTGAACTTTGCTGATGGGGTTTGTGCACGTGAGACCCTTCCCACATGGGAGAGGTTTTGGGATGATTGCATTCAGACAAAGATTAGGAAAGGACAGCTTGGGGCAGCCAAGCCAGTTGAGCAGGATGAGGATGTAGCACTGGTGGCAAGAGGCAAGAAAGGCAAAGGTAAAGGTAAACAGGGTAACTCACAGAAGGACTATTCCAAGGTGAAGTGTTGGAGTTGTCAAAAGATGGGACACTATGCAGTTGTGTGTCCGGAGAAGAAGAAGAAGAAGGGGAAGAACCAGGACGTGGCAGCTTCAGCAGAGATTGAGGACTTTGCTGGTCGTTTTGACCGAGAGTTTGCGTTCACTACGTGTGAGTCCTCTAGTACAGGATCACCTGCCACACAGGTTCAGAGGGAGCATGCTTTTCCCTCGATTAGCGGAGCATCTTCAGGTATCTGGTATGTGGACAGTGGGGCTTCACGTCACATGACAGGAGTCCGTAAGTACTTCTCAGAGCTTTCAGAGAGTGGCACTGATATTGAGGTAGTACTCGGTGATGACAGAGTTGTTAGAGCGGTCGGGGTGGGGACAATGACATTTCAGAGGGAGTCCAAACCTCCCTTGAAGGTGTCAGAGGTTCTTTATGTGCCAGGGATGAGGAAGAACCTCATATCCGTCTCAGCTTTGGAGGACAGGGGATATGACGTACTGTTCAGGGGAGGACAGGTGTTGATGTATCCCAGTGGCACTCCAGCTGATTCAGCTAGAGTGATAGGTGTACGCCATGCAAAGGTGTACAAGTTTGCATTTCAGCCCCTTTTGGCATTGAGCAGTAGTACCGACAGCAGAGCTAGCAGTTCTAAGCCGTGTGAGATTTGGAACCGAAGATGGGACATATGTATCATGGAGACTTGAGGACATTGCGGGAGATCACTACAGGTGTGCCAGATTTCAGTACTGATCACTTTGATACTTGCAGAGGTTGTGCGATGGGCAAGTTTGCCAAATCCCCTTTTCCCAGCAGTGACAGCAAGGCGACGGGGATACTTGATTTGATTCATTCCGATGTGAGCGGTCGGATGTCTCATGTTTCCTTGAGTGGATATGAGTATTATGTTTTATTCATTGATGATCACTCCAGGAGGACCTGGATTTATTTTTTGAAGAACAAGAGTGAGGTCTTCAAGCGGTTTCAGGAGTTCAGAGCTCTTGTGGAGACTCAGACAGGTCGAAAGATCAAGTCCTTGAGGTCGGACAATGGAGGAGAGTACACCCTTGGAGAGTTTGTTGACTATTGTGCGGAGGCAGGCATTAGGAGGGAGTTCACTGTTCCTTACAACCCCCAGCAGAATGGGGTTGCAGAGAGGAAGAACAGATCCATCATAGGGGCTCCCAAAGCCATGTTACATGATCAAGGGTTGCCATTGTTCTTGTGGGCAGAGGCCTGCAACACAGCTGTTTACTTGCAGAACAGGAGTCCGCATCGTGCCTTGGGGCACATGACTCTTGAGGAGGCTTTCTCTGGGAAGAAACCTGATCTTGGTCATCTTCATATCTTTGGATGCATTACATACTCTTATATACCCAAGGAGGAGAGGACCAAACTAGAGCCCACCGCAGAGAAGGGTATCTTTGTGGGCTACAATGAGACCTCAAAGGCCTTTCGGATTTACATTCCTGCACAGAGGAGAGTTGTTGTCAGACGGGATGTGAAGTTCGAGGAGGACAGGGCCTTTAGGAGGTCACGGGAGTTAGAGTATCTGGATCAGCCAGACCCTCAGCAGCAGTTGAGTCAGTCACAAGGATCTAGTGGGCAGGGATCAGGAGGATCCGGAGGTACATCTATGAGAATGTCAGGTCCATCAGTGAGCAGTGGCTCGCCGAGCCAGAGGGGTGGTGCTCCGGGCAGCATGCAGAGCAGTTCACAGAGCAGTTCACTAGGGAGTCCATTGATGGACAGTTCACACGATACCTCAGCTTCTACAGGTTCAGGTGCAGGCAGGAGGACAACAGACAGACAGTCAGGAGTTCAGGCTACTGATGGTGATGAGGAGGAGTTTCATTCTCCTATGGGAGAAGCATGCTCAGGGAAGAGGAAGCCCAAGTGGCTTCAGGACACCTTGAGAGATGCCACATCTGTTGCTGAGCCGAAGAGGCCGATTAGAGAGAGTAGACCACCTGAGAGGTTCTGTAGCTATATGGCGATGGTTACCAGCATCCTTGACTCTGAGCCTTCTAGCTATGAGGAGGCAGCTAGCCAGCAGGTCTGGAGAGAGTCCATGCAGGAGGAGTATTCTTCTATCATGAAGAATGATGTTTGGGAGGTGGTGCCGAGGCCTGAGGGCAAATCCGTGGTTACTTCCAGATGGCTTTACAAGGTAAAGCATGCTGCAGATGGTAGCATTGAGAAATTCAAAGCGAGGTTTGTGGCTAGAGGGTTCTCCCAGGTAGAGGGAGTTGATTATGAGGAGACCTTCGCTCCCGTGGCTCGATATACTTCGATCCGCTCCATTATATCGATAGCAGCAGAGATGGGTTGGAAGATCCACCAGATGGATGTGAAGACCGCATTTCTCAATGGCTTCATACAGGAGGAGGTGTACATTGAGCAGCCACAGGGCTTTGAGGTGCATGGGAAGGAGTCCCATGTGTGCAGATTGAAGAAGGCCCTTTATGGCCTGAAGCAAGCTCCCAGAACTTGGTACTCCAGGATAGATGCATACTTGCAGGGGATGGGTTTCACAAAGAGTGAGGCAGATCCGAACCTTTACTTTATTGTGATTGGTGAGGAGCCTCTCATTCTGGTGCTGTATGTGGATGACTTGATCATTACAGGTGCAGAGAGACTCATAGAGCATTGCAAGAGAGATCTTGCGGCGGAGTTTGAGATGAAGGACGTCGGCTTGATGCATTACTTTTTGGGCTTGGAGGTGTGGCAGGAGGAGGGGCATTTCTTCCTGGGGCAGGGGAAGTATATTGTGGACATCCTTAGCAGATTCCACATGGAGGATTGTAGACCCATGTCGACACCGATGATCACCAACTGGAAGAAGCTTCATGCTTCGGATTCCGAGTTGGTGGATCCCACATTGTACAGGCAGCTGATTGGTTCCTTGATGTATTTGGTCAACACTAGACAAGATATCTGTTTTGCGGTCAACACGATGAGTCAGTTTATGTGTGAGCCTAGGAAGGTTCACTGGGTGGCTGCAAAACACATTTTGCGGTACTTGCAGGGGACAGTGGATTATGGTCTGGACTACAGGCAGGGAGATGGAGTGAGATTGGCAGGATACACTGATTCTGATTGGGCAGGTTGTGCTTCTGATAGGAAGAGCACTTCAGGGTGTTGTTTTGGGTTGGGTTCAGCAGTAGTGTCATGGTTCAGCCGGAAGCAGCAGTCAGTAGCACTGAGTTCAGCGGAAGCAGAGTATACGACAGCCAGTCTAGCTAGTTGTGAGGCCATCTGGCTTCGCAAGATGTTGTTTGGCTTATTTGGTCAGCCGTTGAGACCTTCAGTGATTTACTGTGATAATCAGAGTTGCATTAAACTCACGGAGAATCCAGTATTTCATGATAGGTCAAAGCATATCGGGATCAGATATCATTTCATCAGAGACTATGTTCAGAAGGGAGTTGTGAAGCTTGAGTATATTTCCACTGATGAGCAGGTTGCAGATATCCTTACCAAAGCCTTACCACGGGGCAAGCATGTCTACTTCAAGGACAAGATGGGTGTGGTGAGGAACACCTTCCTCGGTAAGAGGGAGTGTTGAAATTTGGTATCGGAGGACAGGCGGTTCCCTTAGGCTTTGATCTTTGGCCTAGGGAAAAGTGTCCAAAAGAATTTAATTTTTCTCCTAAAGTGAATTTATAATTTTATAAAGTTAAATCTAATTTAAAAGTGACTTTAAGTGATAAAGTTATTAAGTCTAATTTTAAAGTGACTTTTATAAAGTCAATGAAAAATTAGAAAGGAAAAGTGACTTTGGAAATAAATGACTAAGTGGGTCTTTATTAAAGTGGGGTGAATTAAAAAATAGAAAGTGAGATTTAAATGAGCATTTAATCTCAACCATTGATCTAAATCTATTTCAGCCATTGGATTTAGAGATCACCCAAAAGTCACTTGGATCACCCAAAAGTCACTTGGAGTTATATTAAAGGAGGAAAAGGAGGAAAAGGTCATTCATTCTTTCATGAGCAGATTGAGAGAAGGAGAGCAAGAGAGCAAGAGAGATTTCTGAGCAGGAAGGAGAAGGAGACAGCAGCTTGGCACACATTCCAAGGCAGCAGTTGAGCAGATTTGTACAGCTGATTCAGCACATAGTGAAAGGCAGATTTTTGCACAAACTTCGAGGAGCAGTTTGCCGATTTTTCTGCACACAAAACGGAGGTTGTACAACATTTATTGCTGTCCTGTTTGCTGTAATTTCCAGATTGCTGTGAGGCACGGGAAAAGAGATAAGTTGTAAATTTGCTTGCTGATTTTTTGCTGAATAATTCTCACTGTAAAAAGGCAATTTTCAGAAATAAAGAAGAGCTCTCAAACTGGTTTTCCCCAAGAGTTGTAGGGGGTTTTTCCAGGGTCAAGTTGACCAAAAATATCAGTGTTTTAATGGCTGTTTCTAATTGCTGATTTTTATTTCTGCAATTTCCAGCATTTTGAAAAATTTCCAGAATTTGTGTTTTCAGCGATATTTTTTTTTTTTCAGTCTGTTAAATGTATGGTTATGGGAATGTGCATTTAACTACATGGGAGAAATAAGGTGAAACTGAAAACCGGGGTGGGAAAACATAAATTTTTACAGAAAAAGTTTTGTGTGGGTAACATGAAGAGCAGTGGTGACGCCTTCATGTGAAGAACAAGGTTGTCATTGATGATGAGACATGGAGACTAAAGTGAAGGGATAGCTGAAGATTGACAGGGCTAGTTGAAGAAGACATTGGGAGCTGTGAAGTATAACCAAATATATCTTGACGAAGTAAAGCTAACGATTGGAGCCTAAGAGGTTGGAGCCTCAAAAAGACAATGTTGGTGCCTTGGAAGATAAGGTTGGAGCCCTTGAGGTTGGTGCCTCAAAATTGACAAGGTTGGAGCCTGGGAGATTGAAGATCGGTGTCTTCATCTAGGGTTGGAGCCCTACATATATTGTACTTCATTTATTGTAAAGAAGAAATTAATAAAAACATTTATTCCTATATTCATTTTGTGTTTTAAATATAAGTGATCTAACTGGTAAAAATAATAATTGGAAAGAAACACTAATTCATCTCCCCCTCTCAGTATTTCCAACAATTGGTATCAGAGCCAGTAGCTTCTCACAAGCCTAACAACTTGAAGGTTAATCCTTAGAACACAAATGGCAAAGCCAAGGAAGAAAACCTCCAATCCTCCTAAAGATGTCTCTTGTTGAATCGTGAAAACTAAATACAATCAAATTGGGAAGGTTCCGTACTCAATGATTATTGATAACATGATGGACGATGAATCCAAGGAGCTCAATACAAGAGCAATGAAGACAATTTTGAATGGTCTACCAAATTCTATAAAGGCCAATTTGGAAAAATGTTTGTCAACAAAAGATATATGGGACAAACTTCATGACCTTCACTCAAAAGGAGCATTGACCATGACCTCTAGTCAAGAAGATGATCGAAAGCAAGAAGGAAATCCAGAACCCATCAAGGAAGTTTAAAATAAGAGTGATGACTTCAAGGCCATAAAAGACCTAGAAGAAGAAAGTAAAGAAGACTTTGAACAAGATCTACTAACTAAACTTATAGTTTCCATGGAAGAGATTAACAATTTGAAAAAGGAAAATGAGGAACTTAAGAAGAAAGCGGAAGATGGTGACCAGGACAAGATAAGGAATGAAGTTTATCTTTTCAAGCTTCAAGTAAGAAAGAGATGAGGATCTCACCAAACTTAAGGAGGAATTTCATCAAAACAAAGGAAAGCATCATGAAGAAGTCATATCCATGACAAATCAATTGGATAAGGGAAAGAAAAGGGAAGAAACTTTGTCAAACCACCTTGAACAAAGACTCAAGAGCTTGAACAAACTTGAAGTGGAGATTGGTCAATACAAGAAAGAGGTCTCCTCCCTTAGATCTCAACTAGAAGAAGCAAGGAAACAAGCACAAGGAGTTGAGAAGGTAATGAAAGCTTTGGCATTCATAGAAGGACAAGTTGATGAAGCAAAAAACGAGAGAAACACCATGATATGCCAACTAGAAGAAAAGGATGATGACATCACCAAGTTAAGATCATAAATCACTTCTCTTAAGGCCCAATCATGTGAAGCAACCAAGATGAAGGAAGAAATGGAGATCATTCTATCAAAGAAGGATGAAGAATGCAAGAAAATGAAGGAAGAAATTGTCTTTCTTAAAAAGGAAGTTGACTTGCTAAATAAGAACTTGAAAAGTTCTCAAACCCTAGATGACATCTAAAGTCATCAAAGGTCTCCCCTCGATAAATCAGGGCTTGGCTATGCAGGTGAATCCTCGAGCAAGAATGATAATGCTTCAAACAACAAAGATGTGAGGAAGGCAGGAAGAAATGTTGATGGTCCCAATTCTAGCAAAGGCAAGGAGAAGGGTCAAGACAACAATGGAAGAAATCCTATTCCAAGGAGACTTGCAGATGGTGTCAAGAATACAAAAGGTAATGAATATCATCAAATAATCCCAAGGAAAAAAGACTTCAGAAGTACATCAAGGAAATATTCATCTCCCGGGTATCAGAGTATATTTCTTGGTTATTGCTATTCTTGTACAAACTTTGGGCACATGGCAAAAGACTGTAGGGCATATCACAAAGACAAATATAATGGTCCCCGTCAATATCCTAGAAGCAATTTCGCAAGAAGTCATGATTTCTTATTCATGAACAAGATGGAGTACTTTAATTGTCATAACATTGGACATATGGCACATGACTGTAACTTGACTTGGGTCCCTCAACAAGCTAAAACTATGTCAACCAAGCCAGAGAAGAAAGTTACACAAGTATGGAGAAGGAAGAAAATTGTTGATTTGGGGCAGCATCGAATGTGCTCTAGCCATGAAAATTGGTGGAGAGGCTAAAGCACATGAGATCTCTAAGACCCAGAAATGGTTTGGGGAAATTCCACCCGGTTAGAGAGATATTAAAATAATTAATATTTTTAATGGGTTCTTAAGTCTAAACTTAGGAAAATAAAAATATTAATGGGTATTAATATAAAACTGGGTGAGGATGTTCTAAATGACATGGATCAAGCCAAATATAATCTTAGCTATTGATTAGAGATTTAATCTCGGCCGTTGAAGACTCAACATAAAAAGTATAAGAGGAGGCTTGAGGGTCAGTTGGAGATACATCAAGATTGATTAGTCCGTTCGATTTTCTGGAGCGGGGTTTGCTGAGAGAAATCGAATCAGTGATCAAAGTTGTAGCGAGGGGTAGTGAGTGCATAGCAGAGAGGTAGAGATAGTGCCGAAGGATCAACGCTGAGTCAGAGGAGGTTACGTAGAGCCAGCAGGAGCCACGCAATGGGCCAGAGGGATTGTGTAGAGGCTACCAGGGCCTACAGAGCGACGCAGAGGGCCAGAGAGCTTGTGCAAAGCATCAAAACGCTGACGCAGAGCCTCAGAGAGGCGATGGAGAATTTTTCGTGGAGCAGACTTGCCGAATATCTGCTTCCAAAGAGAGGTATTACTGCCAGATTGATTTCTCTGTCGGGTGAGCCAGTTTGGCACCCAGTGGTACTCAAGAAAGCTGCTTAATAATAAAACCCTTAGAACTGCACCGATTTTCTCAAGTTGGGTTTTTCCAGGGACAGTTGTCCAAAAATAACGGTGTCCCTTGTGTGTTTGTCTATTCTTTCAGTTGATGATCTGTAGATGGTTGAGAATACACTTGTGTTTATTTTCAGTATTTATATGGTTAAATAACTTGTTAAATAATAAAATAAGTAGGTGAAATAAACCAGATAGTGCAGGAAGAATTTCTAACGGGTCAGACTTAGAAATTCCAACATGGTATTAGAGCGTTGCAGATCATAGGAGAGTTGAAGGCATTAGCTGAAATCAGAAAATTTGCAGCAGAAACAGTTGTCTCGAGAGATAGAAGTTGTTCCTAAGTAGAAAGCAACAGAGAAGGAGTGACGCATAGGGCCTGCATCATCAGTTCGAGCCAGAGAGAGGGCCAACGCAGAAGCAGTGAGAGGCAGAAGAGGCTCACGAAGAGCCACGTCATCCTGCTCAGCCAGGTAGGAGTGACGCAATTGGCCAGAGGAGCGATTCAACCTTGTCGGGATTGCGTAGAGCTAAGTGGCTTAGTTTCTTCAGCTGCTAGGGCGTAGGAGTTGTGGGCAGATTGTGGATTGTGAAGCTGGTGGGGTGTTGTTGCTGTCGAAGCAAAATAGTACCTAACGGGACAGAAACAAGGTAGAGGGAGTCGCTACCTAGGTGGATTTCTAGCTAAGAAATCCAGATCAATGTTGCAGGAGAAAAGGGGATTAGAGAGGAGCGATTCATCTGTTGGCAGAAGGATTTCCTTGAAATCGAGACTCAGAGGGAGTCTAGAAGAAAACTTCTAGGAGGGGAGTAGAGACTCAGAGGAAGTTGAAGAGAAGAGCGAAGATGGCAATGAATGGACTGAGGGATCAGGGCAGGTTGGATGGGGCATACTTTGTCATCTGGAAGGCCAGGATCCTGTCTGTTGTGGATAGACATCGCATCAAGGCCTTCACCTTGAGAACCGTGGTTATCCTAGTCGACCCAACTGATAATGAAAGGTATGAGGATGCAATGGCCAAGGCAAAGTGCATAATCCATGATGGGGTCAAGGATCTTGTAGTTCAACATATTGCCGAGAAGAATACAACAAAGGAGATGTGGGATACCTTGATGACATTGTATCAAGGCACTTCCGTGCAGTGGAGGATGCTACTGGAGAATCAACTGCGGTCGTATCAGATGCAAAAGGGGGAGCAGATAGATCTATTCTTCAACAGGTTGCAGGAGATTCGAGACCAACTTACTTCCACAGGGGCCACGCCAGATCAGGAGTTCATGGTGAGGATTGCTTTGAATGCAGTCTCCGAGGAGTGGGAGACATTCGACCAAAACATTTTGGGAAGAGTGAATCTTCCAGGTTGGGAAGAGATGTGGGCAGCTCTTCGCCAAGAAGAGATCAGATGGTTGACCAAAACGGGAAGTAGCAGCAAAGGTGGTTGAATCAAGAAAGAGGAGGAAGAGGATGTGGTTCTGGCATCCGTGGGACAGCAAGGGAACAGGAAGAAGGAGGGAATCTCTAAGATAAATTGCTTCCATTGTGGGGAGCTGGGTCATTATGCAACCCAGTGTCCCAAGAAGAAGAATAAGGGAGAGGCTTCTGACTCCAAGGTAGTGTCGACTAAGGCGGAGATGGAAGTAGAGACTGATGACAACTGTGCCATGAGTGCTCATGCACCTCTAGAGAAGAGGTGGGGTGACATCGAGCTGTAGTCAGGAGGACTATAGAAGATGAGCGACACGATCCTTGAGGTACCCAAACTCTTGGATCATATCCGGCTACAAGAGCCCCGAGTGACAGTAGCAGGATGATGGATGTCGGTAGAAGCAAGATGCGGATGGAGTGGCAGAACAGTGTTAAAGTGCAGGGATCTGTAGCAACGCAGTGAGGGTTGCAGCAGTGCGAGAGGCACAAAAGAGGTTGCAGCAGTGCAGAAAGGCACAGAGGTGTTTGCAGTAGTGAGAGAGGCACAAAGTTGTTGCAGCAGCGCAAAGGCAGCAGAGGGAGCTTCAGCATCAGGAGGGCTTCTAGCCTGACAAGGATATCAGTATTTGGGTAGATCAGTTACTTACTTCTCAGTAACTGAGTTGCAGTGCAACAGTAGCAGTGGTAGTGATATGGGCAGCACAATGCAGCATGATGAGAGAGAGATGCAGTGCAGATGTAGTGTTGGGAGGAAATACTAGCAATAGCACGGATGCAGAGGGAGCTGCAGTACAGATGTAGCAGTGGCAGTGGCAGAGCCGTGGGCAACAATGCAGAGGATGTTGAGCAACAGGGCAAGCATGAAAACAGGTATCGGTGCCAGATAATCAGTGTGATGTTCAATGGTGGAGCATTACTAGAGCACATTCCTCGCTAAGAGGGAGTGTTGATTTGTGGTAGCATCGAATGTGCTCTAGCCATGAAAATTTGTGGAGAGGCTAAAGCACATGAGATCTCCAAGACCCAGAAATGGTTTGGGGAAATTCCACCCGATTAGAGAGAGATTAAAATAATTAATATTTTTAATGGGTTCCTAAGTCTAAACTTAGGAAAATAAAAATATTAATGGGTATTAATATAAAACTGGGTGAGAATGTTCTAAATGACATGGATCAAGCCAAATCTAATCTTAGTTATTGATTAGAGATTTAATCTTAGTTGTTGAAGACTCAACAGAAAAAGTATAAGAGGAGGCTTGAGGGTTAGCTGGAGATACACTAAGATTGATCAGTCAGTTCAATTTTCTGGAGCGGGGTTGCTGAGAGAAATTGAACCAGTGATTAGAGTTGCAGGGAGGGGCAATGAGTGCATAATAGAGAGGCAGAGATAGTGCCGAAGGATCAGCGCTGAGTCAGAGGAGGCTACGCAGAGCCAGCAGGAGCCACGCAGAGGCTACCAGGGCCTGCGTGAGTGACGCAGAGGGCCAGAGAGCCTGCGCAAAGCATTAGAAGGCTGACATAAAGCCTCAGAGAGGCGTTGGAGAGTTTTTCGTGGAGCAGACTTGCCGAATATCTGCTTCCGAAGAGGTATTATTGCCAAATTGATTTCTCTATCGGGTGAGCCAGTTTGGCACCCAATTCTACTCAAGAAAGCTGCTTAATAATAAAATCCTCAGAACTGTTGCACCGGTTTTCCCAAGTTGGGTTTTTCCGGGGACAATTGTCCAAAAATAACGGTGTCCCTTGTGTGTTTGTCTATTCTTTCAGTTGATGATCTGTAGAAGATTGAGACTATACTTGTGTTTATTTTCAGTATTTATATGGTTAAATAACTTGTTAAATAATTAAACAAGTAGGTGAAATAAACCAGATAGTGCAGGAAGAATTTCTAACGAGTCACACTTAGAAATTCCAACACAAATTGGATCCAGAAGTCGCACTCCAGCCAACAATACATCATGTTGATTTGATGAAGTCATCCTTGATATTCCAAATATTTGATGGTGAGACTCTGCCAATAAGGAGACCATGCATATAGTTAGGGGGAGTTTGTGATTCTTGAGCATTCTTGGAGAAGCTATCCATAAATGGGCCCTATGAAATCCTTGATGAGTCATACACGGAAAATCATCCTTTGATAGATCTTCTCTTGGGAGCAACTCCATTGAAGAATATGATCCGTTTCTCATCCAGTGGACTATTGTTGAGGATCTCTTCTTTTTTATCACTAAGCAAGTAAGACTATTGTTGAGGATCTCTTCTTTTTTATCACTAAGCAAGTAATCTTTCTTTAGGTGGAGGAGTTTATGCAGATAGGGGGAGTTGGTTTATCCATGAAGAAATGCAACTTGGAGCATATTTCCAGATGAAAGAGCACCATGACAGGGGGAGTAACATACCTATGAAGAACTACTATTGATGAAGAAAATATGATGGAAAGAAGCAACTTGACAGGGGGAGTACTTGGGCACCCTGTTTGCCATTGATGTCAAAGGGGGAGAGAATGTTGGAAGGGCAAGAATATTTCCATCAATGACAAAGGGGGAGATTGTTAATCAAGCTTTTCGTTGATGTCAATATGGCATTGGCCGAGATGGCAAATATTCTTGAGATGCCTGGTTCCAGGGGATGGTGTCATGACTCTTGTTTGATAAGGATGCTATCAATTAATATGTCAAGCTACTAATGAAGAATTCTTAAGAAGTGCCAAGTGCCAAGTGCCAAATGCCAATCACGTGCCTTATTTGATGATCTAGACCTTCCCTTGATGACATATGGACGAATATACTTGATGGATGACCACGCTTGATGATGGCACTTGATGAGGTCTTGATAACATGGTTGGAAGACTAGATGATGATGTGGAAGATCTCATTTGATGGTTGGAAGACTACCTTAGAAATTTCCTAATGATGTTGCCTATGACATATCACTGCACCATTATATGATAACACGAGATGATACACTCATTGCTGGATACTATCATGATGACATGGATGTCCTACATGATCTTATGATGATGAAGAACCCAATCAATGGAGAAGCCATACTGTCCCAAACATTCCTCATGCTGTCCCAAACTTTTTATGCATAAAATTTAAGGACATACGCAAAGAAAAAATATTTTTGCCACCTTAGAGGCATCTTTTATCAATGGGACCTAGACCATCTTAAAGAGGATTTTTTCCTCTTTCTATTGAGCCCTTACTTGCCCTGAAACTCACAGTGGTTACTGAGAAAATTAATTTTTAATTTGAGAAATATATATTTTAATACAAGCCGACATGAGCCGACTCATGCAACTTGGCCTCTCATTCAAGTGATGTGTCTCCTCACATTAACGCAAAACGAGTATAAATATAAGTTTGTTTCCCCATTCTAGCCATCAGATTTCGGTGATCTTTTCTGAGATTGAGCACAAAATTCGGACAAGACTTACAGGAGAAAATAAGATGTTGAGGAGGACATTGAAGTTTACTATTTGGGCGACTTTTTTTAAGGATTTCGTGGTCGAAGTTGCCATGGTTGAAGTTTTCGTAGTTGTCGTGGTTGAAGTTGTTGTAGTTGCCGTGGTCATAGTTGTCGTAGTTGCCATAGTTGTCGTGGTCGCAACTGCCTAGTTGAAGCTGCCGTAGTTGTCGTGGCTGAAGCTACCGTGGTCGAAGTTACCGTATTTGCCGCGGTTGAAGCTGTCACAACTGTCATAGTTGAAACTGCCATAGTTGTCGTGGTTGAACCTACCATGGTCGAAGTTGTCGTAGTTGTTGTGGTTGAAGTTGTTATGGTCGAAGTTGTCATAGTTGTCGTGGTTGAAGTGACGATTTATTGGGATTGGACAAATAGAGCTTGTTGAAGTCTTCTCTTGAGAACAGAATAGGGCAGAGTTGGAGAACTTTGTGAAGCAAGATATTGAAGATTTGTGGAGATCGTTGAAGACCATGATACATTGAAGCCATCATCAGGTGACCTTGAAGAAGTTTTGTTTGGGTAACATGAAGAGCAGTGGTGACACCTTCTTGTGAAGAACAAGGTTGTCATCGATGACAAGACGTGGAGACTAAAGTGAAGGGATAGCTGAAGATTGACAGGGCTCGTTGAAGAAGACATTGGGAGCTGTGAAGTATAACCAAATATATCTTGACGAAGTAAAAATAAGGGTTGGAGCCTCAAAAAGACAAGATCGGTGCCTTGGGAGATAGGGTTGGAGCTCGAGAGGATCGGAGTCCTCAAGAAACTAGGTTAGAGCCTGAACTGGATATAGGGTTGGAGCCTCAACCCTTGAGGTTGGTGCCTCAAAATTGACAAGGTTGGAGCCTTGGAAGTCTAAGTCGATGCTTGGCATATTACAGGTTGGAGCCTTGGAGATTGAAGATCGATGTCTTCATCTAGGGTGTTAGGATATTCCGACACATAGGAAATAGTTAAGTATAACTTGGTCTAGTGTAGAGTGAGGTGAAGTGTGTTTCTTTACTATGTACTTTTGTAACTTACAATCTGACGATCACGATATGTAGTGATCTGATGGTTCAGTCTCTCCTTGGTATTACCGACACTTGAACTGTGGCTTAACACCTGATTGGTCCATGATCTCTATTTAAAGAGCATGTAGGGTCATTTGTAAGGTGACCATTCATGAGAGAAGCTTATGTAAATTTTCATTTTTTTATTGATAAATTGCCTGAAGTGGGTGCATTGGCTCAGGCCTTGACTGTTTCCCTCTTTGAGGGTTTTAACCACGTCAAGAATATTGGTGTATTGATCTATGATCTGTTTGTGAGCGGTGTCCTTTGGTGTTCTATCTGAGGAACTTACTCTGTAAATTCCTACATGGTATCAGAGCTATTTGAGGGCCGCATCCGTTGGTGATCCAAATCTGAAGCTTGTACAACTGCATCCGACTGTGATTTCCTAGATCTACTGTTTCTGATTGCTTTCTGGCCGAGAGGACTGCTCTATTGTGTTAGGAGCATCTGTTCTAGTGACGAACCCCTTTTGTTTCATGCGAAAAGGTTTCTGGTAGCCCTAGCTACGTCATTGTTAAGATCTAGAGGTATACAGTGTTTATTTGCAGTTTTAGTTATTTTCTCTCTGTTTGTTTTGGTTTATTTATCTCTCTATATTTTATTATTGGATCTATACCTTTCATTTCTGC
Organism: Pinus tabuliformis; assembly: GCA_031772625.1. Classification (NCBI taxonomy): domain Eukaryota; kingdom Viridiplantae; phylum Streptophyta; class Pinopsida; order Pinales; family Pinaceae; genus Pinus; species Pinus tabuliformis. The sequence continues at coordinate 1,893,895,307 of CM062817.1, read as the reverse complement.
TTATGCTCTTTGCCTCGGGACTCTGTGCGATCTGGGCAAATTAGAAACAGAAAGGAAGGATTTTTCTCATGCGTATGCTCTTTTTCCGCCGCACCTTAGTGTGATCTCGGAAAATTTGAAACATTGAAGAAAATATTTAGTTTCCAGCAAAAACTAACCTCAAGCCATAAAGTTTGGTTTTTTTTTGCATGTCTGTGTTGGGTTGTGTGGTTTTTTGTTTTGTAGGCAAGACGAGCTTTTTCAAGTAAGCACGTACCCCAAAGCTTCAGTGACGAAAGAAAACCCCTCCTCTTTCCCAAAAATTACTGAACTTTTAAACTAACTCACTTGGTCCAAAGTTACTTTATGAGAATAGAGGTCTTGAGTTGAAGTCTTTCTTTTTGTTGAGTTACTTTTTCAAAAAACACATGTAACTTATGTTTTAAAGTTACTTTATGTAAAAGTGTTCTCACCCATTATAAAAAGTGTTATGAAACCAACTCACAAAAAGATAGAAAAGATAGATCAACGCCTTAGAATTCAGCCTCTTCGAGGGGTCAACCTCCTTTACATTACACAAATGAACAATTATTGGATGATTCAAATGACCAAGCCCACCTAACAATAATAATATAAAGGTACAAAAATAACAATAGAGGGATTCTATGGGGCACAATAATAACAATATGGGGACAATAGGGGCACAACAATAACAATAAGGGATACAACAACAATAGTAATGGGGGAATCACTAGTATTATAGGGACTTAACATGCCCCTCTCCTTCGAAAAAGTGTTGTCCTCAATGCTTGAGTAGTTCTGGCTACTTCTGTATCATCCTCCCATGTAGAATCTTCAACGGGTAAGTTCTTCCACTTGATGAGATACTCTGAAATTGATTGCTTTCGTAGCTGTCGAGTTCTTGTTTCTTTGACTGCTTCAGGTTCCAATATGATTTTTCCTTCCTCCTCAAGTTCTGGCAATATTGTTTGAACTGGAAGCTTGTCACTTATAACCTTATTTAAGCATGAAACATGGAAAACTGGGTGCACTTGGGACGCTGCAGGAAGCTCCAATTTGTATGCCATAATACCTATCTTTTGCAACAGCTTGTACGGACCATAATACGTTGGTGATAATTTATTATCCTTCTTAGCTTGCTTGAGGGGCATTTATTTATATGGTTGTAGCCGTAGGAATACCCAATCACCTACATCAAAACTTCTTTCGCTACGATGTTGATCTGCCTGCTGTTTCATTCTATTCTGCGCCAAGGTGAAGTTATCCTTTAAGAGTTGGAGAACTTGTTGTTGATGCTCGATGTGATCTTCCACTGCTTGAACCTTAGAATTTTCTCTTAAATATGATCTGATGGATGGTGGATGATATCCATACAGTGCCATAAATGGGGTCATTTTTGTTGCAGTATGGAAGGAAGTGTTATACCACCATTTAGCCAGAGGCAACCATTTGACCCATTGTGTCTGTTTACCAAATACAAAGCAACGAAGATATCCTTCCAAACATTTGTTTACTATCTCAGTTTGCCCATCAGATTGAGGATGATAAGATGAGCTATGAGCTAACTGAGTACCAAGACAAGAAAATAATTTTGTCCAAAAATTTCCAGTGAAAATGGGATCTCTGTCACTTACAATAATCTTTGGGTTTCCATGTAGCTTTTGAATTGTTTCCATAAATGCAGTAGAAACTGTACTCACTTTAAATGGATGAGATAATGCACAAAAGTGTGCATACTTGGTAAGTCTGTCAACTACCACCATGATAACACTCTTTCCTTCGGACTTGGGTAAACCTGTGATAAAATCCATTGAAACCTCCTCCCATTGTTGGCTTGGAATGGATAAAGGTTGTAATAGTCCTGGGGTCTTAATTGTTTCAACTTTATTTTGTTGGCAAACCAAACATTCCGCCACAAACTTTTGAATATCTAATTTAAGGCCATCCCAAAAAAAATCCTTCTTAACCTTGTGGTAGGTTTTTAGAAATCCTGAGTGCCCTCCTAAGGGAGAGGTGTGCAATTCCCTAAGAATCTTTGTTTGAGTTGGGAATTCTTACATAGGTATAACCAATCCTTGTACCATAACGAACCATTTTTCCAGCCAAATGTATCAGATGTACTGGGATCTTGTTGTATCTTTTGAATGAGTGCCCACACTTCCTCGTCATTCTTCCATTCATCCCTTGCTTCGTTTATCCAATCTAGTTGGATAATAGAAATGGCACAAAGAAATGCTTCCACATCCTCATCCTTTCTTGAGAGTGCATCTGCCACAACATTTTGCTTCCCTTTTTTGTAGATGATTTCAAAGTCATAACCCAACATCTTTGTGACCCATTTTTGTTGCTCTTCTGAAGATAATATTTATTCTAAAAAGTATTTAAGACTATCATGATCTGTTTTTACCTTGAAGTGTCTTCTCATTAGGTAGGGTCGCCATTTCTTAAGTGCATGTAGTATTGCCAGCATTTCCTTCTCATAAATAGCTTTGTGTAAATACTTTCCTTTGATTGGACGACTTTCGAAAGCAATGGGTCTTTCTTCTTGCATTAAAACAACACCAATTCCATTTCTTGAGGCATCACATTCCACAATAAAGGTTTTTGTGAAGTCCGGTGTAGCTAAGACTGGTGCTTGGCACATTGTCTCTTTAAGATGTTCAAAGGCCTTCGTTGCTTCTGGAGTCCATGAAAATGCATCTTTCTTCAATAATGTTGTTACAGGTGTTGCTATTCTCCCATAATTCTTAACAAACTTGCGATAATACCCTGTCAACCCGAGAAATCCTCGTAGATGCTTTATGGATGTGGGGATTTTCCATTCCTTAATGGTTTTAATTTTGTTAGGGTCTACCTTAACACCTTCATGAGATACAATATGACCCAGATATTCCACCTCTTGTACTCCAAAGAAACATTTGGAGATTTTTGCATATAATTGTTTCTCCTCCAATAGTTTGAGCACCATGTCAACATGTTGGACATGATCCTTCCAAGATTTGCTATAGATTAGTATATCATCAAAAAATACTAACACAAATTTTCTAAGGAAGGCTTTGAAAATGGAATTTATCAAACCTTGAAATGTAGAAGGTGCATTAGTAAGGCCAAAAGGCATGACCAAAAATTCATAATGACCCTCATGATTTCTAAATGCTGTTTTTGGAATGTCTTCAGTCTTCATTCTGATTTGATGATATCCTGAACGAAGATCCAACTTGGTGAAGTAAATTGATCCATGTAATTCATCCAATAATTCATCAATGACAGGAATGGGAAATTTATCTTTAATAGTGAGCTTGTTGAGCTCCCTATAATCTGGACACATGCACCATGATCCATCCTTCTTGTGAACCAATACTACTAGAGCAGAGAAGAACTTTGACTAGGTTGAATTATACCAGCCTCTAGCATTTCTGCAACCATACGTTCAATTTCACTCTTTTGGACATAGGGATATCTGTAAGACCTGATGTTTGGAGGAACACTTCCTGGAATCAAATTAATAGCATGATCATGATCACGAATAGGTGGGAAGCCTTTGGGAGTCTCAAATACCTTGGAATGATTGTCTAAGGCTTTTTGGAGATCTGGAGAAATAGATGATTTCGATGTGGAAACCTCTAGTGAACATAATTGTGCAATTATGCCTCGTTGTTCTTTTTTAGAAGCTTTGTCATTCCGTTAGAGCTAATTATCTTTCCCGGTTTCCCTGCGATACCCCTTAATTCAACTTCCTTTCCTTCTGAAGAGAATTTCATGAAAAGTTCTTGAATATTAAAAGCTATTGCACCCAAGGATTGTAGTCATTGGACTCCTAGTACAACATCAACACCACCCATTGGAATGGAAAGCATTGGGCTATTCAATACATATTCTCCCATGGATAGCTTGATATTATGGCACTTTCTTAAGCAATTTATGGTTCCTCCACTTGCAACCATCACTTGACACTCTGGTGATGGATATAGGAAGCAATTCAATTTCTTGGCTATCTTACAGTGAATAAAATTATGGGTACTTCCCGAATCAATCAAACACTATTACCTTTTTCTTCTTGATATGCCCTTCTATTTTGATAGTTTGAGGAGTGGTAATTCCAGCCAATGCATTACAAGATATGGTCGGATTCATTTTTCTTTTTCTAGGGTTTGTTCCTGGTGTATATCCTCTTCTTTTGACATTTCTTATTCCTTTTCTTCCTCCTCTTCATAATCTATGTAAAATAGTTTTTTCTCGGCACACTTATGACCTTTAGTGTCTTTGCTATTACAACTGTAACAAAGCCCTTTTGCTCTTTTTTCTTCCAATTGTTGTGGTGTCAACCTTGTAGGCTGTGGATGGCTAGGGGCAGCAACACTTCCATCTTTATGGTTGTGAGTGTTAGGCTTTCTTGTTGCCATAATTTTGCTTTCCATTTTTCTTGCCAACTTGAATGCCTTCTCCAATTAATCTGGCCCCCAAAGGCGAACCTCATGTTGGAAGTTATCTTTTAAAGTCTCTATGAACACATCAATCCTATGCTCCTCTGGAATATCTTTTACCCTTATATTCAATTTTTGGAAGTCCTCAATGTGCTCCATCATTGAACCCTTTTGTTTGAGATTTATCAATTGGCTAAAAAAAGTGTTGCTTTTTGTATCCTCATAATGTGCTATCATTCCATTCGTAAAAATAGCCCAAGTGACAATTTGTTTACGAGAGCAAAGCCATCGATACCATACAAACTGATTTGGTTCCAAATATAAAGTTGCAATGCGTACCTTTTGTGTGTTTTGCACATTATGGAGATCGGAAAATTGCTCCATCTGTAGTATCCATGTTCCGGGATCCTTGCCGTCAAACTTCCTCATATTGATCTTTGGAACATTGTGTTTCTTTGATCCAACGTTAGAGTCTATGAAATCATGATTAACATTTATTTTGTTCTCATCACAAGTTTCCTTTACTCCCCTTTCCCCATTAGTAAGCATTTCCTGTAGAAACTTTGTCAAATTTGTCTTCAAATCTTCCATGCCTTTCTCTGAAGCATCCATCTTAGCTTCCACGCTATCCATCTTAGCTTCCATGCCTTTCTTTAAACCATCCATCTTAGCTTCTACGTCTTTCTTTAAACCATCCATCTTATTTTCTGTTATTTTTTGTGCGAGTGAAATTTGTTGCACTTAGTCTCGTAATTTTGATATATCATGTTGCATTTCTTTCTCTTCTTCATGAGTCATGCTAGAGCTTTTAGGTTGCTTACTAGGTGTTTCCATTTTCTTTCTTCGGGGCATCAATTACCGATAATAATGCTTCACTATGCCCTTTGAATTCCTTCAAACTAATTTTTCAAACCAAGCTTATGCAAAAATTTTAAAAAAACTACACACATTTTTTTACTTTGTAGGAGCTTGATATTGAATATGATGTATCTCTGTAATTTTGGATCTCCCAGGTCTGCAATTTCTTCCTACGGTAACCCTAGAGTAATCTTTCTAACCCCGCAAGTCTGATCAAGATTGGATTCTCCAATGAAGAGTTATGCCAAATCTCCCACGATGACCTGAGTATAGACTGGTTCAATAGAGCGAACTTGTACGACGTGTCGCAGGTCACTGTTTCAACCTTAGGTTCTGAAAATGATACCCAAAAAAACTACAATCTGTCCTCTTTCTGTAACTTCTTATGAAATACTCAGAGCGAAAGTTATGACGATTTTCCCAAGGTGACCTGTTTGGAATGTAATTCGGGGGTCTGCAAAAACCCTAACTTCCTCAGATTATATCTCTGAAAATATAGCGAGACAAGATCTGAAATTCAGAGCCAAGGTTCAGACCGATTTCTTCTCAAATGGGTTTTTTTTTAGCTTCTGAAACTTTGTAGCGAAAGAGTTATAGCGAAAATTCCACGATGACCTGTTTTAGATGAAATTCTGGAGCTTGCAAAAACCTTAACTTCCTCAGATCATATCTCCGAAAATATAGCGAGACAAAATCTGAAATTCGGACTCGAGGTTCAGAGATATTTAGTCTCAAATGGGTTTTTTTTAGCTTCTGAAACATCGCAGAAAAACAGTTATAGCGAAAATTCCACGATGACCTGTTTGGAGCAATGAAACCCTAGAATCCAAAGCTTTGATACCAAATGTTATGAAACTAGCTCACAAAAGGATAGAAAAGATAGACCAACGCTTTAGAATTCAGCCTCTTCGAGGGGGCAACCTCCTTTACATTACACAAATGAACAATTCTTGGATGATTCAAATGACAAAACCTTCTTTCTATATATAGGAGTCTAAGGGGTCACAATATAACCAAGCCGACCTAACAATAATAATATAAAGGCACAAAAATAACAATAGAGGGATTCTATGGGGCACAATAATAACAATATGGGGACAATAGGGGCACAACAATAACAATAAGGGATACAATGACAATAGTAATGGGGGAATCATTAGTATTATAGGAACCTAACAAAAAGTGAGTCACTTATAATTCTAAAGTCTCTTTATCTTTTATTTAAGTTACAATTTAGTGGGTAGCTCATAAAATACCATTGTAAAAGTGACTTTCACTTATTTATAAAAGTGGGTCACATATTTTTTTTTTTTTTTTTTTTTTAAATTGAGCTAAGTAGATTAAGTTTGGAAAGGGGGGGGGGGATTTTTTTTTTAAATATAGCATTATCATTCACTTCCGCACATTCACACACTTCGTCGACATCTTCAACAACTTTCTTCAAAAAACCATAACTTCTTTATCCGGAAGCCGTTTTTTTTAATCAGCGTAATTTTTCGAGATCTTTCCATTGGAACACTTAGTTTTAGCGTCTACAACTACAGTTTCTGTTAAAATGGAAAGTCCATGCCAAGTTATCCTTGACAGCACCAACTACTTCCAATGGTGGTCCTACATTGTGGATTTACTCAAAAGTAAAAGTCTTATAGAATAGCCTTAGGCCAAAAAACTAAGCCTAAAGTTGAAGATAAGGTAGCCAAATGGAAAAATAGGAAAGATCAAGCACACGGATTGATAGGGATGTTTATTTCTCCAGACCATAGATTCCGTATCGCAGAACTTGATATCCCTAATGAAGCAATGAAACAGCTCGCTAAAGTTTTTGGAATTAAAAATGAAATTATAACCCATCAACTTGAAAATTAGTTGCTTACGTTGGACCCCGATAATTTTTCTTCCATTGAAGTTTTTTTGTCTAAGTTCAAGACCCTTAGACTTCTCTTGGAAGGTGTTAAGGTTAAGAAAGAAGATGGTAGCCTTATATATTCCATTCTTACTAAGTTGGGACCAGCCTACTCTGTGTTTGTTTCCACCTTCCATTCTACTAGAGAAACCTTTATTTCTCAAAGACAAGACTACAAGTCCCCCTCTTTTGATGCCTTTTGTGATTCTTTAATAAGAGAACAAGAAAAACTCTTACATCTTGATCTTCCTAATCTTGGAAACTCTTCTAAGAAAGCCTTAGCTACCCAATAGCAACCAAGTTCAAAGAATCCTAAGAAGCAGTATCCTAAAAAGAATGGTCCTAAACCAAATAAGGGTCCTAAGCAATTTCAGTCTCAAAATGAAAAATCAATTCAACAAAATGATAAGGCAAATAAAAACAAAGGGAAGAAAACTGATAGACATTGCAACTTTTGTAATCGAGATGGCCACTAAGAATCCAAATGCTTTAAGAAGATGGAAGTCTTAGAAGCAGCAATGAAGAAGCATAACATCCATTTGGAGCACTCTTCAACTTCAACTTCATCTTCAGGAATAACACTTTCTGCATGTGGTTGTCAAGCATCTCGGTCTGGTTACGCACTAAATGTATCTTCTTCTTCTCATTGTCATGAGTGGTTGATTGATTCTGGAGCTTCTTATCACATGGCCAAAAACAAAGCCATGTTTTCTTTTTTAAATGATTGTAACACCAAAAATGTATATGTTGGTGATGATAAATCTCTTAGTGTTGTAGGGACTGGAACTGTTCATCTAGACAATGGTCAATTTAATGATGTATTATGTGTTCCAACCTTATCTTGCAACCTTCTAACTGTATATTAGATAACTCATTAGGTGAAGGTAAAACCATTGAATTTTCACTTCACGATGTTGTAATTAAGGACCTAAGAGATCCTAGACAGATTTTAGCTATTGGCATTGCTGATGATTCTACAAGGTTGTATAAGTTTAACAACTTTGGGTCATCAACTCTTCCCTCGGTATTTGTTGCTCATAATGATGAAGTGAGCAAACTTTGGTCACTTAAACTATCACTCCCTTCAAAATCTATGTAAAGAAAATATGGTGACAGGTATTCCTATGGTATCTTGCAGAGATTGTGTTTGTTCCGGATGTGTACTCGGAAAACATCATCGGGATAGTTTTGAAAAACGTGCCTCTTGGCACGCCTCAACCCCTTTACAGCTTGTTCATAGTGATTTATGTGGTCCACTTCCAGTTGTTTCATTCTCTGGCTACAAGTATTTCTTAACTTTCTTTGATGATTTCTCTAGATGCACTTAGGTATACTTCTTGAAACTCAAGAGTGAAGTATTTAACATTTTCTTGGTCTTTAAGGCCTTTGTTGAGAAACAATCTGGACATCAAATTCTTAAGCGAAGATCTGATAATGGCGGAGAATATGTTAACAACAAATTCATCAACTTTTGCACTTAGCTCGGAATTCAAATGCAACATACTGTTCCATATACTCCACAAAAAAATGGTGTAGTTGAAAGGAAGAATCGCACCTTAAAAGAAATGGCTAATTCTATGCTTCAATCTAAAGGACTTAGTCTTAATTTTTGGGCAAAATCAATTAACTGTGCAAATTACATAGTAAATCACACTCCTACTAAGGTTTACATAGTAAATCTGCCGAGAACTGCCGAAACAGCCAGGAAAGCTGACACAAAAGGTAGACGCTGGAACTGCCGGGAACAACCGGAACTGCCAGAACAGCCGGAAAAGCTGACGCAGAGGGCAGAAGCCGGAACAACCAGAACTGTCGGGAAAGCTGACCCAGAGAGCAGAAGAGGCTTGTTAAGGTTTACTAAGGTTTACATAGTAAATCCGTAGTTCCAGCAGTTCCAACCGGGTGGACTTTCCCCAAACCATTCTGGGTCTTGGAGATCTCATGTGCTTTAGCCTCTCCACCAATTTTCATGGTTAGAGCACATCCGATGCTACCACAAATCAACACTTCCTCTTAGTGAGGAATGTGCTCTAGTAATGCTCCACCACTAAACATCACACTGATCCTTTCTCATCGGTACCTGTGCCGATGCTTGGCCTACTGCCCAACGTCCACTACATTGCTGCTTCCTGTACTCCTGCCCATGACACTGCCACTGCCACTGCTACACCTGTACTGCAACTCAGTTACCGAGAAATAAGTAACTGATCTACCCAAATACTGACATCCTTTTCAGTCCAGAAGCCTCTTGATGCTGAAGCTACCTCTGCTGCTATCCTATGCTCCCTCTGCTACCTTTGCACTGCTGCAACCACCCTTGTGCCTCTCACACTGCTGCAAACAACTTTGTGCCTCTTGCACTGCTGCAACCACCTTTATGCCTCTCACACTGCTGCAACCCCACTGCGCTGCTACAGACCTCTGCACTCTAGCACTGCCTCGTCGCTCCATCGCATCATGCTTCTACCGACATTCGTCATCCTGCTACTATCATTCAGGGCTCCCGTAGCTGGATATGATCCAAGAGTTTGGGCACCTCAAGGATCATGCCCCTTATCTTCTGTAGTCCTTCTAACTACAGCTCGATGTCTCCCCACCTCTTCTCTAGAGGTGCATGAGCACTCATGGCACAGTCGTCATTAGTCTCAACTTCTTTCTCTGCCTTAGCCGGAGCTTCCTTGGAGTCAAAAGCCTCTCCCTTATTCTTCTTCCTACAACATTGGGTTACATAGTGACCCAGCTCCCCACAATGGAAGCACTTCACCTTGGAGATATCCTTCTTCTTCCTCTTCCCCTGCTATCCTGCAAATACCAAAGCCGCATCCTCTTCCTCCTCTTTCTTGATTCGACCTCCTTTGCTACTAGTCCCCACATTGGTCAATCGTCTGATCTCTTCTTGGTGAAGAGTGTTGGGTTGAGTTATATTCTTTTTACGACTAGCGCACGTAGTTAATCGGGGGGTTAGAGGGTGGGGCGAAGCCCCCCCTTCGTTGCACCAATTGTGTAGCGGGGGGGTCACAGGGTGTTTGAGGGGTGTAGGTAACCCCGCTCTATCGAGTCCGGTTTGGGTTTTGGAACCTATGTTAGGTTGGACGGACCTACCTATGGTTTTTGTGCATGATTTTCGGACATGGTTTTGGACGCGATGGTTTTCGGTCCATGGGTTTGGACACGATGGTTTTTGGTCCATGGTATTGGATGCTTCGGCATGTATAAATATGTATTGTAACATTGAATGGAACATAATGAAAAATCAAGCTGGTAGTCTCGGTTTTGGGATCCAGGGGAAAATCTCTGTGTTTTAGAATTTGTATGCAGGTAATTTTTGTACGGGGTTAAAACCTACAAAGTGCTGCCCACGTATCTTCCCATCTTGGAAGAGTAGCTCTGCTCAAAATGCCTTGGACAAATGTCTCCCACTCCTTGGAGACTGCATTCAGGGCGGTCCTCACCATGAACTCTTGATCCGGCGTGGCCCCTATGGAAGCAAGTTGGTCCCAAATTTCTTGCAATCTGAGGAGGTATAGATCTATCTACTCCCCCTTTTGCATCTGATACGACTGTAGCTGATTCTCTAATAAAATCTTCCGCTACATAGAAGTGTCCTGATACGATGTCATCAAAGTATCCCACATCCCCTTTGTCATGTTCTTTTCGGCAATATGTGGTATGACATGATCCTTGACCTCGTCAAGGATTATGCACTTTTCCCTCGCCATTGCATCCTCATACTTCTCATTATTAGCTGGGTCTACTGGGATAGCCACAGTTCTCAAGGCGAAGCCCTTGATGCGATGTCTATCGAGGACTGACAAGATCCTGGCCTTCCAGATGACAAAGTTGGAAGTACCGTCCAACCTGTCCTGATCCCTCAGTTCGTACACTGCCATGTCTGCTCCTCTTCTGGACTCCCTCTGAGTTTCGACTTCCCTCCTGGAAATCTCCCTCTAAAGTCTTGATTTCTCTGCTGGAAATCTTCCCGCCAAATGTCGAACTGCTCCTCTCTAATCCTCTTTGCAACTGCAACTCGGATTTGGATTTCTTGGCTAGATCCGTCAAGGTGGCGGCTCCCTCTACCTTGGTTCTGTCTGCTCCGACAGAAACATCACCCCACCAGCTCCACAATCTCCCCACAGCTCCCTAGGCCCGACAACTGAAGAAACTCAGCCTTCCAGCTCTGCCCAATCCCGACAAAGGCTAAATCACTCCTCTGGCCAACTGCGTCAAGCCTACCTGGCTAGTATGATGACGTGGCTCTTCATGAGCCTCTTCTGCCTCTCTCCGCCTCTGCATTGGCCCTCTCTCTAGCTCGAAATGATGATGCATGCACTCTATGTCACTCCTTTGTTGCCTTCTGCTTAGGAGAAACTTTGTCTCTCGGGACAGCTGCTACTGTTGCAAATTTTCGATATTGTTGGTGCCTTCAGTCCTCCTGTGATCTGCAATGCTCTGATACCATGTTGAAATTTCTAAGTCTGACACGTTAGAAATCCCTACTGCATTATCTAGTTTATTTCACCTACTTGTTTATTCCATTAACAAGTTATTTATACATATAAATACTGAAAATAAACACAAATGCAGCGTTAATTCATATATAGATCAGCAATTGAAATACTAGACAAACACACAAGGGACACCGTTATTTTTGGACAATCGTCCCCAGAAAAACCCAATGCGGGAAAACCGGTGCAGTAGTTCTGAGGGTTTTATTATTATGCAGATTTCTTGAGTACAACTAGGGTGCCGAACTGGCTCACCCAACAGAGATTGTTACACGGTAGTAATACCTCTTCTCAGAGACAGATATTCAGCCTCTTAGCTCTAGTCTGCCCCACGAAAATCCTTCCGATGCTTCTCCTAGGCTCTGCGTCAACCCTGCTAGCCTCAACGTAGCTCTTGAACCCTCTGCGTCAGCCTTCTGCCTCTCTGCGTCAACTCTCTGGCCTTCTGTGTCACCCACGTAGGCCCCTCAGCCTCTGCGCAATCTCTAGCTGCCTCTGTGTGGCTCCTGCTACCTTTGTGTAGCTCTAGCTGCCTTCGCGTCAACTTGTCTGGTCACTGCGCTGACCCTCAGACACTCTCTCTGCCTCTCTGCTATGTACTTACTGCCCCTCGCTGCAACAAATCACTTGTTCGAACTTTCTTAGCAAGCCCTGCTCCAGAAAATCGAACTAATTGATCAATATTGGTGTATCTCCAACTAATCCTCAAGCCTCTTATACTTTTCCTGTTGAGTCTTCAAAGGCTGAGATTAAGTCTCTAATCAACGGCTAAGATTAGATTTCGCTTGATCCATGTCATTTAGAACATTCTCACCCAGTTTTATATTAATACCCATTAATATTTTTATTTTCCTAAGTTTAGACTTAGGAACTCCATTACAAATATTAATTATTTTAATATCTCTCCAACCGGGTGGAATTTCCCCAAACCATTTCTGGGTCTTGGAGATCTCATGTGCTCTAGCCTCTCCACCAATTTTTATGGCTAGAGAACATCCGATGCTACCACAAATCAACAGTTTGTATGGAATGGTAGTATCTAATGGGCGTTTAGTGGTTCCTGTTAACCACTAATGTGTAGTGTAACCCTAGAGGTATCAAAACTTTTGATAGTGAAGAAGTGACCAAAATGAAAAGGGAATTTGAAGCAGTGAGTTGTAGCATGCATTTCAGACCTAGAGAAGAATGAACAAGCGTCAATACTGGACCCGAATCACAACATATAGGGTGACATTGGCGTGTGTTGTGCTCACGTATGGTTATAAAGGAGTTCGATGAGAGGTTTGGATCCACACTTTGAATATTGTTGCCACAACCAGGCAACTCATGATAGGAAGCATGCTCTCAACATAACATTTCAACATCATTGTTAACCTCAGAATGTTAGAGGTGCACTTCCACAGGAAGCTACATTCCCTCGGACCCATGATGATGGTCTGGACCATTTGAAATAACATCCAATGCCTGTGGTCATGGTAATAAAATAGACTGGGCTGGATTTGGGGCACTAAGGGGTTTCGCTTCTAAAAACGATGATGATATGAGCAATGATGGATTTGGTATGAGGCTAAGGGGAAAGTTAAAAAAGAGGAGTTTATTGGCATAGCATTAACTATGAGCATATGTCCCTGTTCAAGATGTTGATTTGGGGTAGCATCGGATGTGCTCTAGCCACGAAAATTGGTGGAGAGGCTAAAGCACATGAGTTCTCCAATACCCAAAAAAGATTTGGGCAGATTCTAAACAGTTTGGGAGATATTAAAATAATTAATATTTTTAATGGAGTCCCTAAGTCTAAACTTAGAGAAAATAAAATATTAATGTGAATTAATATAAAACTGTGTTAGAATGGTCCAAAAGTCATGGATCAAGCTAGATCTAATCTTAGCTGTTGATTAGAGACTTAATCTTGGCTGTTGATTTGTCAACAAGAAAAGTATAAGAGGAGGCTTGAGGGTCACTTGGAAAACACACCAAGAGATCAAGATTTCAAATTTCTCAGACTGGGTTTGTTGAGAAAGTTGAGAGGGTGATCAGAGTTGCAGTTGAGGGGTAGTGAATACAGAAGCAAAGAGGCAAAGATAGCACCGGGGGGATTAGCGTAGTAGCAGGAGAGAGGGACGCAGAATCAACAAGGGTTCACGCAGAGCCAGTCAAGGCTCACGTAGAGGTAGCCAGGAGCTGCGCAGTGTCTCAGAGGGCCAGTGTGGGTGACGCAGAGGGCTAGAGGAGTGATGTAGGCCAAGCAAGAGTGACCCTGGGCTAATGCTGGGCCAGAGAGAGCTGACGCAGTCCCTAGAGGCTGACGCTGGGGTTTCGTGGGGCAGATGGAGCTGTGGAGCTGCTGGAGTATTTATTTGGGGTTTCAACTGGAGCATCTATCTATGAAGGAGAGGTACTACTGCCGAGATTTTTTCTCTGTTGGGTAAGTCGGTTTTGGCACTTAGATTGTATTATGAAACTACTTAATAAATCAAACCCTCAAATAGCTGCATAGGTTTTTCAGCATTTGGTTTTTCCAGGGACATTAGTCCAAAAACAACAGTGTTACTTGTGTGTTTGTTTCTATTTCCTTCAGTTGATGATCTGTAATGTGTTGAGCATGTACTTGTATTTATTTTCAGTATCTACATGGTAAATAACTTGTTAATTAATCAAAACAAGTAGGAAGGAATAAATCAGAAAGTACATGAAGGGTTTCTAACTGTTAGACTTAGAAACTTCAACATGGTATCAGAGCGTGGTTGCAGATGACAGGAAAACTGAGGACATCAGCCAAGGAGAGCAACAACAACAGAAAACAGTTGTCCCGAGTGACAGAAGTTGTTTCTAGCAGAGAAGCAGCAAGGAAGGGGTGAAGTAGTGCCTACGTCATCAAGTTCGAGCCAAGAAGAGGTTGCGTAGAGGCTGAGGGAGGCAAAGACAAGCTCACGTAGAGCCATGCAGAGGCCAGGAGGGCTGAGCAATTGGCTGAGGAAGTTGATTTGCTAGTGCCGGGATTGCGCAGAACCTAGGAGCTCTAACCTTTTGTTGCTGGGGTTTAGGAGGTTGTGGGTAAGTTGCAGAGTGTAGTTGGTGGGGTACTGTAGTCAGAACAGTACCTAACAGGGCAAGGTCAAGGAGGAGGGAGTTGCTACCGAGGGTTTCTAGCCGAGAAATCTGGATCAGTGGTGCAGCTGCACAGACGATCAGAGGGGGGGCATCTCGACATTGGCAGAAGGGTTTCCAGGAGGGAAATCAAGGCTAAGAGGGAGTCACGCTGAAAACTTCCAGGAGGGAAGTAGAGGAGCAGCGAGATGGCAGTGAAATGGGTAAGAGACTAAGATAGGCTGGACGGAGCCTCAAACTTTGTAGTTTGGAATGCCATAATCTTATCTGTTCTAGACAAGAATCGTGTCAAGCACTTCGCCTTGAGGACGATAGCGATCCCAGTTGACTCTGCTGATAACGACAAGTACGAGGAGGCAGTGGCGAGGGCCAAGAGCATCATCCTTGACAGGGTCAAGGACCATGTAGTACCACATATTGCCGAGAAGGACACGACAAATGAGATGTGGGAGGCCCTAAAGAAATTGTACTAGCATACTTCTGTGCAGAGAAGGATGTTACTAGAAAACCAGTTGCGGTCATACCATAGCTTTTAAAACCGGAACCGGTGATCGGACCGGTTCACCTAATGAACCAGTTTACCGACTGGAACCGGTCTAACCGGGACTGGTTTGGTCTAAACAAACCGGTTTTAAAAAAATACATTAAATAATTAATTTTTAATGAAACAAAACTATTTTTAAGATGTAAAACCATGATTCCAAGCCAATAGAGACAAAATATGCAAATTTTGCTCATTTATATACCATGTAAAGGTGAATATATCAAAATGGCACTGAGTGCAATGCATATCATTGACAAAATAGCAAAATACATAAGAAATGAGGCTCTAAATGGCCTATAAAGTCCAAAAACAATGCTGCAAGCTATGAGGCCATTGGCCTACTACAAATCTACAGTGTACACATGATCAATCATCAAGTTCATCACCACTACTAGACACAGGATCATCATCAGGAGCTACATAGATATCATCTAGTTCAGAGTCTGAGGATGCCTCAGCCTGATCTGCAACCTCAGTGTCAATGCCACCAATGACAATAAAATTGGACCTACTGGAAGCACGAGTTTGTCGACTTGCATGACTAGTGCCTTCCATTGGTTCTTTGCCTTTCCTTGATGCCGCTCTTGATCCTAGTTCTGATGCCACCACAATCTGCATCATCCCCCGCTAAAGCCATGTCGATATCAAAATCAGCCTCAAACACAGGTTCTTCAGTCTCCTCCACCCATTCTGATGTTGGATCAATATCATCCAACACAATGGGATCTAGATCAGGAGTTTTGCTCATCATTTGGAGCTCCGATTGCATTTATTGTTTACCCTCAAACCATGAAATCCTAAAAACCATTAAGTCTGCTGAATTTTGAGTGAAATCTAAAATTCTAGTTTCTCCATATGAAATCCAATGAGGTTGAAACCACTCTCAAACATCCTGAGTCATTTCATGGTAATGTTAAAAATTTAAGTAAAGGGATGAAAATGAAAATTAAAGGAAATGTCACTTTTACTTTAAGAATTTAACATTACCATTAATTTCCAACATTGTTAGGGTTGAAACACCCTTAGTTTCCCCCCCAAAACCCCTGAAACAAAATAAAAAATATGCTTTTTAACTTTATGGTGGGCGTGCCTAAAACCGACGGGTTTAGGATAGAACCGGCCGGTTTGATACAAACCGACCAGTTTTCGCCGTTAGGGCAAAAAATAGGAGAAATGGGCATTCAAATCGGGTTTTTTGGTCGGTTTAGACCGGCGGGCTTGCTAACCCACCGGTTAGACCGGTAACCGGTTTTTAAAAAACGGTTTTTAAAACTATGGGTCATACCGAAGGCAGAAGGGAGAACAGATCGACACCTTCCTCGGTCGATTGAAGGAGATTCGGGATCAGCTGACTTCCATAGGGGCCACGCCGGATCAAGAATTGATGGTGAACAACCCTGAATGCAGTTTCAGAAGACTGGGAGGTGTTTGTCTAGAGCATACTGGGCAGGGCGACCCTTCCAGATTGGGAGGAAATGTGGGCGGCTCTTCGCCAAGAAGATATCAGAAGGCTGAGCAAGGCAGGAAGCAACAACAAGGGGATCATAATCAAAAAGGAGGAGGTGGATGTTGCCCTAACATCTGAGGGAAAGCAGGAGAAACAGAAGAAGAAGGACCTCTCCAAAGTCAAATGCTTCCATTGTGAGGAGTTGGGTCATTATGCGACCTAGTTTCCGAGGAAGAAGAGCAAGGGAGAGGTCTGCAAGACCAAGGCTACGCCAGCAAGGGCAGAGAAGGAAGTGGAGACGGATGATGACTGTGCCATGAGTGCTCACACGCCACTTGAGCGGAGGTGGGGAGACATCGAGCTGTAGTTAGACAGACTACAAGCGATGAGGGGCAGGATCCTCGAGGTACCCAGCCTCTTGGATTAGACCTTGCTACGGGAGCCCCGAAGAGGAGTAGCAGTACTAGCAGATGTCAGTAGAGACAGATGCGGTTGGAGCAACAGAGGGAGCTACAGTGCAAGATTCCCAGGACAACGTGAGGCAACAGTGCGAGAAGCACGGGAGTGTTGCACTAATGCAGGATGGCACAGAGAGGTGTGCAACGGTGCAAGATGCAAGGAGTTGTTGCAGCAGCGCAGAGGTCAGAGAGGGAGCACTTGTCAGCGACAGAGGGAGCTTGAATATCATGGGTGTCTCTAGCTTGACGAAGATGTCAGAGTTGCGAGATTAGTTACTTCTCAGTAACTGAGTTGCAGTGCAACAAATAGCAGTGGTAGTGCTATGGGCATCACAATGCAACATGATGAGAGGGGTTGCAGTGCAGATGCAGCAGTGGCAGTGGTAGGGCCATGGGCAGCAGCACGGATGCAGAGGGAGCTATCGTACAGATACAACAATGGCGACCCATGGGTAGCAGTACAGAATGCATCAGTGTAGAGGATGTTGGGTAGTAGCCCTAGCATCAGCACAGGGACTGATGCCGGATGATCAGGGTGATACTCAGTGAGGAGTATTACTAGAGCATAGTCCTCGCTAAGACGGAGTATTGATTTGGGGTAGCATCAAATGTGCTCTAGCCACGAAAATTGGTGGAGAGGCTAAAGCACATGAGATCTCCAATACCCAGAAAGGGTTTGGGCAAATTCTAAACAGTTTGGGAGATATTAAAATAATTAATATTGTTAATGGAGTCCCTAAGTCTAAACTTAGGGAAAATAAAATATTATTGTGAATTAATATAAAACTATGTTAGAATGGTCCAAAAGTCATGGATCAAGCCAGATCTAATCTTAGCTGTTGATTAGGGACTTAATCTCGGCCGTTGATTTGTCAACGAGAAAAGTATAAGAGGAGGCTTGAGGGTCACTTGGAAAACACACCAAGAGATCAAGATTTTGACTTTCTGGAGCTGGGTTTGCTGAGAAAGTTGAGAGAGTGATAAGAGTTGCAGCTGAGGAGCAGTAAATACAGAAGCAGAGAGGCAAAGATAGCACCGGGAGGATCAGCGCAGTAGCCGGAGAGAGGGACGCAAAATCAACAAGGGTTCACGCAGAGCCAATCGGGGCTCATGCAGAGGCAGCTAGGAGTTGTGCAGTGCCTAAGAGGGCCAGCGTGGGTGACGCAGAGGGCTAGAGGATTGACGCAGGCCAAACCAGAGTGACGCTGGGCTAACGCTGGTCAGAGAGAACTAATGCAGTCCTTAGAGGCTGACGTTGGGGTTTCGTGGGGCAGATTGGAGCTGTGGAGTTGTCGGAGTATTTATCCGGGGTTTCAACCGGAATATTTGTCTCCGACTGAGAGGTACTACTGCCGAGATTTTTCTCTGTTGGGTGTGTTAGTGTCAGTCTTTTCAGCCTTCCTACAGTGATCAAATATGCTCTTACAAAGTGATCTCAGAGTGTCAAGGTCAAATTTTGTTATTTCAGTGAGTCTTCAAGCAAAATTTGGTCACTAAGCATTAGGTCTAGGGTTTGCTTTCACTCTGTTCAAAGTTGCCCAAATGTCAGTCTATGTCATCATTCAGCTGAGTGTATCATCATTCAGAGGGTTGTCATCGTCATGTCAGTATCTAATGAGTCATTTCACACCTTGTTCATGCTTCAGTTGCACCTAGGCAAGGTCATTTCCCTCTCCTAGGGTTTTGAAGGCAATTTCTCTTGGACGGTCAAATCACCGGCAAAACTTGTTTCCTGATGTTCATACACCTTCCCCTATCCTTAAAGTACCTTATCAAACACTTCCCATCCCTTAGATCCGCCAAATTCCTCATTTTTGCGCAAACCCTAGTTTCTAGCTACAACCTGGCGATTTTCTAGGTTTGGCCTGTGTTTTGTCCTTTTCGACCCCTTCCCCTCACTCAATCTCTGAGATTCCACTTTCCCCTGCTTCCTAACATTCCTCCCCACTCCCAAAAATTTCCCCAAGAATTTAGAAGCCCTCTATCCCCTTCATTTCGCTCCATTTCGACAAAATCCCTTGTTTCACACATCGGGACAAGTTTCACTCAAAAGCTGTTTCTGAGCAATCAAAGATGAATTTTGCAAAACTGAGAGAGGTTTTTGTCCACAACATGCCAAGGAAGAAAAACCTCTTTCACTTTTTACACAGGTAGCATGGTTTGAGAGAAATGTCAAAAATACCGGCGAGAACGAAGGTGCTCCAAGGACGGTTGGCCAAAGCACAAAAACGAAGGAAAACGCCCGATCCACTCCAAACTTTGGCCAAAGCCTCTTTGACTGAGCATGGTACTTGATTGGGGACTCCCAACCCAAATTTCAAGAAATTTGGAGAAAATTTGTCATTTGTGAATTTTTTGTGCAATTTACAGGTTTTTCCCGTGGAATGGTCTCACCCCGGGTGAGACTATTTAGGAGGACTGCTCAGAATTTTGAAAACTTGGCATTTTTGGAAAGGGCATGCAAAGAGAAAAATTACCAATACTTGGGAGAAGCCTGATTTTAAGATTTGAGCCTCCAAAAGCTCAAAATACATCAAAAAAATGACTTTCTGCCCACTTTTTGAGTTGCAGAAAGTGACCTTGGGAGAAATGGTTTTTGAGGGGGAAAAACAACTCCAAATTCAGAAATTCCACTTGGGATGGAAAGTAGACAGACCAAGCTTTCCAATGAGCCATCTTGCACCTGATTTGGACCAGTGGAACCCACTCAAAAGTTGCTGCAAAGGGGTGCGACCATTTGAAACAGGGGGCGCGACCATTCGAGCCAGCTTTGCCAGAATTGACCTTTTTTGTCAAAAAACACTGTTTTGACTATGGTTGACCATTTTTACTTGTAGATGATGGATAAATGTAATATTTTCATGGCACTTTGATAGATTTTATCTCTCTTTACCCTTCTAGAAGCTTCCTTGATGTAAAAAGTGAATAATTAATGCATGAATCAGTTAGCTAAGTAATAGAGGCAAGTTGTTGGACTGCCTATTATCTAGTGCTTAATTTAGAATTAGTTCAAACTGCCCCTAGGAAGCTGAGCTCGACCCCTAGAGGTGGGGAAAGGAGTTAGATGGTCTAGATGGTCTATATTATGCTCTCTCCTTCTCATTTTCATGGTTGGACTCTTGTGGGAGAAAGCTTTATTGTGTATTGTACATCTATTTCTGCAATTTAAGGAAATGAAGGCCAGGGTTTTGCAGACATCATTGTGGATTCTTGTGGATTGATGTGTTGATGGTGTGTTCTCTACATGTTCTTGTAAGTTTGTTTATGTATTCCACATTTCTCTTTTGCTTCTAATTGGACAGATGAAGTGGTAAAGTTTGAATTCATGCTTTGACATGCTCAGCTTTTTAGTTTGTTCAATATTTATGTTTTCTACTGTCTAGAGAGGATTCAAAATGGTGGTTTGCCCTCTTTAGCTCCTCCTCTATCATCCCTGATCATCCATCTCAGATTAAGGCATCAGCACTCACTCCTACCTTGCCCCAAAGATCCCCCTGCAAAGACTGAGCCCAATCCCCGCACCCTGAATAGCACTCCCTCCAATTGCCACCAAAAACCCCAAAAATCTTTAAATCAACCTCCCTTATCAATTTACTAGCCTAAAATCTTTGTTCCTAATTGGTCAGCTTATCATATTGAAAGATCTATCGAATCTGACCCGAGAGAGCCTTCTCATACCTCGTTGGGCTAGCTACGAGGTGAAATGGTTTGATGTAGCCTTGAGAGTTTGTCTATCTCAGCCTAGGTGAATTCCAAGCGCTAACATATTGGCGACCATACTGGGGAGAACAAACTGATCTTTTTCTCATTGATGTGTTATTTCATAAGTCTTAGACGGAGCCTGAAGATACGCCAGGTAGCCTTCGAACACGCTCTTGTTTTACATCAGCGTTAGTAGATAAACGCTGCTTCAGTCAATCTCCGTGAGCTTGTGAACGTAGCGCTTCATTGACTCTTTACCCCAGTACATGTATCAAGTTCAGATCTGATTGTGGATGGTGAACAACGATCAGACACTTGAAAGGCTGAAATCATTCACTGGCGACTCCTTTCACTGAAGAATCCAGCGATCAGTGCTTCATGGTGACTTCACTGCAGAGAGATCAGTAGCTTTGAGATTTTCAAGATGGATCGGATTGCAAGAAGATATGCTCCCCTGAGTTGAGATCACATCCCCGGCTTTCCAAATAAAATTCCAAAGGTAGATTGGTCAAGGAATTTGCCTACATTTAGTGATGATGGTAAGAAGGATGCTGCTTTACATCTAGTCAGATTTCATATGCATATTCGCAAATTCAAGATCGATTTTCCTGAGGATTGCTTGATGAAGATATTCTTGGCCACTCTGGAAGGTAAAGCCCAATCATGGTATGAAAGTTTGCCGCCTGCTTGTATTTACTGTTTAAAGGATTTTCATGCGATGTTCATTGAAAGATATAAGGACTCTTATCCATCATTAACTTTAGTTCAGGACTGTTGCAAGCATGCCTGTAGTTTTATTGAAAGCCTTGAGAAGTTTTATGAAGATGATAATTTCATGGATGAAGAGATCATGGAAGCCCTGTATGAAAAGCCATTTCAGCAGCACATAGAAATCTTAGAAGATACTTGTCAAGATCAGCAGGTTGAAGATGGACATATGGCTGTAATTGATGAAAGAGAAGAGCTTGTTTCAGATCTGCCCACAGAAGAAGACAACATGCAGATTGAAGAATGTGATAATGTTAGGACAGCTACTTCAGTTCTAGATTCAGATCATGGTGACCAAGAATACCTTGTGCCGAATCCTGAAAAGGAGAGTTTTGTTGTTGAGATCATAGACAAAGTTCTTGATCCAAATGTCCTTATGCCATCAGAACAGAGCCTGCATGAGGAGGTAATTCAGCTAGCTCATGAGCAACAAGATGAGATCTTTGTTCAAGTAAGTGAAAACTCTTTTTTCAATCATAATTTGGATAGTTTGATTGCCATGTCATATGAAGATGATCAACAATGTTTCCAAGTTTCAGAAGATCAGGACTGTCATTCAGATTTTTCATGTTTTGAAATGTTATTTCAAGAAGACAAGACTTGTTTGAGCAAAGGGAAACAGAAAGTCTTATCTCCTTTGTCTGAAGAGGAGATAGATCAGCTTTTGAAAGGTCATGCTACAACCCAAGCTAAAGCAAATCGGCAGTGTGCACATGGTCACGAAAGTGTTGGTGAAACTTCTTCCTCTTTTGAAAATGATGACAGTCTTGTAATTAGTTTTATAGATCAGCAAACAGATAATGATAATCCGGCTGTCATATCATATGAAGATCACCCACCATATTGTCTGACTACCGAAGATCATAGCATACAGGATTACCTTTCAGATTCTTCATATGTTTCATGTGCTGAAGTGTTTTTCCAAGAAGAGATCTGCTCATCCATTTGTTCGGAATTTTTTGAAGCTTATGAGCCTACTTTTACCGAAGCACATGATGAAGGCAGATCAGAAATTGAAGCAAAGGAAACCTTGTTCTTTCAGCAGGAGGTGGCAATGGCAAATCCTCATGTTTTTCAAGATCCTCTAGCAAGTTTGTTGCAACCAGCAGTGATAGTGTTTATTGCAGTGTTCAGTGATGAAGGAGATCATGGTCAGCTATGTTTTTGGATGCTCAGTTATAGGTTTGTACTGTTGACTAGAAGATCTGATAAGAAGAATCAATCAAGAAGGCATCTCCTTGATTGGTTGCATTGGCATTTTGATAGAGTTTGATGTATATTGTCTTGTAAGAAACAACGGTGGTTGTCATCATGATTTCAAATCTTGATGGACTGCTGCCCTTCAAAAGCTTTGTAAGTTCTTATTTTAGTTAAGTCAGTCATGAGTCATTTGTGTTTGGTCTATTGAGTGAGTTTTTTCAAGTTATTTCAGTTTGCCATCGAGTCAGTTTGAGTCAAGTACCAGTTAAGTTTCAGTCAAGTATTCGTTCAATAAATGTGTCAAAATTTTGGGTCACATGTGTAAATAATGACTCCATCGCCCAATGGTTGTAAGGCACTGGTCTGCTCTCCTAGAGGTCTGAGGTTCTTGGCACCTCCAAGGAGCTACCATCCCCATTGGAGCCAATGTTAGTGTCAGTCTTTTCAGCCTTCCTACAGTGATCAAATATGCTCTTACAAAGTGATCTCAGAGTGTCAAGGTCAAATTTTGTTATTTCAGTGAGTCTTCAAGCAAAATTTGGTCACTAAGCATTAGGTCTAGGGTTTGCTTTCACTCTGTTCAAAGTTGCCCAAATGTCAGTCTATGTCATCATTCAGCTGAGTGTATCATCATTCAGAGGGTTGTCATCGTCATGTCAGTATCTAATGAGTCATTTCACACCTTGTTCATGCTTCAGTTGCACCTAGGCAAGGTCATTTCCCTCTCCTAGGGTTTTGAAGGCAATTTCTCTTGGACGGTCAAATCACCGGCAAAACTTGTTTCTTGATATTCATACACCTTCCCCTATCCTTAAATTACCTTATCAAACACTTCCCATCTCTTAGATCCGCCAAATTCCTCATTTTTGCGCAAACCCTAGTTTCTAGCTACAACCTGGCGATTTTCTAGGTTTGGCCTGTGTTTTGTCCTTTTCGACCCCTTCCCCTCACTCAATCTCTGAGATTCCACTTTCCCCTGCTTCGTAACATCCCTCCCCACTCCCAAAAATTTCCCCAAGAATTTAGAAGCCCTCTATCCCCTTCATTTCGCTCCATTTCGACAAAATCCCTTGTTTCACACATCGGGACAAGTTTCACTCAAAAGCTGTTTCTGAGCAATCAAAGATGAATTTTGCAAAACTGAGAGAGGTTTTTGTCCACAACATCCCAAGGAAGAAAAACCTCTTTCACTTTTTACACAGGTAGCATGGTTTGAGAGAAATGTCAAAAATACCGGCGAGAACGAAGGTGCTCCAAGGACGGTTGGCCAAAGCACAAAAACGAAGGAAAACGCCCGATCCACTCCAAACTTTGGCCAAAGCCTCTTTGACTGAGCATGGTACTTGATTGGGGACTCCCAGCCCAAATTTCAAGAAATTTGGAGAAAATTTTGTCATTTGTGAATTTTTTGTGCAATTTACAGGTTTTTCCCGTGGAATGGTGAGACCATTTTGGAGGACTGCTCGGAATTTTGAAAACTTGGCATTTTTGGAAAGGGCATGCAAAGAGAAAAATTACCAATACTTGGGAGAAGCCTGATGTTGAGATTTGAGCCTCCAAAAGCTCAAAATACATCAAAAAAATGACTTTCTGCCCACTTTTTGAGTTGTAGAAAGTGACCTTGGGAGAAATGGTTTTTGAGGGGGGAAAACAACTCCAAATTCAGAAATTCCACTTGGGATGGAAAGTAGACAGACCAAGCTTTCCAATGAGCCATCTTGCACCTGATTTGGACCAGTGGAACCCACTCAAAAGTTGCTGCAAAGGGGCGCGACCATTTGAAACAGGGGGCGCGACCATTCGAGCCAGCTTTGCTAGAATTGACCTTTTTTGTCAAAAACACTGTTTTGACTATGGTTGACCATTTTTACTTGTAGATGATGGATAAATGTAATATTTTCATAGCACTTTGATAGATTTTATCTCTCTTTACCCTTCTAGAAGCTTCCTTGATGTAAAAAGTGAATAATTAATGCATGAATCAGTTAGCTAAGTAATAGAGGCAAGTTGTTGGACTGCCTATTATCTAGTGCTTAATTTAGAATTAGTTCAAACTGCCCCTAGGAAGCTGAGCTCGACCCCTAGAGGTGGGAAAAGGAGTTAGATGGTCTAGATGGTCTATATTATGCTCTCTCCTTCTCATTTTCATGGTTGGACTCTTGTGGGAGAAAGCTTTATTGTGTATTGTACATCTATTTCTGCAATTTAAGGAAAGGAAGGCCAGGGTTTTGCAGACATCATTGTGGATTCTTGTGGATTGATGTGTTGATGGTGTGTTCTCTACATGTTCTTGTAAGTTTGTTTATGTATTCCACATTTCTCTTTTGCTTCTAATTGGACAGATGAAGTGGTAAAGTTTGAATTCATGCTTTGACATGCTCAGCTTTTTAGTTTGTTCAATATTTATGTTTTCTACTGTCTAGAGAGGATTCAAAATGGTTGTTTGCCCTCTTTAGCTCCTCCTCTATCATCCTTGATCATCCATCTCAGATTAAGGCATCAGCACTCACTCCTACCTTGCCCCAAAGATCCCCCTGCAAAGACTGAGCCCAATCCCCGCACCCTGAATAGCACTCCCTCCAATTGCCACCAAAAACCCCAAAAATCTTTAAATCAACCTCCCTTATCAATTTACTAGCCTAAAATCTTTGTTCCTAATTGGTCAGCTTATCATATTGAAAGATCTACCGAATCTGACCCGAGAGAGCCTTCTCATACCTCGTTGGGCTAGCTACGAGGTGAAATGGTTTGATGTAGCCTTGAGAGTTTGTCTATCTCAGCCTAGGTGAATTCCAAACGCTAACAGGGTGAGCCAAATTTGGCACCCAGATTGTATTCTGAAACTGCTTAATAAATCAAACTCTCAGATAGCTGCACCGGTTTTCCCGCATTGGGTTTTTCCGGGGACATTAGTCCAAAAACAACGGTGTTACTTGTGTGCTTGTTTCTGTTTCCTTCAATTGATGATCTGTAATGTGTTGAGCATGTACTTATATTTATTTTCAATATTTACATGGTAAATAACTTGTTAATTAATTAGAACAAGTAGGAAGGAATAAATCAGAAAGTACTTGAAGGGTTTCTAATTGTTAGACTTAGAAACTTCAACACAAGAGGTTTGATTCAGGCTCTTACAGTCTCTAGAATAAAGAGGATATGACATTGGATCTCGCTTTAAGTCCCAATGAGGTTAATTGTAAACCATGTCACCAAATTGAGCACTAGTTCAAGACCAATTGTGCTGAACAGTTAAGATGGTGAGAATCACAGGCCATTCAATGAGAATCAATTCATCCTTGAGAAGTTTTCCTGGTAATTATATCTAGGAATGAGAGAAAAACGGGTTGCGTATTAGTGTCTTTGTGAAGCGAACAAAGTTCGTTCTTTAGTTTAAATACTCTAGAAGACTTGGAATGTGTAGATCTCCATTGAGATACAAGAATATATATTAAAATTTATGAGTAAGAA
Source organism: Pinus tabuliformis (assembly GCA_031772625.1). Lineage (NCBI taxonomy): Eukaryota > Viridiplantae > Streptophyta > Pinopsida > Pinales > Pinaceae > Pinus > Pinus tabuliformis. The sequence continues at coordinate 1,893,868,922 of CM062817.1, read as the reverse complement.
TGATGATACAAATGAGAGTGAGAGCCCTGCTTATATACTAGGCAGGTGCCTCTTCATGGAGAGTCATGTCTCATTTAGACATTACTCTTCAACCTAATTACTAATAAACTAATCATTATTTATAATTATTATCATTTACATTATTTCCTATATATTTTATTCATAACATTTCCTTCCTCAAAAAGCTGTCCTCAAAGCTTATTGATGAAGGCCTGATCTCTTTTTCCTATTTCGGATGTCTTCTTGTCTCGGAATTGTCATCTTCGTCGAAGCAAGACGATATGATCCTCTACGTGATAAACAAAATTGTTGCACTGAGAATGGATCTAACCATCCTAAATTAATCTTCTATGGAATCTCGCGGTGACTGGAAACTTCGTGTGAATTGTTATCACAAGACTGAAGTGTACTGACATTAGTAGTCTTCGGAACATTAGTTTGTTGTTTCTGTTTTGAATGGTCTCGATACGTAGGTTGGTTGAGTTGTCTACTCTCATGATTCGAATGTCGATAGGGAACTTTTTTTGGTTTGACTTTCCCTTATTAGGTGTGTGGAATTTTTTTGATTTTCTTCTTGTGAGGATGTTGTTGAGTTGGTTACAAAACCTTCACTTGGGATGTTCATCGTCTGAACTACAATATCTAAGTGTGTATTTTCTTCAACTTGCTTGTCTTCTTCTTGAGTTGTGACATTCACTAGATTGGTATCTGCTCCCTTATCTTCAACCTGGATTGTTACGACTAGAGACTTTGATACTTCTTGAGCAAGTTGTTCTAACTTGTCTGTTAATGACTTTTTGTCCTTTTTAAGCTTCTTGATTTGTGTTAATAATTTTTCACTATGGTCTTTCAGTCGAGAAACTTCTTCATTTTTGTCAGTGGTGATCTTATCAACTTCTCTTTGCATATTTTGTAGTACTTTTTTACCTTCTTGAAAAATTATTTTCGAAATATCTTCTATGTCTTCTGGTATTACTGAATTCGGCTTCACCGTAAGATCTTGTAGCATTATTTTTTTCCTTTTGTAAGAAAATACCAAAAATATATTTTTCGTATTCCGGATGAAGGAACCAAGGGTTTCCATCCAAGGTGAACCTAAAATAATGTCACCTTGATCACAACATAGGGTTTGAACTGAGAATTGTGATACGAATGCATAATCTCCAATGTTTAATTGTAAATTGGATATGTCTTATATTTTGTTGTTAAAACAATTTCAATTATGTTTGACTCGGGAATCACTAATCGGTTTGCGATTTTAGGTTTTATATAATTTTTACCTTCGACTTGCAAGATAGCGATAGTAACATCTTTTCCCGCACTCGACCCTTTAATTCTAAATAATACTGAGGCATAGTTATATTTAGTTTATGGGAATCTTCCTTCCTTTTTTTATGGTTTAACTATAGCTTTCACTATTTATTATTATTATTATTTATAAATATCTTTTTCCTTAATATAACCTTCACTTCTTTTTTAATTAATACCCCCTTTTTCTTTTCACTTCTTTTTAATTAATACCCCCTTCTTTTTAATTAATACCCGCTTTATACTTAGCAAAAGTATATTTTCATTAAACACTTTACTTAATTCTATTTCTAATTGATTTTTTTTTTAAGTTGTTACCATACGGATCGTCACAAGAACTTGGAATCGACAGATGTTGCAACCCCTTTTTCAAAATTAATTAAACCACCGAAATATATATTTGACCAAACAGATAGTGGTGACACATGCGGACGATGGCAGTAGTGAAGGCGGAAGGGAATGGCAACAGATAGTGTCACGACGAGGGTGGCAATGTCTTTGGAGAAATGACGAGTGTGTGGGTTGAAGCGAACTAGCAGCACCAGGACCACGGTGGTGTGGGCAGGGAAAATAATCAGCGGCGTTAGAGGTGATAGTTGGGGGTGTCTAGTGGCTTGTCGTGATTGAGCGGAAACAATGGTGGCACTATGGTGTGTTGTTGGTTTGTTTGCAGGAAGGACGAGCAGGATGCAGTCTCTGTTCGGTGGGCGGCCAAAAGACTTGATGGATGCGGTTTAGCAGGAATCGGATTTTGGCGGCGAACACGGTTGTTGGCTCAAGCGGTTATTGGATGCGGCTACAGTAGGTAAGGTTTTTTTGTTTTTGTTGTTGTTGTTTTTTAAAATTTATTTATCTTTTAATAATTTATTTATATTATTATAATTATCTTTTTTTAATGATTTTTTTAATAATATTCTCTCTTTTTTTTAATAATAATAATAATATATATATCTATATATATATAGTATTTTTTTTTCTTCTTCTTCTAAATTTTATACCAAATGAAGCCAAAAAAGTTCATTCTTCAGTTTAAATACTCTAGAAGACTTGGAATATGTAGATCTCCATTGAGATACAAGAATATATATTAAAATTTATGAGTAAGAATGATGATACAAATGAGAGCGAGAGGCCTGCTTATATACTAGGCAGGTGCCTCTTCATGGAGAGTCATGTCTCATTTAGACATGACTCTTCAACCTAATTACTAATTAAATAATCACTATTTATAATTATTATCATTTACATTATTTCCTATATATTTTATTCATAACACTTTGTCAGAGTGTGTTGAACTGAAAATCATTGATAAGGCTCATTGTAGCTTAGGGCTGTCAAAGGATTAGTGTTCTGAACATGACCAAAATTCATTTTAAAGGGTTCCATTGTCTGCAGGGCTTGCACATAGCTGTGTACATTCCCTTTGAGTTGGATAGAGACCACTGGGTATAACCGTTCAACACTCAAAACAGAAAAAGGAGAAGGTATAATCAGTTGTGTACCTAGAAATGTGTTTTGATTAGAGAAATACAAGCAAACCAAGGGCATGAGGAACTTATGTTATAAGATAGATCTTCTAAGAAACCAACGTTAGGCACTGCTATGACATAATGTGTTGCAAGTGTTATTTGTAGTTAGTACAACAGTAACTCTGTATCCATCCGAATATGACTCAGCAGAATTGTGAAGAGGTCCATCATTTGATGGTCATCATGACAGATTTGAGTGGCAATAGAAGAAAAGGGCTCCTATAGCAGATGATCGAGCTTTCTGCTCTCCTGTAGTAACCCTAGTGCTCAGAGCTCCACAATCAAAGTGCACAAGAAAAAGAGTACTAATTTTAGGAGTTGATAAGATATATATGTAGTCATTTTTCAGCTGACAAGTTTCCATAAATTAAAATCATTTTTGGATTAAGTGGAGCCAACCTGAAATATGAAGTAAAATGAATCCAAAGCTGACTTGTATTTAAATCCAAATTGGAGGAGGCCAACTTGTGACGAACAGTGATAGGTGGAGCCAACCTTATTTGATGTAGTTTATGCACTTGTGAAGTAAACTTAAGATTAACCAATTTGTGATGTAGTTTATGCACTTGTGAAGTAAACTGAAGATTGACCGATTTGTAGCATTTGTTGAAGTTTCTAAGTCTACTTAGTTAGAAACCCTCCATGCAATTTATCTGATTTATTCCTACCTACTTGTTCCGTTACTTAACAAGTTATTTACAATGTAAATATTGAAAATAAACAATAGTACATGCTCAACATGTTACAAATCAACAACTAAAGGAAACATAAACAATCACATCAAATGACACTGTTATTTTTGGACCAATGTCCCCAGGAAAACCCAATGTGGGAAAACTGGTGCAACTATCTGAGTGTTTTCTTATTAAGCAATATCAGAGTACAATCTGGGTGCTGAAACTGGCCTACCCAACAGAGAATTTCCTTGGCAGTAATATCTCTCAGTTTGAGATAAATTTCCCGACTGAAACCTCGGATAATCCTTCCGACACCTCCTCAGCTACAATCTGCCCCAGAAACCCCATCGTCTAGCTTTCTGGACTGCGTCAGCCTCTCTCTGCCCAGAACTGGTCCTGCGACACCCCAGATGGGTCTGCGTCAGCCTTCTAGGCCTCTGTGTCAGCAACGCTGGCCTCTTTGAAGCTCCGCGCAGCGCCCCACTGCCTCTGCATGGCCCTGCGTGACCTCTGGTTGCTATTGCGTCACTCTCCCCAGCTACTGCGTGCTCTCCCGGCACTATCTTTGCCTCTCTGTCTCTCTGTACCCAATGCCCCTCAGTTGCAACTCCGATCACTGATTCTATCTCTCTTAGCAAACCTCGCTCTAGAGAATAGAATGATTGATCACTCTGGTGTATTCTCCAAGTGACCCTCAAGCCTCTTCTTATAGTTTTCTCATTGACATATTAACGGCCGAGATTAAGTCCCTAATCAACGGCTAAGATTAGATCTGGCTTGATCCATGTCTTTTGGACCATTCTAACACAGTTTCATATTAATTCACAATAATATTTTAATTTCCCTAAGTTTAGACTTAGGGACTCTATTAAAAATATTAATAATTTTTAATATCTCCTGAATTGTTCAGAATCTGCCCAAACCATTTTTGGGTATTGGAGATTTCATGTGCCCCAACCTCTCCACCAAATTTCGTGGCTAGAGCACATTTGATGCTACCCCAAATCAACACTCCCTCTTAGCGAGGACTCTGCTTTGGCAATACTCCTCACTAAGTATTAATTTGATCATCCGGCACTGATCCCTGTGTTGATGCTAGGCCTATTGCCCACCATCCTCTGCACTGTTGTATCTTGTACTTCTGCCCATGGTTCTGCCACTGCCACTTTTGCATCTGTACGACAACTCCCTTTGCATCCATGTTGTTGTTGGTCCTTTCTCCCAGCACTGCATCTGCACTGCACCTCCTCTCTTCATGTTGCATCGTGTTGCCCACTGCTGCATTGCAACTCAGTTACTGAGAAGTAATTAATTGATCTCCCAACTCTGACCTCTCTGTTGGGCTAGAGACCCTCCTAATGCTAAAGCTCCCTCTGCCACTGACAAGTGCTTCCTCTCTGACCTCTGCGCTGCTGCAACAACTCCCTGCATCTTGCACCGTTGCACACCTCTCTGTGCCATCCTGCATTGGTGCAACACACCTGTGCCATCCTGCACTGGTGCAACACACCTGTGCCTCTCGCACTGCTGCAGCTTGCTAGCCTTGCGCTGTCTCGGGACTCCTGCACTGTAGCTCTCTCTGTCGCTCCATCCGCATCCATCTCTACCCGACTCAACCAATCCTGCTACTTCTCTTCGGGGCTCCCGTAGCAAGGTCTAATCCAAGAGACTGGGTACCTCGAGGATCCTGCCCCTCATCGCCTGTAGTTCGCCTGACTACAGCTCAATGTCTCCCCACTTCTGCTCAAGTGGTGCGTGTGCACTCATGGCACAGTCATCGTTTGTCAAAACTTCCTTCTTTGCCCTTGCTAGTGCTGCCTTAGTCTCGGAAGACTCTCCCTTACTCTTCTTCCTTGGACACTGGGTCACATAATGACCCAACTCCCCACAGTGGAAGCACTTGATCTTGGAGAGATCCTTCTTCTTTCGCTTTTCCTGCTTTCCCTCAAATGCTAGGGTAACATCTTCCTCCTCCTGCTTGACTTTGATCCCCTTGCTGCTGCTACCCGTCTTCGGCTGTTGTTTGATCTCTTATTGGCGAAGAGCAACCCACATCTCATCCCAAGGTGGAAGTGTCCCTCTGCCCATTATACTCTGGACAAATACCTCCCAGTCTTCTGAGACTGCATTCAAGGTCGTCCTCACCATCAATTCCTGATCCAGCGTGGCTTCTATAGCAGTCAACTGATCTCGGATCTCGTTCAGTCCTCCGAGGAAGGTGTCAATCAGTTCTCCTTCTTCATCTGATACGACCTCAACTGATTCTCTAGTAACATTCTTCTCTGCACAGAAGTATGCTGGTACAATTTCTTGAGGGCCTCCCACATCTCATATGTCGTTTCCTTCTCGGCAATGTGTGGTACTACATGGTCCTTGACCTCGTCAAGGATGATGCTCTTGGCCCTCGCCATTGCCTCCTCGTACTTGTCGTTATCATTGGGGTCGACTGGGATAGCTATAACCTTCAAGGCGAAGTTCTTGACACGATTTCTGTCAAGTACGGATAAGATTCTGGCCTTCCAGACTGCGAAGTTCGACGCTCTGTCCAGTCTATCCTGGTCTCTTACTCCGTGTAGTGCCATGATGCTCTTCTACTTCCCTCTTGGAAGTTCTCGATTTGACTCCCTCTAAGTCTTGATTTCCCTCATGGAAATCCTCCTGCCGATGTCGAGATGACCCCTATTCTGATCGTCTGTGCAACCGCACCACTGATCCGGGTTTCTCGACTAGAAATCCTTGGTAGCAACTCCCTCCTCTTGGCCTTGCACTATCAGGTACTGTTCTAACTACTGTACCTCACTAGCTCCACTCTGCAATATTCCCACAGCCTTCTAAACCCCAACAACCTGAAGGTGAGAGTTCCTAGGCTCTGCGCAATCTCAGCATCAGCAACCCAGCCTCCTCAGCCAACTGCGTCAGCCCTCCTAGCTTCTGCGTGGCTCTGCGTGAGGCTCCCTTTGCCTTCCTTAGCCTTTGCGCTACCTCTTCCTGACTCACCCTTGATGATGCAGGCACTGCGTCACCCTTCCCTTGTCGCTGCTATGCTAGAAATAGCTTTTGTCACCTCAGGACAACTGTTTTCTGCTGCTATTGCTCCGCTCGGCTGATGTCCTCAGTCCTCCTGTGATTTGCAATCACCCTCTGATACCATGTTGAAGTTTTTAAGTCTACTTAGTTAGAAACCCTCCATGCACTTTATCTGATTTATTCCTACCTACTTGTTTCGTTACTTAACAAGTTATTTACAATGTAAATACTGAAAATAAACATTAGTGCATGCTCAACATATTACAAATCAACAACTAAAGGAAACAGAAACAATCACACCAAATGACATCGTTATTTTTGGACCAATGTCCCCGAAAAAACCCAATGTGGGAAAACCGGTGCAGCTATCTGAGGGTTTTCTTATTAAGCAATATCAGAGTACAATCTAGGTGCTGAAATTGGCCTACCCAACCGAGAATTTCCTTTGCAGTAATACTTCTCAATTTGAGACAAATTTCCCGAATGAAACCTCGGATAATCCTTCCTGCACCTCCTCAGCTACAATCTGCTCCAGAAACCCCAGCGTCTACCTTTCTGGACTGCGTCAGCCCCTCTCTGCCCAGCACTGGCCCTGTGACACCCCAGATGGGTCTGCGTCAGCAACGATGGCCTCTTTGAAGCTCTGCGCAGCTCCCAACTGCCTCTGCTTGGCCCTACGTGAGCTCTGGCTGCTACTGTGTCACTCTCCCCAGCTGTTACACTGCTCTCCCGACACTATCTTTGCCTCTTTGTCTCTCTGTACTCAATGCCCTTCAGCTGCAACTCTGATCACTGATTCTATCTCTCTTAGCAAACCCCGCTCTAGAGAATAGAATGACTAATCACTCTGGTGTATTCTCCAAGTGACCCTCAAGCCTCCTCTTATACTTTTCTCGTTGACATATCAACGACCGAGATTAAGTCCCTAATCAATGGCTAAGATTAGATCTGGCTTGATCCATGTCTTTTGGACCATTCTAACACAGTTTCATATTAATTCACATTAATATTTTAATTTCCTTAAGTTTAGACTTAGGGACTCCATTAAAAATATTAATTATTTTAATATCTCCTGAACTGTTTAGAATCTGCCCAAACCCTTTTTGGGTATTGGAGATCTCATGTGCCCCAACCTCTCCACCAAATTTCGTGGCTAGAGCACATCCAATGCTACCCCAAATCGACAACATTTACACTTACATGATTAAATTTGAAGGAAAAGTATGACACAATGTTGCTTGATGGAGAAGAAAATTGTATAATGGATTTTATGGGGTTCGTGTGATCACTTTGGTGATAACTTGCAGCTGAAGTATGAATGGGGCAGCCCATATACTCACCTTGGAGGCCACTTGGGGACTTGTGTGCCTGCATTGGAGACTGTTTAGGGCTAATGGGTGACAGATTTCAAGGCTTATTGAACAAGTTATGCGACTAAAGGGCCTTTGGAGGCTGAATGCTACACCAACGCCCTCTTTTTTCCCTTCATTTGTGGAGGGGGGTCATCTTTGTGGGTTTATGCCCATAAATTTTGTACATGTGGTAGTAGAAGCCCCATTTTGTATAATTAATTTGTAGAGAGGGCCTTTTGCCCCTCCTCAGGCTAATTTAGGGGATTCTAGCTTAGAAAATCATTATTTTGATATGAGGCAAGTTCAATACCTCCTCTATATATAAAGGTGCACTTCCTCTCATTTTTTCATGGAGTTTTGGGGGAGAAATCCCACAACAATACAAAAATTTTGTGGTTTTCCTTGTAAAAATTTGGCTTTGGATATTTCAAGTTGAACAAATTCTCTTGGGGAAGGTATGTTTTGAATGGATGAACTTTCTTTGGAATGACGAAGTGATGCGTGGATGAGTAGTGATATTTTATTATGAGAGGTAACTTATGTTTCTGCTCAAATTAGCAATGTTGGCAAGATTCGACCAAGACTACTATACGGTAAGCACTATCAGGATTACGCCCAATGTCACCTCAATGTATTCCTCTCACTTTAAGCCAACTCCTAAATGCCATGGGAACTATCCTTACACACAACAACTCAACCAAGAAATGATAGACCAATTCCTAAATAAAATATATGGAAGACGTAGGAGTTAGTTAAATAGCCAAATTCTGATCTGATTTATGATGTACCAACGAATTAATATTGCAGATTAACAATCAGAAAGTACTCAATGTGTTAATTTTTCATAGGGCGACATTGTTATTTGCTATGATAGTTTCATTTCATCATTAATACATTAAGTTCACCCCATATCATCATTACATTATTCAGATCTACACCATTATACATCAACATGTGCAATAACATAGAAAGAAACAACATCACCATCATCATCAATGCAGCGGAACATAAAAGGAACAATAGAAAAAATCATGCACACATATAGAGACACCAAGATTGGTCCGAGACCAGGGAAAAACCCACTATGGGGAAAACCCTTGCAAATCTTCTTCTTCTTAGATCATCATCAAATGATGCAACAAAAGAGAGTACAATGATCCATAACTTTATCTATGTAGCAAAACAATAATGATATTCATGAAACAGATCTAATCATGCTAGGAATCAAAATCCTCATACTGATGGTTGTAATGTGTTGTCACAAACTGATGTCAAACGTTGTCACTATGCCAAACACTGTTGTCGCTGTCAATGAGCCCAATACATATGTTTGCAGCGGAAACTAACAAATCATATCTACAAATCTGTATAACAACAGAGAGAAACCCAAATCTACCAAATCACTGAAGTCCACTGAATCTAAGATGTCAAATCTTAGATCTGAACTTTGGTCGTCCTCATCACGACTGTCTGTGTGCAACTAAAACTCCTTGGTCGCTCTCTCAGTCACTGTATGCGGGTGATTGAGACTGCAAGGTCGCTCTCAGGAAGTCTTTATGCGTGCAACTGTGGTGTAATACACTTAAAACCCATAGTTTCTCCCTTATTGTTGTTGTGCGAGCGACCGAGGTGTCCTCGTTGCTCTCACGACCATTCTGTGCGAGCGATCGGGAACCGAAACCTCCAGATGTCTCTGAAGCCATAGTCGCTTCCATAAGCCTCCGTGCCAATGTCCAAGGGTCTATAGTTGCTCTCATAGGCTTATGTGCCAGCGACTAGGGACCATAATGCCCTATTCTACGCCAGCGACCAGGGACCATAATGCCCTGTTTTGCGCCAGCGACCAGGGACCATAATGCCCTGTTCTGTGCCAGCAACTAAGATTCAGAAGACCTTGACCCAGAGTGAACCTTTCGCCTGTGATTTTGGACCCTTGAGCGAACTCCTTCCGTCGAACCTGTGCGAACCAAGACAAAAGAGAAGAGAAGATGTGTCTAAATGATCTTGAGGTCTCTTCTATTTATAGGCTTTCCTAAGGGTTCACTTGGGGTTAAGACTGACCCAAGCAATTACTCATGTGGTTAGGGCCGACCCATTCCATAATACATGTATGAATAAAATAATTCATAACTCAACTTCTGCTTAACCAAATTGGGTGATCTTTAGGTCGATTTTGGTCCTCTCAAAAAGAGGAATCCAATGCAATCATTATCTCGGTCATTTGAGCTATCCAAGGTGGAATTTACTGCAGTTGCCAAAATTAACACTCCCTCTCAACTAGGGAGAATTCCACTTGCCAATATTTGTCCATCGAACAATATATCATCACGGATCATATTTGTCATGTAGTCATCGTGCAATGTCCATCACAAATCATCATTGTACATCTCGATCTATCCTTTGCTTATTCTTGTTTATCTCTTGATTGTTCCTGCTCGTATGCTGAACATTCTCAAATCTAGAAGAAGAAGAATCTATTACTGGAGGGGAGCTCAAGCTACCACCCTTTATCCATCAGGATGCTATCTGGAATCTCTGTCGTTGGGCTACTACCTGGAATGTTTTCATCAGAGAGCATATCATCAGGGAGAACATCTCAACCTGGAATCACATCAGGGAGCAATAGCTTCCATCCATATTAAGCAATACGAAAACTCATCACACGGAGGAGTAAACGTTCGACCCTGGAATTTCATCGGGGAGATTTACCCTCAACCCAGAATCATATCGAGTCATCTCAACCCATTCTATTGCCTATTGATCTTCCCATCGATGACCCAGAATAGTCATGTGGTAGAACACCTGCATCATAATCGCCTTGGGTTGTACACTTTCAACTCGTTGGCCAGAGGAGGAGCAATACTCCCAACAAGCCCGACTTGTGGGTATGATGCCAACTGGGGTATACTATGCAAAGACTAAGGAAGGGTGAGCTACTACTCCAACCCTATGGGTAACAGATAGAGGCAACTCCCTATATAGATAGGATAACACCCTATTGTCTAGAGTTCCCTCAACCCCAGGAGCCCTCCATCTCAATTCCTCACCCTGGGAGCTCAAATAGGGTAGGAAGAGTTGGCTCAGTGTCCTCGATCAACGCTGCCCCTCATCTGGAGGGGATGCTCTCTGAAAACCAAGATGCCTTTGAGAGAATATTTGTAATCTACTTGTCTCAATAACAACTGTTCCCTATTCATATAGAACATCAAATCAAATATCATGTCAAATCATATTTAATCACATAAATCACGAAAGGATACCATAATCATCCTCCCTCTCAAGGGGGTGCCAACCACAAGCTTGAGCTTGTTTCAAACAACTGCATTGTTTCAATATGTGAGAGTATCTTGATCCCAACTATATGTATATAACCATGTCATATCCAGATCATGCTCAAACAACTCTCTAAGGAGCTTTTGTATCTTGCCTCATAGCTAGCCATGCTAGCAGCATCATGATCAACCTCGGTCATGCTATGGACTTCTCATCCAAGATATCATGGCAGATCTCATACTAAAGCAACATACAAATGTGCTTATCAACAATAATCTCAAATATCAGTAATACATCTATGCAGACACATACCATAGGGGAAATATCTCATTCTAAAAATATAATACCTCATGGAGATATTTCAAATAATGCTCAATGGCAACTTTGAGTGAAGTAGCTCAATTATGAATTTATTCAGGTTCTATGCACATCATATGTATACAGATGGTTGTTCAAAAACAGAATCAACAATACTTCAATCAACTATCGGATGCCATGCCGAGTTCAACAACATCTTTGAACTTCAAATCAGCATATCAAGGATTTATAAAAAACATTTTCCAATAGCTTTGCAATATGGAATTTCTTTCCCAAATTCCATAAATCAATTCATCATGCTATGATACATCATTTCAGGCTTCAGAAGCCATCTCCCTTTGATTTAGATCATCAAAGGCTCATCACCTGTCACAAGTAGATCATCAGGATATAAAATCAAAACTATAATCAATATCAAACTTATCATCCTGAATTCATCAAATAACTGTCAAACATAGACATATCTGGATTCTAAGCATAATGCCTTGCTAAGCCATCATAATCATCCTTACATAAATCAATGTTGTATCATCATATCAGCAAAATCATCTCATCAAAATTTAGAAGCCAAATTACGACCATAATCAAAGTCATCATTATCATAATATTAATACTTTCAACCAGGAGACAGGTAGAGCTCATATCAAGTCTGAATTCAATTATGCAATATAAGTCTGAGGCTTCATCAAGTCATTCTCATAATCATAAGTCATTCATAATCACAACTATCATTCTTTCAACCATTGTGCTAAGAACAAGGAGGCCAATATCCGAATACCCACATAAGTCATCATGCCCACATAGCATTGATATCATGACAAATCAACAATTGTCAAATCAGATCACTAGACATCAGGTCAAGTCCAAATTACTATTGTAGAGAGATCTATAGTCAAAGCACATCTCAATCATCAATTCAAAGTTATTGTCAAGCATCATGTCAAAACACTTTTCATATATACTAGTAATGCCAAATCATGCCAACCTCTTGTAGCACAAACATAGTGACATATCTATATGTATGTCCTGGTCACTTGTAAACACAAGTTCAGTCTGCATGTTTATGTTATGGAAAATATTCAAGCTTTTCTTGCTAGCAGATCTTGCTGTTATCTACAATACATCTATGGTACTGACATCTTCCATGTGACCATCTGATTTCATGCACAATACTTCATTATATGATCAACAATTTTAGAAATTAGTTAATAGTGGCAGAATATGTCAGAGACACTTTGATTCAAAATTCAAACAACTTCAAAAAGCTTCAGATGATGGTCAACAACAGTCAAACCTCTGGTTGCTCCCTTCAGTTAGCATGAGAGTGACTTTGGTTCCTTAGCATGCGAGCGTCCAGGGATGAGATCTCCTAGATCTGTGGCTGCATTCAGAGCATAAACCCTAATTTCTGTACGAGCTTCAAATCTAAGACCCTGGTGCAGATTAATATTGTCAGATGCACATAAATCATATTTTAGCAGCATAGAATACAAATAGTAATAAGGCTGAGAATCTTGAGAAGAGAATCTCCCTCTGACTGGAGATCTGCATCATTCATCGTCATTCATGTAAGCAACTTGTCTCTACTAGAGTCATGCAACAACAGATCTGTTAGATCATAAACATGTGGCTATCAACATCATGACATCAATCTTTCATCAAAGGTTAGACTCAAAGCAACAGATATATGCAATGTCATATAACACTTTCTATCAAGACACTCCATCAAGTTAGGATATTCAGTTTAACCACGACCATAGTTAGTAAGAGATCTACTTACACTTATACTTCTCACATCAAGGCTACTAAGCTCCTCAAGCCCAATAAGATCAAGTTAGGTCATTCAATAAAGCTTTATCAAAACGACAAGAGTGTCACTCACTCTTTCCATATGCTTTCATCATGCTTATCACAAGCATTACCAACAAACTCATATATAGGAGTTAGTGAACTATCCTCTTATATGAAATCCATCATGACATGTATCAAGAGTATCATTTTCTAGAGCCAAGGTGCTATCCTTCTTTATAGGATCAAAATATCCAACAGATAGATCATAGATGTTAGCCAAACATCAAGTGTACCAATGTATCAACATTAGTTAGCCTTATAGAATTCAAGAAGATTAGAAATGTTCAACACCAAGTGCATAATTCCATCACAGGAAACACAGATCCAAATCACTTTCATGTACATGTATGAGCCATTAAAGAAAGAGATATTGTCATCATACCTTAGGGCTTACTGTGCCAATAGCTGAAACATACCATGCATACCAAGTGGTATTACCTGTGCACCTTTTCATTAGTCTTAGGCTGCTTGAAGCGCTTTGTCATCTTTTCATCAAGTACCTCTTTATCTCTTTCCAGATCTGCATCTCATAATGATCCTCAAGAAGGATCTACTCATCACATCTGAGGTTAGAAACATCCATATACTCAAATACATATGCAGGAAGTACAAGCAATAAACATAATCATCAGATCCAACCTAAGTCACCAGGTTCGAGTTCGAGTTCGAGTTTGAGGACCATGAAATTCGAATAAAGTTCGGCAACTCAAATTTTGTCGATAAAAGTCGACATAAAATTCGACATATAGAAATTCAAAAAAAATGTATATTAAAGATAGATATATCATATGCATATGAGAACTGGTATGGAGTGAGTTTTATCATGATTATCCTTATAATCAGACTATTAAATGCTTAATATCAAATTTTATATCAGAATAGATCAATTTTTCAATAGCTGCACTCACCAATTGTTAGCTCAAAACCAAATATCAGACCTTTATGACTGCTGCAACCACAGTTTGTTAGCCCACATACACATGCCAATAACAGATCAGCCTTATAGAGAAATAACTAGCAGAGCTAGGGAATGAAAATTTGGAGATTTGACCACAAAAAAGTGATGTTTAATGCTTGATACTTGGTGACCAACCCTTGCAAGGTCTGCAAAACAAATTGTCAGCTTGAAACACAATGTAAATTACTTCATCATTCATGTATACAGAACTTGACATATAAAACATAAAAGATTTAAAACAGATCATTGATGTCCCTATAGATAGTATGTACCTATCATTACATGGAAACACTAAATAACTTGAAAAGAATTGTACAAAATTCAGAACAGACCAGTGCAGCAAGTCCTGTAGGCTGTGAGCAACCATTCATAACTGTTTTTTAAAGATAGATTGGCTGCTTGGCATAAAAAAAATATACAAAAACAGTTTCCCAGTAGGGGACCCCTTGTATGCTAAGATATTTAATTAATGAACAACAAATATATATTCTTTTGGCAGTTCAATGAAAAACCTTGCATCATAATTTATAAGATAAAAAGACAGTTTAAACTTTAAACTTTAAAGTAGCAGCCAGCTTGACAGTTTTAGGCTTTAGCAAATTGTTCATGCAAAAACTAAACTAGAAATCTAAAACAGGAACACAAGTTTTATTCTTGACGTTCCTGTTGCCCACTTGTTATATCAAAAAGTTCTATGTCATCAAGAGTAGTGTGATATGTGAATCCGCTAGATGCTTCAGCACCAGATTCATCAGTGAATTCCCTGTCAGTGTTTATGTCACTCTCAATGTACAAATCAACATCATCCATTGTTGCATTTGGAACAGGATCGATCCACGGAGTAGAAGAATTGGATGACTCTTTAGCCACATTCTTCAATGCCAACTGCAAATTACTACGAACATAAACAAGATCTTCTAATTTTTGAGATGACAGTCTATTTCTTTTTTTGGAATGAATGTGGTCAAAGGAACTCCAATTCCTTTCACATGCTGATGCACTTGTTCCTTGGCTTAAGATACGAATTGCAAAAGTTTGCAATTCTGGTGCCTCTGAACCATAAAATTCCCACCATAGTGCTGGATCACTTCTGCTCCTATCATACTTTGCTGATATTGTTCCAAATAATCCTTCTTCTAACATGTATGCTCTCAACTGACTTCTGATCAAACTTGCAATCTCTGGATCTGGATTTAGCTTCTCAATAGATTGGATAAGTCCATTCATGATTTCTTCGTCCCTATGTCTTGGTAACCCAAACAATCTAGGGTCCAAATAGCATGCTGCTGCGTGTAATGGACTATGCATCATCTTCCATCTATGATCAATTAAATCCCATATCTCCTTGTAATCAACTTCCACATTATCAAAAGCAGTTGCAATGGCCTCTTTGCAACGATCAAGGCTTTCATAAACAAAACCCATACAAGGTTTGTCACCATCAACCATGCGGAGCACATTAACAATTAGGCCACAAATTTTTAAAACCTTGTTTGCATTTTCCCAAAAGCCATTATTGAGCACTATTTGTTCAACATTTTTCCCCTTAGTTTCTTTTGAGAGAGTAGATCTCTCCCACTCAGTGATGCAAAAAACAACTCTTAGGCTCGCTTTTTCCTCAACAACTCTTTTTAGAGTAATATAAAAAGTGGCAAACCTTGTATCACAAGGCCTCAACAACTCTTTTGATGCATTCTTCCTGTATATGCTCGAAGTGAGACGATGGTTGATGATGAAGTTTGAAATTGATTTGGCTCTTCGGATTGTTTCATTGACCCAAGGAAATTTGGCTAAGTCATGCAACATTAAATCCAAGCAATGAGCTGCACAAGGGGTCCAATAAATCTGCCCATATTTTTCCATAATCAGTTTCCCTGCACCAACACAATTTGATGCATTATCTGTAACAACATGGACAACATTTTCCACCCCAACTTCTTGAATCGCTTCATCCAAAATTCCAAAAATGAATTCTGATGTCTTCACTCGATCCATTGCATTCACTGCCTTCAAGAAAACTACCCCTTGAGGACAATAAACAAGCACATTGATCAATGGGCGATGACACAAATCTGACCAACCATCACTCAAAATTGTGCATCCTGTAAGCTTCCAGGACTCTTTAATATCAGCCAACTTTCCTGTCACTCTGTCTTTCGCTCTCTTTAGCAAAGTTGTCCTTAAAGCTTCAGATCCAGGAGGAACATAGCCCTTCCCAAAATCAATGGCCTTTTTAATTACATTTTTAAAATATGGACTCCTCGCCACATTAAAGGGAATTGCACATGCATAAAAATACTCAGCAACAACGTCATCAACTTCCTGTTTCTCAACAGGTTTCCAGAATTGATTTAATGTTTTCGGCCCACCTATTTTTGCTTGAGGAACTGTAGAACTTGATCCACGAATGTCTGAAACTGAATTAATGGTGTTGGAGGAAGACATGGCAATCTCCCTCTCAATTCGCTGCCTCTTATTCACCCTTTTCTGCCTTTGCATCTGTGAACTGGAATGGTCTTTCTCCACTTTGGCTTTTTGTTCATCAGTGATCTTAGTGCAGGCTTCAACACCACCTCCACTTCCATTGCTAATACCGAGAAGGTGATCCACTGCTCTAGTCAAAGTGCCCTTGAAATTATGTCCACACAGCTGACATGAAAGATTAAAACCATCTTTTTGGATAAAATTCCGAGCTACAGCGATTGATTTTGGGGGTGCCATTGGAATCTAGAAGTCTGAAATGTCTGACACTGCAATGTCTGAAATGCCTGCAATTTTTTTTGAAATTACATTTTCGTTAGTCATGTAAACTTGTAAAGCAAATGTTCATGATCAAACTGTGACAGCCTACAGCCTACACTGTACAGGCTGACAGCAAACATATTGCAAGATTAAGGATGGTGTGAAGACTGGTTAAGGCCCAAGGGTTGATCTGGTGTCCTAAAAATTAAAATACAGAACAAATGTGCTCAGGCCTTGGTGCAGAGTCCAGACAGCTGGAAGGAGGAGCCTTCAAGGCTTCAAGAGCATGTTTAAGAATTTGAGCCTTCAAGAGCATGTTTACATATAATCGTTACATATAAATTATAATGTCGTTGTGATCACCTGAGTTATTTTGATATAAGTTATAACCTGGAAAGCAAATGTGTAAAAACAAATCTCCCAGATATTTATGTGACAGCAGCACAATTTCTGAACTGTCTTATGAGAAGAATACCTTGATCTGAAACTCCAAACTTTTGATCTTCAAATTGAATTAAAGACCATCAGTGGAGGACAATCAATTGAAGAACTTTTGGGTTTGCATTCTGGGTATAGAAGTAGAGACATCTCGGCATACACATTTAAGATTGACCTTTGTCTGCAAATTGGTGTGTTCTCTTGTCTAAACAATATTTTTATTTAGATTGAAAACTCACCAATAAAGCTAGATTGGATTGCTAAACAGTAAACACAAGAATACCAAGATACTTAAGACTCCATACCTATTCCCTGGGAACTTCAAATTTTAATAGTGAGATGCTAATTCAGTATTTGAATGGATTCATGTTAGTATGCCACGGTTTCAATTTAACAGTTAACTAGATATACGCAGAATAACTCATGATAAAGTCCTCAATGGGGCCCTTAACATCCAAAACCTGAACCGATAACAATCCATGATGGCTGAGATTTATTGCTTCCTGATATATCTTTCCTGAGATTGATTTCTTTGTAAATGGTGGAAATATTATCTGGACAAAAAGATAAACATAACATCTTGAGGTTGCGGCATTGTGTCTTGACTCTTATGTTCACACCATTCTTCTGTTGTATGGGCAAGGAAGGGAATTTGACTTCCTGAATGTGTTTCACTACTCTTGTAACTAATCAGGTATTTATTTGGTTCTCAGGAAAAGCATTCTGATTCCCTAAACACTAGTTCCGAAGAACAATCAAATGCCGATGACAGCAGCGTGCAACGATTATATGAGCCTAAATAAAACATAAAAACAATCGCAGGTAAATACTCACGCGGCAGTGGGCACGCGGCACGCTTGTGGTAAATTTCAAGCTGTAGACTCACGCGCCAGTGGGCACGCCTGCAGTTTTCTCGGCCTGGTAAACAGTGAATAGAAGCCCTTACAAAGACTGGAGACTGGAGTATGTCTGCTGAGTGACGAGTCTGGACCGCCGACGCCAATGAAACAACGAAACAATGAAACCCAGGCCGTCCCAAACAGGAACAATAAAACCCGCGGGCGCGCGAAAAAAAAAAACGAATTTAATGAAATGTAGCCGAATTTAAACGATTTTAAACGAATTTCATTCGATTTTATTCGACAGACAATCAAATTCGGGTTGAAATTCGAGTTCGCCGAATTTAATGGCGAACTCGGACGAATATGTTCGTTTTCCCTTGAAAAATGCCGAATTTCGAATTTAATGCTTCAAATTCGGCGTATCTGGTGACTTAGGATCCAACAAGTAAGAAGCATCATAAGTCAAGAAATACTTATCTTCAATGAGAGGTGATCTTCTCCTTCTTGAACCAATCTTCAAGAGCCATCAATGTCCATGGTCCATATACCAATGTTGCCTTTAAGTATCCAACCAGATTTGCTAGGGATTATCCCATATAGGGCTTCATCGAATCTTCGTCAAGTGCTTGAGCATCTTTACATAGACCATGCTAGAGTTTCATACATCTAATCTCAAGCCTTTGCCATAAACCAGGGTTTTTTCTCCAACCCTAACCTCATATAATCCATCAAACCCTAATCATCAAGATGCCTAGGGTTATCTTCAAACCCTAGAATTCTTTTAGGTCTCCACCATCCTCTTCTTGCTTCCATCAAAGGTGTCATTATCAGGGTGATCTCCATGACTTTTATTCAACCCAACTCTGATTCCATGTTAATTTTTCATACGGTGACATTGTTCTTTGCTATGATAGTTGCATTTCATCATTAATACATTAAGTTCACCCCATATCATCATTACATTATTCAGATCTACACCATTATACATCAACATGTGCAATAACATAGAAAGAAACAACATCACCATCATCATCAATGCAGCGGAACATAAAAGGAATAGTAGAAGAAAGCATGCACACATATAGAGACACCAAGATTGGTCTGAGACCAAGACAAAACCCACTATGAGGAAAATCCTTGCAAAACTTCTTCTTCTTAGATCGTCATCAAATGATGCAGCAAAAGAGAGTACAATGATCCATAACTTTATCTATGTAGCAAAACAATAATGATATTCATGAAACAAATCTATGTAGCAAAATCCGCATACTGATGATTGTAATGTGCTGTCCACTGTTGTATACTGCTGTCACTGTGCTAAAAACTGTGCTCGCTGTCAATGAGCCCAATACATATGTTTGCAACGGAAACTAACAAATCAAATGTACAGATATACAGATCTGTATAACAGCAGAGAGAAACCCAGATCTACCAGATCACTAAAGTCAATTGAATCCAATATGTCAAATCTTAGATCTAAACTCTGGTCGCCCTCATTACGACTGTCTGTGTGTGACCGAAACTCCTTGGTCGCTCTCTTGGTCACTGTATGTGGGCGACTGAGACTACAGGGTCGCTCTCAGGAAGTCTTTATGCGTGTGACTGTGGTGAAATACACTTAAAACCTAGAGTCGCGCCCTCACTGTTGCTGTGCGAGTGACTGAGATGTCTTGGTGTCGCTCTCATGACCACTCTGTGCGAGCAACCGGGGACCGAAACCTCCAGATATGCCTCTGAAGCCATAGTCGCTCCCATAAGCCTCTGTATCAACTTCCAAGGGTCTATAGTCGCTCTCATAGGCTTATGTGCCAGCGACAAGGGACCAAAATGCCCTGTTATGTGCCAGCAACCGAAATCCAGAAGACCCTGACGCAGATCGAACCTTTCGCCTGTGATTTCGGACCCTTGAGCGAACTCCTTCTGTCGAAACTGTGTGAACCAAGACAAAGGAGAAGAGAAGATGTGTCCGGATGATCTTGAGGTCTCTTCTATTTATAGGCTTTCCTGAGGGTTCTCTTGGGGTTAAGACTGACCCAAGTAGTTACTCATGTGGTTAGGGCCAATCCATTCCATAATACATGTATGAATAAAATAATTCATAACTCAACTTCTGCTTAACCAAATTGGGTGATCTTTAGGTTGATTTTGGTTCTCTCGAACAGAGGAATCCAATGCAATCATTATCTCGGTCATTTGAGCTGTCCAAGGTGAAATTTTGCCGCAGTTGCCAAAATTAACACAATGTGCCAAGATAATGAGCTTGAAAGTTGAAACACCACAAATTGAGTATAATAGCTTCTTACCACAATAGAAGACAAAATAGAGTTGTTATACTATTTCTATATGGCTGGCTATAAGAAGACAAAATGTTTGCTGTTTAGTCCTGTAACTTTAATATTTCTAAAGAGTGTGGCAGACCAACAAGCATAGGGCCACTTCAGGGGCTTAAAAATAGCCTTAGTTGAACCTAAAACTCAAGGGACTTTGTTGTAGATGTTAGTACTATCAAAGATATTTCAAATGAGCACAAGAACACTAATTTTGGACAAGTTGTTTCAAATATATTGAATCTGCAATACAACTACCCATAAATGAACCCACAACCATGAAGGCTGAAAATTGACTTAGAAAAAACAATGATTGGCCCTGCAAATCCTTTTGGACAGTGTATATGATTTAATAATAATAACTAATCAATGAGAAACCTCTTTAGATCAAATTTAATGGATACAATATGTTTATCTTGGTTTTCATGTATCCCAAGGCACAGGTTTGCCTCCAATCACTTCCAATTGCTGTAAATTATTTCTAGGACTTGTAATTAGCTTTTAAAACACTTGGAAATATGTTAGTGCAGCAATACAAGGAAAATTAATGGAGGCCCTATAGCCTTAGGGCTTAGGGCTTCCAAAAATTGCAAATTTTGTGGTGATTTTACCAATAATATAATCAATAAATGCAATGTATAGCACAATTGAATGAAGATATTCTCTATTCAGATTTTTTTGGAATTTTTATAGGAGATAATTTGATTATTTAAAGTATGATAATATTTTTTTAGGGTTTTTATATGTAAGACCAATTACAAATTTACAAAACTACGAGAAATTTTGAGGTATAATTTTGTAAATAAAACGATTGTGAATTGTTGGAATAAGGATATGTTCCTTCTTCCACAATAGTCAAGGACAATAAATTATTTCCTCTTTTGATTTGGTATTTCAATGCTTGAGGTTTTTGAACAATAGATGGAACACCAAATATAACCCTAACATCCAAAACAAGACAAATAATAGAACCAAAATTCTACTAGGAGGGCCTCCAAAAAATAGAATCTTCCAACTAGACAGTCAACAATTATTGGAGGTTATTTACCTCTAGAGGGACAACGAATCATGTCCCAAAAGAGAAAAACAATACCTTGAATGAATTTAGAGAAAGTTGTTGAGAAATCTAGGGACGACAAGTGTTGGTGGTTTCTCTTCTTTGATAACTGTTTGTGATGTATTTTTACTTGATTAACTTCTTCTTTCATTTATTATTATTAGTGTTCTTTATCATCAAACAACTATCGGATCATAAAGAACAATGAGACAATGATCAACCAAACTAAAGAAATGAAATGAGATGAAATTTCAAAGTATGATATGTTTGCCAAAATGAGCAAATAACTTCATAATAAATGAACAAATAACCAATGGGCCTATCGTGAGGCAAATATGAAGCAAATTATCAAATTAACTAAATCAAACTTTGCCACATGAATTGAGATGCATGTAAGTTACTTGCTCTTGAAATCTTGATAGCAATGGTTACATAGACGAGGAAATACCCAAAATAGAATTGCACCAATGAATTCAAAGTAAAAACAAAATTGTAGCTTAATGTGAGCAAGATGCAAGTAAGTTGCCTGTAGATAAGCTTGTTTCAAGTAGACAATGAAAATAGAGTGCTCCAATATTCAAAATAACAAGGTAGTGTAGAAATGAAGCATACATTCAAATATACATGAAACAAATTTGTCAAACTAAATGGAGATGAATTAGTAAATAAAATTAATGTTTGCTAGAAATTGAAATGTTTGCATGTGCAGAGTATATTGCTCAAAGTAAAGTGCTTGTAGCTCAAAGCAATATATAAAATAAAGAATGCAAAGTCTTAAGTTGAATTGTAGCAAACTTATCTAAACGAAATAAAAATATGATGAGTGAGGTTGTGTAAATTTTAAACATGCAATTAAAATGGAAACCAAGAAAATGCAAAAGTTAATCCACCCACATGTCTCTCTCCTTAAATGGAGAGAAGAGATGCCATGGGTGAAACCCAAGCTCCCACAAGAAAAACAAATCTTTTATTAGTTTTTTTACAATGAATAGAATGCCTTAAAAAGATGCCCAAATAGGAGTCTATAGGAACCAAGATCTCTTTCCAAGAAGTGGCAACCACAATGACCATTGAACAAACTCTTGAAATCTGAAAATTATAAGCGACCAAAGGCCCACGGCCAAGCTAATTTGCTGCTATCCATGATTGCCCGCAACCTCCTAGAAAGTCAACTTTGAAAGCTTGAGAGGTCTTACAAGAAAATAGTTAGAGTTTGTATGATCCTTCTTCAATGATCTTGTCATCAACAAATGTTCTCAAGTAGCTAATATAAAATCAATGAAGCACTATTTGAAAAGATTTAAAATATGAAATGTTTGCTTGTATACAAACTAATGTCCAAACAAATCCAACACTTCTTCGTAAAATGGACTATGAAGATCCAAATAACAAATGAGAGCTCATTTGCAAATGCTTCAAGAGTGTGTTGGTTTCTCAAAGACTTCCCCTGATACTTGATCCAACAAAAATAATTCCTCTACAATACTCAACTCTCACATTAGTCCATATAGATTTAGAGAAGCAAACAATGAATTGAAACTTCTAGAAATTTATTTGAAAATAAACTAGAAAGTCATGTTGAAGAATGTAACTAAGTTCGGTCTTCATAATTATATTTGAGTCATAATGAAATGTATTTATCAAAAGAAAGAAAAATACTTGTTTGTTACTATTATTATGACTTATTAAAGCATGGGCTTCATGCTTGGGTCATCATGTTATAGGTCAAAGACCCCATTGAGGGCTTCTAGGTTTTGTCTTGAATCATTAGAGTCGTTGCCCATTTTATGAGACCCTTCTTGGGCTTTTGAATTATGTAAAAAGATTTTTTATTGAGTCAAATACATCATTTGTCACCTCCACACCAAGTCGGTCCTCACTTGATCAAGTTGGCTTACATCAAGGTAATTCGACCCACAGAAGAGGCTATAAATAAGGGCAGTTCGATTCATTTGGAGCATCACACACACAAGTTCGATATTCAAGAGAGGGAAGCAAAAGAATACAAAATTGTAGAAATAGAAGGATATTTGCTGGAGAAGAAAATCAAAGTTTTTGGGTCATCTCTCTCTCCCACATGTGAATTTACTGGGCTACTGCTGGAAGGTCGAAGTGCTGCATCAAGTTCGAGATTTTGTTGTTGCATCATGGTCGAAATTTCTGTTGTCTCTAGGTTGAAGTTTTGTTGTTGCTTCTAGGTCGAAGTGTTGCTTCTAGATCGAAGTAATACTGCATCAGGGTCAAAGATCTACTACTGCATCTAGGTCAAAGTTGTTGTTGGAAGGTTATCATTTGTAGAAGAAGGGAAGGGCTGACTTGGTGATTGGAGGAAGTCCGTGTCTAGGTCAAGGAGTCTTGGATTATCTCGTGAAATTATTGAAGAAAAAGTTGTTGACTGGGTTTTCCCCTAGATATGTGTTTTTCCCTGGTTGTTCGCCTACATCTGGTGTCTTTGATTTTCGTGTTATGGTTTTGGTAATTGCTTGATGAACTAAGATAAAAGAAGAACACAAGAAAGTTTATAAGAACAGAAGAATATCACAAGTAATTATCAACATAAAGAAAATCTTTTTGCCTTTCTGATTTCCAACACTTCCAACATCTAGAGCCTACTTCCAAAATCAAATGATAACATAAGATAGCTTTGCACTAACAAGTCTACAATAGTATATGGAAAATGAAATAACTCAAAGCATAAATAGAAGAGATTATACCAATAGCTCACAATGCACCATGCTCCAAACGAAAACACCCATGAATGGAACCCCAAAGTCCTTTTATTGCAATTCTTGAAAGTGTACAAAATAGCAGCTCTTCTGCAAGCATAATAGTTAGTAGACAATTGATTATACATATTGAGAGCCCATGACTCTATTATATAGAAGTTTGGGAGTCAATCCCAAGGAAAATGGTGACAATCCCAAGACAAATGGGTGACCATCCCAATGCTCCTTCATGCAAATTCGAATTTCCCAAGTGGTCATTCGATTTCCTTTAGAGAGCTTGTTACTGCTCAAACTGGCAGGGGGTCCTAGAGGGGCACTTGCCAGGTCAAGAGAAACAATGAAGCTAAGCTAAAGCTTCCTACTCTTTACGGACTTTCACCGATGGGAGGAGACTCGATATATAGAGAACCACTTATAAAAGATAGATCAACTAAGATGGGTGTGAAGTGATCTCAGGGACCCTTTCCTAGGGGAGGCTCAAGAATGGGACTTGCTTGCTTCTTAAGCAAGGTACAAAGCTTTCTAGGAAAAGGGGATGAGGATTTAAGGGCTAGGTTCAAAGAGTGTGAATTGTAAATGAGCTTCCAAAACCCTAAAATCCTTATTGAACTTGGTTTCCCAAGTGGTTTTTGAAGAATTGATTTTTCAAAGGCAAGGGACCACATGGGACCAAGTGGACGCAAGTTAGGTTAAGGGGAGGGAGTTTAGCAACTGATGATGATCTTAACCTAAACAAGGAAGGGGAAAGGATCAAAGAGGAGTTTCCACTTAGAAGTGCCAAATTGATCCTATGAGGTACTAGCCTAGGGAACATTAGGGCAAAGTTTGGTCTCAGGGCTAGGGCTTGGGATATCTTGCAATCCCACCGTTGGAATTTCTTCAAATTTGGAGGAGACCTTGAGGACACACCAACGCAATAGAGGCCAAGAGGTTGAAATTTTTCTATGGCTACTTTGTCGGGAAAATGATTCCCTAGGTAGCCTAGCCTGGCTAGACCTAGAAAAGAGGGGGGAAAGGTGAAGAAAAAGAGGTTTCAAGGTGATCACCTTATGGTGGATCAGTGCCTAATTCCTTTGGGGATATGGAGTCAAGAATAATTATGAGAATGGATCTCGTTTCTAGCTCAAGGAAGCTTTAAGGGAAACTTTGTTTAGCATTAGGGCAAAAAGAGAGTGACCTTAAAACGTTTATACTTCGTTTTCAAATCAAGATGACTTCGATCTCTAGGAAAATTCGTTCAACAAACATAGCCCATACATAGAGATATGCTCTATAGAAAACATAATTCCACAATGAAGCAGTAAATGCATGCAACAATCAGCCCTCAAATAGCGAAAATCCCATGATCAATGTATGTGACAAAGTAAAAGAAAGTAGCATCAAAATTGTACTTACATGTAAGAATATATCCAACCATCAATACATTTAAGAAGCTCCAAGATAAGAATATGCAATCCAAACATCAAAGTTCACCCATGCTCCAATTTCGTCCACCAAGAAGGAAATACAAAATTCTCAAGAGAGAGTGATCTAATCCAAGTGATGTAGTCTCTCCTATTTATACACTCATTAGGAGTTTGAATTATCTAATTTGAGCCTACATTAGCCCATCAAATAAAAATAATGTGCAAATAACTAACTTTTGGTGACAAGCCCACCAAACTAGCTCATAAACAAAATAAAAAGCCTCTCAAGAGGTCGAATAATCAATAATGCATGTCGTTGGGATCTCTAAGAGGCTTGATGAATTCCATAAGTGCCAAAATGATGAATTGGACTTCCAAAAGAAATGGACAAGGGGTTGGCCCCTTGTTCTCCACACAATAAGCTTGTGGTGCTCCCAATGGCTGTGAGGGCACACAAGTGACCTCATGGGTCTCCAAGTAAGTCGAAGATGCTTGTAGACCATCTGTAAGGGCTCAAATGAAAGTGATGCCATATCACCATACAAGTCCTGGGTCATCTGCTAAGTGCATGGTACAACTGTGGGGCTGGCTGGGAAAAGGTGAACTAGGTGCATCTTCCTTGTCCAACAGGTGACTCAAGCAGTGTTACTTGGGAGCGGGAGCGGGAGCGGGGAGCGGGAGCGGAAGCGGGAGCGGGAGCGACCATTTTCAGAAGCTCCCGGTTTGGGAGCGAATCCCGGAGCGATTTTTTAAAAATATATATATTTTTTATATTTTTTAATTTTTGATACATATATGTCAACAAAAACATGTAGAATGATGAAATAGACATAAAAAACATAAAAAAACATAAATTGATCATTGAACCATATCACATCAATCATCTAGAAATTATAATCGTCATCAACCTTAGTAAAATAATAAATTAAAATAACATTCAATTCAATAACATTTATCATCATTGATCACCAAAGTAACAAGTTGTACTTGTAAGCCAAGTTTAACCATTACAAGAAGTAATATCGAAGATATTTCTAAGTCCTAACTTCTAACTGTTAACATGATATGAAATGTTAAAAATTTATAAAATGAAACATGAATAATGAGATGAAATGAAACAACTTTAGTCTTTCACAAAGCATCATATTCATAATTCACAATCATTACCAATGAGTTATAATTGCCAAGGCCCAACTTCAAACTTCAAATTTTCATTGTCACAGTGATATAATGTTTACAAAAAATATCATAATGTCATAATGATATGAAAGAGTCAAGAGTCAAGAGTCAAGGACTCAAAACTCAACACTGAACAGTTATGAAAACTAAAGTGACAAGTCTAATAGAAACTAAAAAAGACAAGTAAACTGTAAATCTACAAGTGGCCCTTGCCACGAGAGTCTCCAGGAGTATAAGTAGGTCTTGGCGGTCTTCTAGGAGTCTCCCTCCCAGACCGACGACCAGAACTAGAGCCTCCACGCGAGGGTGTCGATGGAGGTGGCGACAGCAATGGAACAAGACTCGGGCCCCGAGAACTGCTACTGGATGGTGGAGGTGGAGGTGGCATGGCTGCTGCAGCTGCTTCAGCCCGTACAAGCTCATCTTCTAGTTCTTCCATATGTACAATGCCATCCTCTAAATTGTCGTCCTCAGGGTGACTGTCCCAAATTTTATATGTGGGATCTTCATTAGCCCGATCACAGTAATGGCTCAACAACCTCAAATTGTAGTGCACATAAACCAAGCTTTCTGCTCGGTTTTCGTTGAGCCTGTTTCTTTTCACATTATGTATATAACTGTAGGTGCTCCAACACCTCTCTGCAGAAGAAGAATTTACAACCTGTGCAAGAACTTTCAATGCCAATTTTCGCAAAAGTCCGTCGCCGCCATATGTTTCCCACCATGTGAGAGAATCAAATTTATCTTTGTCGTCCATTGCATGGAAGTTACCATACAAACCACTGCCAGTGAAGTATCTTCCTATTTCAAGGCGCACAGCTGCACATTCCTCCCTGTCAGGCACCAACTTTTCTAATGCATCCAGATATCCTTTAGTTACCTCTCGATCTAAATGGGGTTTGGTCCTAACACCACCCCCTGCTGCAGGTTTGCCCAACCAAGAATCTGAGTAGTATTTTGGCGTAAGGATATATGCCAAGCAATGTAGTGGAAGCTTTTTCCACCGTTCACACACACAATCGTGAATCAGATTGTACAAGTCGGGATCTCTGTTATTAACAATGTCTTTTATTTCCCCAACATGGTATCCATTTGCTCATACACCTCGCCAATCACTGGTTTGTCTGTATCTGCAAACCGAATCATGTTATAAATTGGCTTGGTGAAATCCAATACTTGTCTCACAGCTGTCCAAAACTGCCCATCAAGAGCGGCCTCCTCCACCGTTTCAAAACCTGCAATGTCAGCTACATTTGTAGCCCTTTCCTTTAACACCTGCCAATTTGGACTTGATACCATGCTAGCTAAACCCTCTCTTACCTTCAAAAGGCGCCTGAAGGTGAGGTAATAGCTACCAAATCTAGTCCTCGCAATCTTCAGCAACTCCAATCTCGAGTGACTACGGAAAAGGCCATGGGTATTGCTATGATTTGTAATAAATTTTATCATTTTTTTTCCTCTCTTGTACAAATCCCCAATCCATTGGTATTGTTCATTTTTGTTTTTGACAATATCATGCAACAGAAGGTTCAATGTGTGAACCAAACATCCAGACCAAAATATGTTCGGGTATCTATCCTCAATAATTGCTCCCGCTGCCTTACAATTAGGAGCATTATCAGTGATGACTTGGATGACATTGTATGGGCCAATACGCTCAATTGTTTCAAGCAATGCTTCTGCAATGTTGATAGCGGTCTTGAACTTGTCTGAGTAATCATGTGCAGCTAGAAAAATGGGACCACTTCGGGACACAGCAAGAACACTTATCAATGGCTTGCCTTTTACATTTGTCCATCCATCAGATACAATGGACACCCCATTGTCAGTCCAAGAACTTGTCATTTTATTCAAAGAATGTGATATTTTTGCTTTTTCATGATCAAGGCCAACTGTTCTTGCCTTGTCATACCCAGGGCTCTTGTATCCTTTAGGGGCATCATTTATGGCAGAAACCATTTCGTGCCAATAAGGTGAGCGTAGAACATTGAATGGTATCCCATTTGCATAGAGGAACCTGTAAATTTTTGAATCCACATCATTCCTACACCCCTCATCAAGGAAATCTGATATGGTTCTACGGCGTAAAGATGATGACCCTGAGCCTCCATGTCCATATCCACTGCCTTGGGAGGATGCTGAAGGAGTTCTTTGTGAGCTTGGTTCAAAGAAACCCCTTGATCTTTTTGCTTTGTATTGGGCGTCCTCCTCTTCCTTTATGTATTTGGCTCTATCTACTGTTGACACCGCATCGCAAGTTCTGATTCCTATTTGTTTCTCTCCATCCCATGCCCTTTTCCCGCAAAGGTGTCTTCTCAAACGGGTGTATGAGCCTGTGAAATCAGTGTTGCAATGGGGGCAATGAAATTTAGTGGTTCCACCCCCTCTCCCTGTTTCAGGCCTCTGAACATATTTCCACAATGGAGTTTGGTCTTGTTTAGTTTTTTGACCCTCATGTTCACCCTCCACATCCTCCTCACTGGGGTTTTCACCTATTTGACTTCCTCCGGCTTCTTCATCCACCTCTTCAGTTTCAGGCCCCCTCCGTTTCCTACTCTCCACCACCATAATAACCAGAAAGGGGACCAGGAAGAGGAAAATGCCAATAAAAATGCTCAGGTCCATCGTGTTTGATGTTTGTAGGGTTTGAGTCTTGAATCTGCAAATTAATTTAGTTTATTGGGATTAATTCATTTAATTTATAAATTTAATTTAAATTAATGATCTTTAAACTCAAACAGGTAAATGAAACTAACCAAATTAACTACCTAACCAGCTAAACTAACTAAATGATTAAGTTACTTACCTCTGCAAGCTTGCTCCTCGCTCCTCGGCACTTGCTCCTCGCTCCTCAGCTCTGGCTCCTTGCTCCTCAGCTCTTGCTCCTTGCTCCTTTGCTCTCAAACTCAAGCTCAATCTCATTAGAATGATTTTGTTTTGGCCCATTGGGCTTATAAATCCAAAAAAAATTGTTTAATTTTTTGTTTTTTTCGGGTCCGCGGAATTTTTTTCCGCCGAATCGCTCCCGGAAATTTAAAATTCGCTCCCGGAGCGTTTTTTAATGCCCGGGAGCGATCAGGGAGCGATCGCTCCCCGATCGCTCCGGGGCATTAAAAAGCGCTCCGGGAGCGCGGGAGCGATCGCTCCCTGAAGCGCTCCCTCACAGACCAGGGAGCGCAAATTTTTTTACGGGAGCGCGCTCCCGAAAATCGCTCCCGTCCGGGAGCGATTTGGGGAGCGCGCTCCCGACCCGCTCCCGACCCGCTCCCGACCGGAGCGCGCTTCGGGAGCGGGTTCGTAGGGGGGGGGGGGGGGGCGCTCCCCCGCATCACTGATCTTGAGTAATCTCTGAACATATTTGGGGATCCATGGAATGTTGTCTACTATTGTGGAGGCCCATGGCTCTCAACGCACACCTTACATGTGCCAATGTATCCCTTTGGAGGGTTAGGACATCATATAGGGAGACCAAACCCAAGGTGGAGACCACCTACAATCCTACATAAGATCCATTGCGTCCTATAGCCTTCCAATACAACAAGTCATCAAGGAAATCGAGTAAAAGAGCTTACAAACCATGGACAACATGTGGGGACTTCTTAATGGCATGCCCTTTCATAACGGGCTTTGGCATGTGCTAATGTCTCCAAGTTCCAAATACGTGAACCAAGTATCCTATTAGGTGGTTTCTACTTCTAAAGGGGATAACATGTCCAAGGTACATCCTGTAAAAGTTGGTGGCATGTGATAAAGAGATGAATGCAGTAGGGAATGAAAAGGGCTAGCCCCGGGTCACATGCTGGGGTACAAAAGTAACTAGTAAAAGGGAAGCCCACACTTGGGTATGTAATGTATAGGAAGGAGAAATTGTGGTACATGAGGTGCCCTGGCCTTGATTTTCCCACCCTTCTTTATATGCCTTTTTCATTTTATGAGTTTTCTTTAATTAACTGCTCGGGGCTCAAGGGGTAAGAGCATGATGTGTGAGATATAGCAGTGGGTACCCCCTTTAAGGTAGAGCGGTTCATTGCCCACCAGGGGTTGGGACAATCATGGGTTCCTCAATGATAAAGGAGGCTCATATTTGGCTTGTAGGAACCAAGGTGATGGCCATGATGATGGAGTAGAACTCATGTATTGAATTTTGCCCACGTGCTAAATGTGTTTGTCTCGACCATCTTTTGCATTTTGTGGTATGTTTTCCTATTGAATGTGGCTAATTATGCTTTTACTTTTATTTTCAGCTGCATCAAACTCTGGGGCATCATTCCAGGCCCGACCCAAGGTGTGGGCAAGGGGAATGGGAAAGCTATCCCTATGTGGACCCAGTGGAGGAATGTGGACCCAGGAGGGAAGAATGATGAATGGTGTTATAATGAGTGGAAGGGGAGTAATATATATGGATGAGGGAGCGGGACCACACAACTGAAATTAGGGTTTCCCATGTAATACTATCCCTAAAGCCCAAGGATCAGTAAAAGAGATTCCACGGGACTAGGGTCCAAGGTTAACACCCAAAAGAGGTTTAGGGGACAGGAGCATAGACTTAACCCATTCTTTCTGCCAAATCCCCCCATTAATCCATGCCCAAAAGTGTCCATGATAAGAAAACTACAATACTCAATTACCAAATGACAAGGCATACCTTTAGGTTCGGGAGGCCCACCTTCAAAATACGATCATGGCAGATGGGTGAGGACCCACATGGCTGGCTTAGGTGATGGAGAAATGGCACAACGAACTAGTTGGTGGCTGCAAAGGGCTGCTGGCTGCCAGCTGAGGACCATCTTGGAGAAAATTTTTCTCTTAGGGATATTACCCACAAAATGGTGGGTAACATCTAGCTCCAACTGGGACGTGATATCTTGAAGAATTGGAGGAAGCTACTCGAATGAGAGGTCAGGAGAACTCCAACAATCTCTTAGTTACCACAAATCTATTACCCGCACATATAATAGATGAAAAAAACGGGGCAACATGCTTTCGAGGTGTCTCATGATCACACATGCTTGGATTAGGTCCATAAAGTTGACTCATAGAAGTAAATGCAATTTTAAAATCTAAATGCAGCTAATCTATCATGAGAAATATCATATGCCATTAGTTCTAATGCAAAAATTAGCATGCAATGCATCCTACTCTAACATGCATATAATAATGCTAATGCTAAGAGTAATCATAATGCCAGTGCAACCAACATATCATCATATCAATATACATATGTATTCTAGTATGACTACTCATGTAGAAAATCCCAAAGCGGATGTGAATAGATTTGTATGGAGGATGAAATGGGTGGGAGGTAGGAAAATATGATCTCCATTCGAGGTAAAAGAAAGCCCTAAGAGAAGGAGAATAAGCCAATCTAGAAGTGCAGGGCTTTCCCTCTAAGTACGCAATGGTGGAATGAAAGATCACTCTCAACAAGCCCTTATCACAATCATTGTTTATAATATCATGCTTTGTAGATGACACAAGGTTGTAATAAGAGGGGAATGAAGGGCAAGGGAAGGAAGGGGTGCAGTAAATAGGTCGTTCAAGTTGATGGTCACATTGGAGAAGGGAGGTCATGGAGTGATCAAGACCCTGAGGTTGAGTGCAAGGAGGTAAAGTATAATCAATGATGGGTTGTTCTTTGACACTATACTCGGAAGGGGAAAAGGGCTCACGGTCACTTGAGATCATATGACAAGGGGTGAGGGAATCATTTGATAAGACGATGAACAAAAAAAGGGCACAGGGGAAGGTGAAGTCTCAATGGGATCCTTTTCTTGAAAATTCAACTCTTGAGGCTCTAATGATTTAAATATATTCCCGGAATCATAAGGAAGGTAGGTATGAGCAAGGGCCTTATTAATCCTTGTTGGAAATAATACTGAGAGGGGGGGGTGAATCAATATTATCACATTAATAAAACTTTTTCATTTCCGTAATCAGATTCATATATGCTACTTCCACAACTTCTTATGATTAAGTTAATTGATCTTCAATGAGTGCATTAGAACATTATCAACCATATTATCAGATAACAGATGCCGTAATAGAGAATAGATCATCACACATAAGGCACACACATGAACACCATGATATAAGGTGGAAACCCAATGCGGGAGAAAAACCACCTGCTACAAGTCATCTCAATCTTCTTAATAAGAAAATCCTTTTACAATATTTGTACTGGTGCAGTGTTATACCAGTACGGGAGCTACAACCCCCTTTGCTCTTGTACTAGCCGATCCATTTACTAGTACGCAGGCTGCTACCTGCTACAATGCTCCAAAGATCTCCCTTAGCTTTTGTACTAGCTTAGATACTAGTACATAGGCGCTGGCCTACAATCTTCTCTCCTCCAGGTACCACGTTTCATCAATTTCAGACTGGATACACTGAAGCACAACACATAATCTGAAAGGCCACTTTTCATCCAATTTTCATACTGGACCCAACAACAACATTGAAGCTCATAATCAAACAACCTTCTGAATCACCCAATCACCAGATCCATACATATACAATGATATTATGAGAGTTATCAACCAGATCTAGTACATAAAGATAAGTCTTTAATCATGCTGTTATCTGAACTCAATACCAGTAACCAAACATCAGTTATGCACCCAAAATCCTGCAGAATAGTCAAAGGCAGTTAAAACAAATTTTAAGCAGGGATCGCAACTTCACTGGTATAGATCTGCGGATATCTGTACTACCTCCGCACCTGCGCCTTCTGTGGCGCCGCGACCACCGCACCTGCGCCTTCTGTGGCGCCTCCGCACTGCGCCTTCTATGGCGCCTCTGTGGCGTCTCCGCACTGCGCCTTCTGTGGCGCCTCCGCACTGCGCCTCTGTGGCGTCTCCGCACTGCGCCTTCTGTGGCGCCTCCGCATTGCGCCTTCTGTGGCGCCTCCGCACTTCCGCAGCTGCAGCGCTCGAGAGATCACCCTTCACAGATTCGCTTTCAACTTCCCTTTCATAGATCAAACTTTTAAAACAATAACCCAACATTTCAGATCTTAAGATATTCGATTTGCAAGAATGAATTAGCTAAGTGATCTCCTTTGCTTTATATAGGCTTAGGCCTTTCACAATACCATGGGCCAAAACCATAGGATCAAAAAACTGTTGGACTAATACCATGAACCAACCATGAAAGTACGTGAGATCAACACTAAGTTCTCCAACATATACGCGCTTTTCCTCATAGGTTCAAATACCAAGGACTAACTACCATGGACCAAAGGTAAGTTCTCCAACATATACGCGCTTTTCCTCATAGGTTCAAATACCAAGGACTAACTACCATGGACCAAAGGTAAGTTCTCCAACATATACGCGCTTTTCCTCATAGGTTCAAATACCAAGGACTAACTACCATGGACCAAAGGTAAGTTCTCCAACATATACGCGCTTTTCCTTGCATGAAAGTGTGTGAACTTTTTCTCTACATGAAATAAACTTTTCTCTGCATAAAAGTGCGTGAACTTTTCTCTACATGAAATAAACTTTTCTCTGCATATAAGTGCGTGAACTTTTCTCTACACTATAATTTATTATCTGAGATGAGTGGGTTGCCATCAAGTACAACATATGTATCATAATGCCAACAATCCTATCATTGTTGGTATCAAAGATAGGGTCTTCCCAAAAAGCATAATCAATCATCTCCAATTGCTCCTTTTCATGCAAGGGAAAGTGATAATTCTCCTTCCCAAGGGTATTGATGTTTATGTCCTCACAAATAATGCTTGGGAGAAATGGAGGACCACTCTCAACCTCATCCTCCTTGTCGGTGTCATAAATGGAAACATAGTCAAATTGAGGACCAACAACTTCCCATTTCTCTTTTTCAATATGGAAATAATCTCACATGTCATCTTCTAAGGGGCTAATGGGATTACCTTCCTCAGGGTTCTCAAAAGGAGAATCATCGAGAGTACTATCCTTGAGAAAGGTAAGGTTAGTCTCAACTTCACTTTCCATAGAATCATTCTTCCTAACACATGTGTCCTCAAAATCATCCTTTTCATCATGTGGACCCAAGGAGGGCTCGTCTTCCCGCTCATTACTTAGATTCTCAATGTCTTAATGATGCTCGATGAAGGCTTCCTCTTGGATGCTTAATGCAAGGTGCACTTGAAAATGTCTAAGAAAGCCATCAACAAACTCTTCAATAGATGAGATGCTCCTAGGTTCATGATCATGCAACCTTGAGTTATGACCACTAAGAGATCCCATGAACAATAACATTAGGACATCTTGGTGAACAACCTTCTCTCTTGAAGCATGGGCATTAAATCTTTCTACATGGTCAATTGCGGAGAGTGGATCACCATCAAACATGGGCACCCCATGTACCATCCTTGCGCATGATTAGGATGCCCAGGGATGATAACAATGTCCAAAGCAAGAAATTTATCAAAGAAAGACAACTTATTAATTAATTTAAATCCTAAGCCAGAAATTTAATTAATTCTATGTCCTAGGTAAATTTAAATTCTCCAAAGGCAAAATTCGTCAGTCCTTAAAAATTAAATTTTAAAAGGTCTCGGGACTAAGGTAAATTAACAATGTTCCACCAAGACTCTGGGATGGGGAGACGTACAAGGGGGATGTGTGGGAGTACCCTAAAATTTTAGGGAAATTTAGGGGGGACAGGGGGACATCGGGGTATATTATTTTTTTTAATATATATATATATATATATATATATATATTTCAAATTCATATTCAATAATGAAAGCATAAATTCAATGATACATACATAATTTAATTAAGTAATGAAATACATTGATCCATACTCATCATCCTTACTAATACATACATCATTCATCATTCTAGAATCTAATTAGTACTAAGCAAAGTAGCTATAATATATATTGAAACCTAAAGACTAGAATAGTAAATTGATATAACTAAACTCAAAAACAGTGGAGTGATGAGTCTAAAAGTCACTCTAAAGTACACAAAGGGCTTGGTGCTATTGATTAAATACTAATTCCATACCCTTGTACATGACAAAATGCAATGGAAACATTGCAATCCATCGAATCCTGAATTCCTGAAAAACTGTTAAGTCTGTTGGATTTTGAGTGAGATCTAGAATTCTACTTTCTGCATATGAAATCCAATGAGGTCGGAACCACTCTCAAACATCCTGAGTCATTTCATGGTAATGTTAAAAATTTAAGTAAAATGATGAAAATGAAAGATAAAGGAGAATTCCGCTTTTACTTAAAGGATTTAACATTACCATGAATTGCATAGCATTAGTATGGCAATATGATCAAATACTAGGTTTCCCTTGTCATAAATCATTGTTTACAAGCAAATTTTAGGGGGGACACATAGCCCATTTTGAGGGGGGACGCCTAGGTGTCCCCTTTTGGGAGTCGCGTTCCCCACACTGGGGAAACATCCCCCCTTGCGTCTCCCCACGTCCCCCTTTTGGGGGGACGTGGGGAAACGTTTCCCCAGACGTCCCCCCATCCTGGGTGCGAGGGGTGCACGCACCCGACCCTGGGGGATGCGTCCCCGTGGAACACTGTAAATTAATTATTTTGCCAAATTTTAAAGCTTTGATCCCTGAGGTTAAGTCAAAGTCATTTTTTTTGGGAAATTAACTCAAAAAAATATTTTTGAGTTAATTAAAATGCATTTAATGAAAAATTTCGAATTTCCCCAAATATTTAAATATTTCGACGGATGAGATTAAAACAAATTTTAATTTTTATCAACGGTCGAGATTGCTTTGATGAGGATCACTCAAACTAGTCGTTGAAGGATTTATTTATAAATAAGAAGTCATTTGTCAGTTGATGAATCCGATCTTTGAGTCGTGTCCTAAGCAAAAAGATCATGTAATCTTTTTCTAGATAATAGAGAAAGACTTTGGGGTTAAATTTCATTGGTGTTACTCTTCATGCGAATATTGTAAAATGTGTTGTTTTCATTCATAATTTTTTTTAGCCATTGATGATAGCTTCTGAAGAGTGATTTGAGTACAGGTTTCTTGCTCAGTCGCTGGGGTTTAAATGATAATTTAAATTTGAATGTAATAGCAGGTATCTCTATTTTTCTGAATTTTATTGTCATTTTTTCTCGTTCTATTTTAATAGCTGGATTGAGTTTTGTAGGAAAATTTTGATTTTTAGATCCTCGAACGTTAAGGGAAGTTTTCAGTTGAACCAGCGAACTCCCAATCTGTATTTTCTGAAGAGCCCAGCGAAATTAGCTTCGGGCTTATCATAAGATTTTATGTGCGATATACGAAGGGTTTAGAGTTAAGCTCCTCCTTTAAAATTCAAAAAATTTAATTTTTGTGTGAGAAATTGATAAATATGGCTATTGAGAGCCTTAGATTATCAGATATGGGAGCGGAGTTGGACTCGTACTCCTCAAATCTGATAGATCTACCATTCTTGTGCATAGATCTGTAAATTTTTATTTTTTGCATATCTGGGTTATAGGTGTTTTTGTTTTTTAGGTACAGGTTGCAGATCTGAAAGCGAAGTTTGATTTGAAGCCAGATCTAGGCCCTAGAGGGCAAGATCTGGCCTCAATCATTTTTTGCAGGGATATTATCCAACTTTTTTTGCATTCCAAGGGTTTTAAAATTTTAATCTGGAAATTTTACAAGGGTTTCACTGCCAAATTTGAAGCATAAAAAATGTATTGATGTAATATTCGTTTTTCTAGGTTTATTTTGGGTTTTTTAAAGCTACCATTGGCTGCCTGGAACAATTGTCTGGGTTTTTCTTCTTGTTGTAAAAAAATTTCAATTTTATCTGTTGCCTGAGGTCTTCATTTTATTTTTTGCTTGTGTTTTGATTTTGGCTACATCTTCCTTCCTACGTTTTCTGCCTCCTTATCCCTCCATTCCTCTCCTTTCTCTATGGCTCCCATTTCTCTACCTGCAAACCCTCAAATCCGCGTCCTCTAGCTACGTCCTTTCCTTATCCCTGTGTGAGTTCTTACGCTGTCAAATAAACCTGCACTCTCCCTCCTTCAACCCTCGCTCCCCTTTTTTTCCTGTGATTTCCTTCTTCCCTCTGCACTAAACACTCTCTCTCTAACGACCTCCATTTGTTGATCTAGCCCGCTTTTTTCATTCACTGTGGATCCCTTTCCCTCCTCACTGCCCAATCTCCTGCACTGCCATCCTTTCTTTGCTCGCATTTGCATCTCCATCGATGTCCCTTCTCGTCGGCTTGTGGCTCCCTCCTCTCCATCCATTGCTGCCAAGCCCCTCGCTGCTGCTACCTGCACGTAGTCTTCTTCCCTCCTACCGTCGTCATTCCCTTTTTTGCAGCCCCCATCTTCGTTGACCTGCACACAACAAGCAACAAACATTTTGATTTTTTTTTATTACTTATGTTTTAGGTTTTAGTTGGTTAGGGTTAGCACATTCGACTTTTCTTTTTATTTTCATTTGTATTGTTATGAGTTAGGTTAGATTTAGGTTTGATTTTTATTCTTTGGTTTGGTTAAATTCATTTTAATTCAAAATTTGATTTTTTTTGTTTGGGTTGTTTTTCGATTTTTTTATTTATTTTTTCATTTTTTATTTTATTTTAACTTATGGTTTTGATTTTTTATTTTCATTTGAAAAACATTCAAAATTATAAAAAATTCTAAAATTTAAAAATTCTAATTTAAAAAAAAAAACATTAAAAAATCTATTTTATTTATTTATGTGACTTTAGAGTTTAGAATGAAATAAATTAAAGGAGGACTCATGCTTTCACATTAAAATTTTTAATATGGCCTATGGCCCATTAAAAATTTAATTTATTAACCTGTTGATTTGTTTTACTTTCGTCACATTAATTTTCTTTTGATTTCTTCATTTGCCACATTCAATTAATTGCCCAAAGAATAATTAAATTGTTAAACTAAAGTTCCTTGGCATCCTTTCCTGGTAGTGATTTCTCTATTGTCAAGTGTGATAAATGTTTAAAAAAATCATATTGACTGTTGGAGAAAGATAAATTTTGCTAGATTATCTTGTATGTTAAAGTTTTGAGCATTTTACATTTAACTGTTCATGATCGTCCCTTCGCCACATTTATAAATTTGCTCTGGATAACTTGTTTTTATTTAGTCTATGGTTAATTTAATATAAAGGCACTGGTCTATAATTAATTTTATCTTATGGTTTTGTCTTATTTTAATCTATCCATCTCAATTGACCAAGACTTGTTCTAAATTCATCAAGTTGTTCATCCTTAAAATCTCCTAGAGCATGTGTTCCACAGACTCTCTTCATCCATTCACCTTAGGGACTACCCCCCTCGACTTGTCTAGGAGAGAGTCTAAACGAAGTAAGGATTAGAATGACAACCCTTACTCTGAGCGTTGTCGCGGTGCCTAGACACTTTTTGCGACAACATGCCGTATGGGGAACAAAACACACATTTCGTGTCCCCGCCAACGGTGTTAAGATGTTACCGCTCAAACTATCAGAGGGTCCTAGAGGGGCACTTGCTAGGTCAAGAGTAACAATGAAGCTAAAACCCAGTGTCGCCACAGCTAAAGCTTCCTACTCTTTATGGACTTTCATTGATGGGAGGAGACTCGATATATAGAGAATCACTTATAAAGGATAGATCAACTAAGATGGATGTGAAGTGATCTCAGGGACCCTTTCCTAGGGGAGGCTCAAGAATGGGACTTGCTTGCTTCTTAAGAAAGATACAAAGCTTTCTAGGAAAAGGGGATGAGGATTTAAAGGCTAGGTTCAAGGAGTGTGAATTGTAAATGAGCTTCCAAAACCCTAAAATCCTTATTGAAATTGGTTTCCCAAGTGGTTATTGAAGAATTGATTTTTCAAAGGCAAGGGACCACACGAGACCAAGTGGACCCAGGTTAGGTTAAGAGGAGGGAGTTTAACAATCAATGTTGATCTTAACCTAAACAAGGAAGGGGAAAGGATCAAAGAGGAGTTTCCACTTAGAGGTGCCAAATTTATCCAATGAGGTACTAGCCTAGGGAACACCAGGGAAAAGTTTGGTCTCAGTGTTAGGGCTTGGGATATCTCGCAATCCCACTGTTGAAATTTCTTCAAATTTGGGGGAGACCTTGAGGACACACCAACGTAGTAGAGGCTAGGAGATCGAACTTTTTCTATGGCTACTTTGTCGGGAAAATGATACTAGAGGTGGCCCAGCTTGGCTAGACCTAGTAAGAGGGGGGAAAGATGAAGAAAAAGAGGTTTCAAGGTGTGATCACTTGTAATGTCCCAAATGGGATATTTTGCTAAATTTGCAGAAAACTAATTCAACCACAGGTTCTCCATAAAATTTTCATTCAATTTATAGAAGATTGCCATGTAAAATATAACCAATAGAGTTCAGCAACAAAATAACATGACAAGCAGAAAATGATCTCATCTTTTATTATAATAGATAAAATGAGGTTACATGCATATAAAACCAAAAGATGATCTTCTCAATTGTTGCACAGGCCCTCCACCAAACTGACATGAATTGCACTGCTAAGCTCTCATGTGTATTCTGAATGAATTCACCAAAGGGAGATGGGTACTCGCCCAATCTCACTAAATCACCCGAGGGTTTTCGTCATGGGACTACAATGAAGTAGAAAACCGGGTTTTCAAACCTCTCATACAATACAAGGCTCAAATCCAAGATGTCCTCTAATGGCCTCCTCCTCTTTTTATAGATCTGATGGACCCCTCTAGAAGCTCCTATTTTATTATCGTTTTAAATTGAGCACATTTCCCTTAATTAGAATATTCTTTTTAATGTGGGAAAATGGTAAATTGGCCACCATGCCCCTCCTTAGGCCACTGAAAATCACTTCTAACCATCCCATCCTATAGATCTCCTTGTTTCGGTTCCATACACTAAGGTGTTCTGTTGAGTATTCCTCCCAAAATGGCACCTTAAACATAATTAATTGAGTTAGGCCCATTAATAACTCTATTTTTTGAAAGTTGTAAGAATGCAACGAAACGAAAGGCAAACTGTGCGGGTGATGGAATATACGAAGCGAATGTCATCGGACCCTACAAAAACTCCTCAAAATCCCTCTATAAGCCCCCTGGGCCCGCCGATGATACCAACCTACACCTGTGACTTGTTTGCGCCCAACTTTGAAAGTCCATCCTAACCATGCCATAAGGAACACTAGAAAAAGGAACATCACATCACTTTATGGTGGATCAGTGCCTAATTCCTTTGGGGATATGGAGTCAAGAAGAATTATGAGAATGGATCTTGTTTCTAGCTCAAGGAGGCTTTAAGGGCAACTTTGTTTAGCATTAGGGTAAAAAGAGAGTGACCTTTAAACATTTATACTTCGTTTGCAAATCAAGATGGCTTATCAAGATTACTTCGATCTCTAGGAAAATTCGTTCAACAAACATGGCCCATACATAGAGATATGCTATATAGAAACATAATTCCATAATGAAGCAGTAAATGCATGCAAGAGTTAGCCCAAAAATAGTGAAAATCCCATGATCAATATATGTGACAAAGTAAAAGAAAGTAGCATCAAACTTGTTCTTACATGTAAGAGAATATTACCAACCATCAATACATTTTCCAATTAAGAATCTCCAAGGTAAGAAAATTCAATACAAATATCATAATTCATCCATGCTCCAATTTCGTCCACCAAGAAGGAAATGCAAAATTCTCAAGAGAGAGAATGATCCAATCCAAACGATGATACAAAATGAATTCATGTCTCTCCTATTTATACACTCATTAGGAGTTCGAATTACCTAATTTGAGCCTACATTAGCCCATTAAATAAAAATAATGTGCAAATAACTAACTTTTGGTGACAAGTCCACCAAACTAGCTCATAAACAAAATAAAAAGCCTCCCAAGAGGTCGAATAATCAATAACGCATGTTGTTGGGCTCTCTAAGAGGCTTGATGAAGTCTATAAGTGCCAAAATTATGAATTGGACTTCCAAAAGTAATGCACAAAGGGTTGACCCCTTGTTCTCCACACAATAAGCCGGTGATGCTCCCAATGGTTGTGAGGGCACACAAGTGGCCTCATGGGTCTCCAAGTAAGTCAAAGATGCCTGTAGACCATCTGTAAGGGCTCAGATGATGGTGTAAGTGATGCCACATCAGCGTACAAGTCCTAGGTCATCTG
Organism: Pinus tabuliformis; assembly: GCA_031772625.1. Lineage (NCBI taxonomy): Eukaryota > Viridiplantae > Streptophyta > Pinopsida > Pinales > Pinaceae > Pinus > Pinus tabuliformis. The sequence continues at coordinate 1,893,826,778 of CM062817.1, read as the reverse complement.
CCAAGTGCATGGTACAATTGTGGGGTTGGATGGGTAAAGGTGAACCAGATGCATCTTCCTCGTACAATAGGTGAATCTCGAGAAATCTCTGAACATCTCCTGGGATCCATGGAGTGTTGTCTACTGTTGTGGAGGCCCATAGTTGTCAATACACACCCTACATGTGCCAATGTAGCCCTATGGAGGGTTAGGACCCAATATAGGGAGATCAAACCCAAGGTGGAGACCACCTGCAATTGTGCATAAGATCCAATGCGTCCCCTAGCCTTCTAAGTTCTAGTACAACAAGTCATCAAGGAAATTGAGTAAAAGAGCTTACAAACCATGGACAACATTCCATAATGGGCTTTGGCATGTTCTAATGTCTCCAAGCTCCAAATAGGGTTAACCAAGCATCATGTTAGGTGGTTTCTACTTCTAAAGGGGATAGTATGTCTAAGGTACATCCTTTAAAATGTGGTGGGATGTGATAAAGAGATGATTGGAGTAGGTAATGAAAAGGTGTAGCCCCAGGTCACATGCTGGGGTACAAGGATAACTAGTAAAAGGGATGCCCACACTTGGGTATGTAATGTATAGGAGGGAGCACTTGTGGTACATGAGGTGCCTTGGCCTTGATTTTCCACCCTTCTTTATATGCCTTATGTCTTTTATGAGTTTTCTTTAATTAATTGCTCGGGGCTCAAGGGGTAAGAGCATGATGTGTGAGATATAGCAGTGGGTACCCCCTTTAAGGTAGGGCGGTTCATTGCCCACCAGGGGTTGGGGCAATCATGGGTTCCTAAATGATAAAGGAGGCTCATCTAGGGCTTGTAGGAACTAGGGTGATGGCCATGATGATGGGGTAGAGCTCATGTATTGGCTTTTGCCCACGTGCTAAATGTGTTTGTCCCGACCATCTTTTGCATTTTGTGGTACATTTTCTTATTGAATGTGGCCAATTATGATTTTACTCTTCTTTTCAGTTGTATCAAACTTCGGGGCATCATTCCAGGCTCGACCCAAGGTGTGGGCAAGGGGAGAGGAAAGCTAACCCTATGTGGACCCAGTGGAGGAATGTGGACCCAGGTGGGAGAAATGATGAATGGAGTTATAATGAGTGGAAGGGGAGTAATATATATGGATGATGGAGCGGGACCATGCAACCAAAATCAGGGTTTCCCATGTAATATTATCCTTAAAGCCAAAGGGTCAGTAAAAGAGATTCCACGGGACTAAGGTCCAAGCTTAACATCCAAAAGAGCTCTAGGGGACAAGAGCACAGACCTAGCCCATTCTTTCCGCTGAATCCCCTCATTAATCTATGCCCAAAAGTGTCCATGATAAGCAAACTACAATACTCAATTACCAAATGACAAGGCATACCTTTAGGTTCGGGAGGCCCACCTTCAAACATACAATCATGGCAGATGGGTGAGGGACCACATGGTTGGCTCAGGTGGTGGAGAAATGGCACAACGAGCTAATTGGTGGCTGCAAGGGACTGCTGACTGTCGGTTGAGGACCATCTTGGCAAAAAAAATTCTCCTAGGGATATCACCCACAAAATGGTGGGTAACAAGGCTCACACAATCCTTGAGGGGAAATCGTTGGAGTGAGAGAGGGACATGTGTTTGTGTCAAGTGGAGTGGTAGGAGACCACTATCCACCAAATACTCAACTCAACTTGGAAATCGAGCTATCTTCAACAATTTATGCAATTTTGTCTTTGAGAACTCGTGGTCCTTCTCCAGGAGATTCAATTTCCTTTTGGTCACATGTTTCTCCTTGATTCTTGGTCCATGGTGGAGTCCACATCACTCTTTAACTCCTTGATAGTTTTCCACTTCATTTCCACATCATTTAGCATGTGTGGATATTTGTTTTATCCAATTTATTTAATTGTTGGGTTAATTTATTGCCACATTTTCCACAAAATTTAAGAAAATTGAGTTTTGATGGTTTAAAACACATTTTTTACCCCTCAAAGTGTGTCATGGTAGAAAGTTGAGGGTGCGAGGTGTAATTTTGAGCACACATACCCCATACAACTTCTCTAGACATCATTTATTACATTATACATTCAGATTTTATTCAAATTTCCATCCTGTGGGAAATTTAAAAAATTAAAAAATGACCCCGTAGACCTAACCAAATTCCACGAAATTTTACGAGTGATCTAGTATGGTAATATACAATGACTCTAGACACTAAGACTCACTTAAGGCCTTTCCTTCAAGTTGTAATCCGGCTTTGGGGTTTGCTTGGAGGAAAAAACTCAATTAATTATTGTCCCCGTAAGGATATAATAATTAATCAAGTGAAAAAAACCTCCTAGAGTAATACTCACTTGATGACAAGGTTCAAAGTTACCTAGGCTTGTTACAATGACTCAAACTTATCATATTAGCATCACTTTACATTATCCCCACAGGGCTTGTGGAATTTGGGTACAATAGAAGAAGATGAGAAGAAGTAGAGTTGAAAAACTCTGGTGATATGATGATCTCTGATGGTACAATCAACCTTTGGTACATCCTTGGGCATGGGGTCTTCAAAATCTTCAGGTGCCACTCCAGTGATCAACAAGACCCTTGTTTTCCAAGCGAGAACCGGTGGTGCTCCCAAGTGGGTGTGGGGGCACAAGGACATTGTCATGGGTCTCCAAGTGGATAGAAAATGTTTGTAGACCATCTGTAGGGGCTAGGATGATGATATAAACTCTCCCTCTACAGTAGGAGACATCCTCTGGACCCTGGAACATCTGCCAAGTGTATGGTGCGAGTGTGGAGCCGACTGGGCATGGTGAACCAGGTGCATCATCCTCATCCAAAAGGTGGAACACAAGCAATCAATGAGCGTTGTTGGGGATGTGCAAATGCCAATGTGGCCCTCTGGAGGGCTAGGATCCCGTATAGGAAGACCAAGCCCAAATGGAAACCCACCTACAATCCTGCATAAGATCCAATGTGTCCCCTTGCCCTTCAATACAACAAATCATTAGCATAATCAAGTAAAAGAGCTTACAAGTCATGGAACCAATGGGGCACTTCAAGGTGGCATGCCCTTCCATAGTGAGCTTTGGCATGTACAAGTGTCTCCAAGCTCAATAAGGGGGTTAGTCAAGGACCCTATTAGGTGGTTTTAACTTTCAACCTTTAAAGGGGGTGGCATGCCTATGGTACATCCCTGAAGTGGTAGGTGGCAAATGATATAGTGATGGAATGGAGTGGGGATCATGGGAATCATCCAAACCACATGTGATGGCACAAGGGTAGCTATAATAAGGAAAGCCCACACCTGGGTATATGAGTGTAGGAGGGAGAAAATTGTGGTACATGAGTTACCCCGACCTTTGTTTTTCCAACCTTCTTCATATGCCTTTTGTCTTTGATTGATTTTTCATCATCACTGCTCGAGGCTCCAAGGGATGAGAGCATGATGTGTAGTATATAGCAGTGGATACCTCCCTTAAGGTGGGGCGGTTCATCACCCACCAGGGGTTGGGACAATCATGGATTCCATAATGATGGAGGGGCTCATCTAGGACCCAAAGGAACCAGGGTGATGGCCATGGATAAGGGGTGGAGCTCATGTTTGGCTTTTTCCGACGTGCTAAATTTGTATGTTCTGGCTATCTGTTGCATTTTGTGGTACATTTCTTGTTGGGAGTGGTCAAATTATGCTTTTTCTTTTCTTTTTAGCTGTATCAACCTCCAGGGCATTATTCCAAGCCCGACGCAAGGTGTGGACAGGGAAGGGGGAGGCTAAGCCTATGTGAACAAAGTGGACACATGTAGACCCAGATGGGAAAAGAGATGAAAGGGGCTAAAATGAGTGGAAGGCAGTGATGTATATGGTGTCGGGAAACGGGACCACGCAACCAAAATTGGGGTTTCCCATGTAGTGCCAACCCTAAAGCTAATAACCAGTAAAGGAGATTCCACAGGACTAGGATACAAAGGTAACTACGAAATCAAGTAGTGGAGACAAAAATATAGACCTAACCTACTCTTCCGCCGAATCCCCCCACCAATCCATGCCCAAAAGTGCCCATGACAAGTAAGGAAAATTACTCAATTATATTAATGAAAAGCCATACCTTCGGGGTTGGGAGGCCCACCTTCAAACATACAATCATAACAAGTGGGGGAGGGACCACATGGCTGGCTTAAGTGGCAAAGATAATGGCACATCGCGCTATGTGGTGGCTGCAAGGGGATGCTGGTTGTCGGCTGAGGACCATCTAGGAGAAAAAATTCTCCTATATACACTACCCACAGGTGGTGGGTAACAGGAACAAATGCACTTATAAGGTTATAATTGGTCACTGTTTGAAACCTAGATATTTTCCTTCCTGCTTCTGTGTCAACTGCCGTTTCATACCTAGACATTTTATTTCGGTACACTAGGATCAGGAATCAGCCAGGATGTTCCTTTTTGATTTGCTGTGTTTGCATTTACTAATATTTTTGAATTGGAGCAAATGAACTTTGAAGGTTATGATTGATCATTGTTTTTGAAACCTAGATACAATTATTTTAGTACTCTGAGATCAGAATTTAGTCAGGATATTCCTTTCTTATTTTGTATTTTTTATTTACATCTGGGGCAAGATTTGTGATGGCTGTGTTTATCTTCTGAATTTGTCATACCAATTTTGTAATTTTGGTTGTATCCCTTGTAGCATTCGCATTTACACATTGCATATGTGGGAAGAAATACATTTTGACTGTTTATTATTCAAAGCAATAGATATTTTTGAAGTCATATTTCTATGGGCATAGGTTATGTAGAAAATTAGAATGAAAACAATGTTATGTAAGTGCTATTTTTTTTAATGAAGGCAATAATGAGAATAATAAAGAATGTTCTGTACTCTCTGTATGTGCATCCCATTGGAGTGGAGGTTGAGATACATGCGTACTTGCATTTGTATTTTGGTTGCAGAGAAAACAAATTATACTGGAGTGTTGTCAAATTCATGCCTCAGAAAGGTACAATCAGAATGGCTTCTTCCTCTGCGAGTACTTGTGTCAGGAATTCTAGCAGAAAATGTAAATGATGACAGTGAGTTTGGATCGTTGACAGTATCTCTGCTAATGCCAGTGATGGCAGTCCTGACTCATTGTATCGAACTAGTTGAGGAAGGCTTAAAGCATTCCATTTGACATGTATTTCTTCATGGATATGTGGTTCTTTGCAGGGTTGAAGGTCTTCTGGGCTATTGCTGTCATATTTATTACAATATTACCAAGTGCTAGACTCCGATATTTGCTTTTGTGCAATAATTGTTTGTGTAGATGGAATCTGTGGGCTTTACACAAATAGTGACCTACATAATTGCAATTTCTCATTTGGCACTGATAACTTAAGCCATAAACATTGAAATGAATTTTGTTACAGAGAGAGAGAGAGAGAAGAAGAAGAAGAAAATTTGGTGCTTAGAGGCCCATTAATCATCGGCAGTTGGTTCTGATCTGCTTTTGATGGCCAAAAGGCAGTTTTACACCCAGTTTATTGCCAATTAATATAATAGAACTTCCACATAAAAGTCTGGGAATGCAAAGAATTATGTAATGTCAGCATATCATTGGCTTTAAAGTGAAAAAACTTATTCATAATAAAAGGTTTCATACTTTTTAAGATCTGAAATTAGTGCTTCACAGGCATATGCAGGTAACAATCTATTTACAGCTCCTTTCACCAATTAAAGTAATACTAGTCAACTTATTCGCGATCGCAAAATATATTCAGTCTGTTTACTTCCAGGTATTTGAGCATTAGCTGGTGAGAACAAACCAGTCATGGTGCTATTCTCAGTCAAGAATCTTAGCCATGAGAGATGTGTAAAGGGCCACCAAAAATTATTTCATTAAAATATGTTTGTCTTAAACTTTGGGCTCCACTGATTAGAGATCTAGATATCCATTTGCTAACGATGGAATTCCTTCATGTGAAGAAGCATGCAAACTTCTTTCTGGACCTTAAATTTCTCAGTAAATGTAAGTCCACTCCAAAATATCAAACCAGGGTTTTTGGTGGGGCACTTACATTCCATTGAATAATTATGCTTCCCTTATGGGGAACGGAGCTTGCAAGGCATAGTCAAGCTAGAGGACCCGAAGGGAATTGAACCTCAAGCAAACCCAGTGAATGGTGGTCTTGGAAGAGACAAATTTTCTTGAATTTAAGCAAGCACTCTCTTATCCGCAATTTTTTTGATGTTTCCAAGCATATCCCTTATAGGTCCCTGTTATAAATCTCATATGGATTGTCCTGCTGAAATGCTTGATGCTATTGTCTCCATTAATGATGGAATTCCTTCTAAGAGAAGAAGTCATTATAGCTCCTAATCTTCTATTCCATACAACTATGATCCTCTAGAGCCCATGCATAAATTTTCTGATAGGTCTTTTGATTCTTCAATCTCCCGTGTAGTAATGATCTGTTATAGATTAAGGCTCTATTTTTTAACACACTCAATCATACTCCTTGACTGCATTCTCCCTTGGCAGCTTTTACCAATTGCGTCATGTAGATCAAGTTTGTGTTTATTTAATGCCCTTTAATCATTTTGACTTTATTTATTAAGTGTTTCCTTCCTCTTTATTTAATACCCTTCTGTCATCTTCCTCGACTTCTTTTACCAATTATTTATCAACACACAACATTTGTTGTCTTTGTAGTGGGAAGTGAGAGTACTTACCTACCATGATGACCTAAGTTCAATTCTTGGTTGGTGTGCCCCAACAGATGAAGGACCACGTTAAAGCAGAGGAGTCATGTTTACGTAATTTTTCCCATTGTACACTGAACAAAGTATCATAGTCTCTCCCTTTAAACAAGATGCATTTCACTAGTGTGAAAAGTAAACAAGTGTAACTTAGATAAACACAACATTTTATTATTGTTTGCTTCCTTTTGTACAAGAAAATTTGAAATGTCGCAGAAGTCTTAGAGGTGGTCTGATTGAACTTAATTGACTTTCCTTTGCTATCAAAGGAAATATGTCGATACATTACGCACAAATGTATAGTTTTATGTTGGAACAAATTGGGAGGATGGTTTAAATATACTTTTAGAAGGCTAATCATTCTACGTTTTAGGCTTTTTCTGGTTTTCCATCCCTGGAATCTAGTTAGACACTCTTCTTATATCACAATTTTAGTTTGATGAAATTGTTGTTTTCAATACAGAAATGGGTTCAACACTGTTGAATACCCATGCTGCAACTGTATTGTGCAATGTTAACATTCAATATATGCAATTCCATCAATCCAAAGTGAATCTTGCTAGATTTGAGGCCAAAAATGTGGGGTTCTCTTTATTTTTAGTTGCTGGAAAAGAGCCAATTTGTAGCACATTTAGACTACAACATACTTACATAGCCAATAATGTAAGGATTATAGTACCTAGATTGGATTAGTATTACTTCATCTATTTCCAAGGGTTCTGCCAATGTCACAACACTAGACTTGGCAAGGGTCGTGTCCATGTCACCAAACTCGACTCAGTATAAGACTTTTTTTGGCTAAAGATACCACCATTGAAGCACCCATTAGCACCACATTACCTTTACCTAAATTTTAGGCATGCACAATGTCTAGTGGTTGTGTCATTGTTATAGTTATACTTGGAAAGGGTTGTTAATGTCACCAAACTTGACTAGGTACAAATCTTGTTTTGGTTTAAGATACCACCATTGTAGCACATCCTTGGCCCCAGATTACCTTCACCCAAAATTTTCAACATTCTTTTTTCATTTAATTTGGCTTGTGCCATTCTGTTGTTGTTAAGGGAACATGTGGCAATGCCACCTTAGTAATGCTTAATGGTCTATGTGGTTCATGAGCTCTAAAGGGATCACTTTGTTGGGATCTATTAGAGTCAAGCTATGAATATGTCAAGCATGAGATGCTAGAAAACACCCCGACTTTTTACTTTCTTCGTGTGAGGTCTAGAGGGGCCACCACCAAACATCTAAAATGGGGGTACCCCTCATGACTACAAAGACTGGAGTTTTCTAAGCAAAGACATGGCAAATAATATTGGAGACACATTTTTATATAAATATTTTCCATTCAAATTTCATATTTTGCAAATTTAAACATCTTTGAAAATTCTTCCCTAGGTTCCCTTGCTAGGGAAAATATAAGTCCTAAGATTTAGGTCTAGGAATGATGTCTGATTTTCAAAACTTTTCTTTGGGTGAAGAGTTTGGAAAATTTGTCCTAGCCATTCAAATTAACTCTAAATGGTGGTTCCAATGTGTGCTCTAACTCCCTTCAAGGCTCAATAAATTATGAAAACTTATAGTAGTTTTTCCCTAGTGATGCATGTTGATGATGTTTTTCCCTAGCTTGGTTCAAGATGCCCTTGGTCTTATGGCACAAGTGCCAAAAATCCTAGAGTAAAAATTGCTTCACAATGCACTCAAAAGAGAAAAATGAAAATAAGTTTACTACTAGTTTTAAAGTTGGTTTCTAAAAGTTTGACTTCAATGAAGAGTTTGAAAAATGTGTTTTACCCATTGAAAGTCACTCTAAATGGTGGTACAATTGTGTGCTGTATTACCCCTCTACCAGTGGGGGTACATATATTTTTTAGTGCATCATTCATCACCCATTGTAAGCCCGAGGTCATAAGTTAAAGCCATGTAAAACCATGTGAGGCCTTGTATTAGGTATCCTAGACATGTGTCTTGTCAGTTTGAGTTTCTATCTATTTTATTGGTTGGACCATGCCATGCCCCTTAATAGCTTCACCTTGGTGATCTCGTCATTTTTTTATATTAGAGTTGTTTTTCCTTCATTTTCCAATTGTTTAAATCATTAAATAATTTTTTGAAAATTTCTAGGTTAATAAACATAACCCATGAGTCTAAAAGTCAATTTCCAGCTAGCTGGAAATTGCATTTTTAGACAACATTTAATAGAGGTTAAGATCCAAAACCTCTATAATAACCCTCTAACCATTCCACACTTTAGGATAACTCCGTAGAGGTGTTTCTCACACAGTGGATTGGTCGATAAAATAAAATAGGTTGTTGTCCCGGTGTTTTTACGCGGACTTTACAGTTTGTTATATGGGAAAGCAAGTTATTTTCATCCATAACTTTTTAACCAAGAATTAACTGATAAATCATATATTTGGTTACGATACATTTAGTAGACCAAAATCGATATGTTACATGCCATATTTTTTAGTTGTTTTGGCTACTAACATCCGATGCTAGAAATTTGCATTGTATTTAGGTAAGACAACAAACAATTTAAGAACACCTTCACCCATTTGACTCCATATTAGGCATTAGACATAAATTGGAGTTGCTGGGGGATACTGTTAGAGCATGTTGGGCCGAAATAGTGGGGGCATGGGACAAGGTGACCATGGGTTCCTACCCTTTATGTGTCCATCTAACAAGGTTGTTAGGACCTTAACAACCTTATTAAAAAAATCGGTAATATGCTTTAAGTCCCTTCAAGGATGAAATCAGCTATGAAAGCTTGCAATATTCCTTTCCTAGAGGTAGGTTGATGATGTTATTCCCTAGCTTGCTCCTAGGTTCCCTAGCAGTCAATGCAAATGCCAAAAATCTTGGTGAAAAAATTGCTCCATAATCCACTCAAAGAAGAAAAATGAAAAATGAGTTTTGTTATTGCTCAAACAATTCCTAAATGAAAATCCCTAACCTCACTCAAGGGAAAAGCACAAGGATATTATCAAGTAGTCATTACCTATCACCAAATTACTCACTCCCCTTTTAGCTTGGAAAAATCCAAATCCAAGAGGGGATTCCCTTAACTAATCCTAAAACTATCGTTGACATGGTCAGAAGGATCTCACCTAGGATTAGTTTAGCCTAACTAACTCAATCTGGAGAATACAACCTATGGTCTTTTTTGGACATGGAAACTTCTCAATGGTTGAAGTCTTTGACCCAAATGATTACCTTATGTGCAATTCAAGGATTAAAAAATATGTGAAAATGCCCCAAAAATGATAAGGTTTCAAGTGTTGGATTTTAAGCACAAGCACAAGATCTAGTTGTGTATGGAATACTACACTAGTGATTACATAACAAGAAAAAGAATGAATGAAATTGCACTAAAAAAGACCAAGTAGCTCAAGAGACAAATTTGAAATATTTCTTAACATGTTTTATATTATTGTCGCTAAACACGAATACAATAAATAACTCTCCAAGAGAGAAAAGTAACTCGAACTAAGTTGGAGTTCACTTGTGCATTTGTATATTAGAATAGGATTTTCTATAATAGCTAGTATGCCAAAAATAGACTGGGAGACCCTCCAATAGCATAAGAATCTAATAATATGTTTAATTCAAGTTATGAGGAGTCAATTATCCTTTAGAACTAAAATGTTAACTCATATATATAGTAACTAACTCAACAACTAGCATGCAATCTCCAAAAATAGAACTGAAAGTCAAACTAAGTGCATGGATAAGGTTGTGGATAAGGTGGTTGCACATTCATTAATGGAGAGCTTATTCATGAGTGAATGTACAATTATGGAGAGGGGAAATGGCCATGTCACTATCACATGTCATCTTAGGTGGCACCCTACTAAAAATAAACAATACCAAAAACATGAAATGTTCCCAAATGATACGGAATGTTTAGTAGTGAAGAAAGTTGTTCATTTGGATCTAATGTGTGGAAGAGGGTCAATGAACTAAGTGAGGTCATGATGAGGTCCATAATGTGCATGTACTAACAACACCTTCCCCCCAAGCACAATGTAATATTCCTAATGGAAATATACGATGATAAACAAAGCAAACATAACCAAAAACATAGAAAAAATACTCAAGAATCAGAACACCATTTTAAAGCCAGAAATTGCGTTGTTGAGCCATTTGATTAATAAATAAGAGGGTACAATGAGGTGTTGGAAAGAGTGCACCTGGGTTTTCTCATGACAAGCTAGCTAAGCTCAAATGAATAATAGGAAGTTCCCCTGGGTTGTTGCTCTATCTCCTAGCTCTACACTGAACTGCCCAGAAATACACTGTTGGCTGAATGGATCTGCTGCTAGGGCCCTCTCTGGTGCTCATAAAATTCTAGGAAATTAATCCCAACCTCTCCACCAAATACCCAGAATAACCCACGAAGGAATTGGCCAATGTTTGGCTTCGGAAATTCGGCCCTATTTCCCCTGGCTCCTCTAATTGCGGGCTGAATCGGGACCCCTGTTTGACCCTCAAATTTGCCTGGAAAATTTAGCCAAATTAATTTTTGAGGTGCTTGTCAAAAACCCACAAAAACCTAGAAAGGGTTTGTCCTAGTTTTGACACTCCAAAATTGACCCCAAATGCTTGACCCTCCTCCACAAGCAAAAGATTAGCTTGTAGCAGATGTTGTGTTTGTTGCTCCGCTAAAATGCTAGAAAAGCTCCCACAACACTTCCCTGGACTCCACCTCAAGTTTCATCCCTGAACTCCCTTCACTCCTCAACTCCCAAGTGGGCCTCCTCCAAGCACTACGCAATCCCTGCGCTACTACAACTTTCCCTACTACTGTAACTCAGCCTTCCTGTTGCTGTAACTCGATCTCCATGATGCTACTCTCTCTGCTTCTGGAACTTGGCCTCCCTGTTGTTGATACGATTTGGGACTAAGTCGAACTCCCTCCTTGGGCTAACTCTCGAAGTCCACCGAAGTAAGGGTTGAGATCTCTGCTCGGAGACACTCATGTCCTAAACAACTCTTGCAGACTTGGCTTCTGCTCAAGTGTGCTATGTCAAAGACAATTTTCATAATAGATGAATGAATGACCGAAATGAGTGTCTCTTGCTATATTTATCAAAGAGCCTCCAAGATGCCCATACCCAGATCGACTTCCCCCCCCCAACTTCGCTCCAATGAGAGCGTACTCCACATGTGGGCCACAATTCTCCATGGGGTGGCCCCCACACTCTACTAGAGCCACAATATTTCCCTTCCTTCCTAATGTTTGGGCCCCCACTTAATCCCAAAATTTATGTGGGACCTCTAAACCCACATCTCCTAAGTGCAAACATGAAATAGGACAAAATTGGGCAAGATTGATATTTCCCTTAGCAATATTGCTAAGCAGGAATGTCACAGTCCTCCCCACAAAAACGTTGCTTGTCCTCAAGCAACTACAAAACAAGTGCTCTCTCCATGCTGACCCAATTACCACTATGAGCAATACCGGAGTCCCAATTTTTCCATTGAGCCACTCTCGGTCCCTGTGCTGACCTGTCATAAAGGTGTCCCAATGGCAAATCTGGGTGACCTCCTGTGGGAACCCACTCTCCCCACTCCGCAACCCAACTTCTCAGCCATATAGCTCCCGTGTCCCAAACTACTCTCAAAGTGAGTCCATCAAGTGGATCTTGCCCCGACCTGGTCATAATTGTGACCAACTCGTGCTCCTGCAAAGTCATCCACTCTGGTAAACCTTCACTACACACCCAATAAGGGAAAACTCCACTACACATAGGTCTATCCCGCCAGCGCATACCGCTAAGGTTACCATCTACGATGCACGCCTAGACTCTTGTCAAAATAATAACGAGAATGGCCATGCTCGCCCCGTAGTGAAAATCTTGATGGTCTCTAACCTATCATCCAGAGGAGGTGCAATCATGTCTCTGTCATCCCCATGATCCTCCCAAAACAAGGTAGTCCTCTAACCCAATGGATCCCTGGATCCCACAACCAGATTGGAGGCTCATCGCTCCTAATTCCTAGTGCCTGCCATTGAGTAGTGCCAATGACCGCCAAAACCCTTACATGCCAATCATCCTTCCATACTAGCGTATTGACCCAAGTCATCAATGAATCTATAGGGGGTAAACTACTCTTCGTGCAACTAAAACCCAGTGGAAGACCTGTACAATCTTCCCCTATAGAAATTAGCACATCCCTGAATGTGGTTGAACTGTCAAGCCTTGTTGAGATCCCGTTTTGATCGCGAAAGGACACTGCCATGTTGCCACTACGACTCTCTAGTCATAACTGACAGTGCAACATGCTCATACTACCCACTATGTGCATATTGTATCCTCCTCTCCTGAGGCCTAGTGGCAAAAAATATGTGAGAGCCAAGCTCATCCTGTTTGGGCATCTCCATGATGTCGATATCTACACCTCTACTGCCAATCTTGACCCTAAGCAACAACAAGATAAGTCTGCCTTGCCATGCAGTGGAGGTCTCAGTGATCCCCCATGTGTCAAGCCCAAGGTGAACTGGATCACCCTCTGCCATGACCCTGCTCATCACCAAGGGGAGTGATCCATCCGCTAACTGGATCCCTAGATCCCCCAACCATACTGGGATCTCATAACTCCCACTCCTCGCAGAATGTCGTTGCGTAGCGTTGCTACTTGCTAGAACCCATCTGGCCCTCATCTTTGATCCCTGTATGTATCCCATGGGTGGACCCCAGGTATCAAGAGTCTGTCCCGCGCAAGCCAACCTGCCCTGCTCCTGCCAAACCACGCAGTGTAGTCTGCTATCCCAACTCTTGACGATACATCTGGATACTGCTCGGAGTATGGGTGCCCTCCTGTAGACGAAGTCTACCATCCATCATCCCTCAAGCTCCTGTGACACCTCAGACTGTCTCACTTGAAGTGCATCATATAGTTCCCTCGCAATCGACTCCCCCTGTGTGAGCCCAGGAGTGGAACCTATGCTACCTCGACAATAAACCAAGCCGTCCCTAAGCCTGCATCCGTTAGCCCGTGCCTCCACCAAACGTCTCAACTGGAGAGTCATGGGTGGGAAGGTCCCCAAGGGTAGGATCAAGAATCTGTCGGGGTATTGAAGAATAACCCTATGGGTGCCCCTCTCTCTGTTCGGATCTGTTGATAAATTAGGCGGAGAATTGTCTCTGTACACCACACGATATCCCCGATTACCATTATACCACCCTATATTGTCCCGTGCCCTGTCTGTGTCAAGGCACCAGTCACTCCCCGTGTGTACTCAATGTGATGTAAGACACCCCTACTCTGCAACGCAATCCAACATGCTACGGTACTCCACCATACACCTCCATGTCCACCGGTAGTCCACTGCTCAATGCTAGATGCTCCCACACATCCCTGGATGTGATGGCCTAGAGCAGTATCTCTACGTGTCGGGCCACACCTGATCCGTATCATCACCTCCACCATTACATCACTATACTTGCTAATGAATGGATCTTCTCTCCAAATCCCCCTTGAGGGATCTGAGAAGTGAATCTCCCTATGTGTCAGCAGTGATGCCACCACTGCTTTGCTTCTCTGTGTCCTTTGTGCTGCTGCTAGGTCAACTATACCATCCAGGTTGTAGTCAACCGACATACCTAGGAAATGATAGGTAGTCCCACCCGGATCCCAATGCCAGTCTGAGCTTTCGGTATCCCCAGTGCCTAGAAGCTCCTGCTGAGCTACACCCAGGTCCACCACCATCTCCATAACCCACTCCATAAGGTACCAACTCATAATATCTCGCCATCCAACCCAAAGAGAGGGATTGAATGCACAAACGCCTACACATAGAACAACCCCAACATGCGGATGTTGCACCCTATGCAACTCCAATCGTCTCATCCCGCTACATAGGTCAACGCATGAGATCTGACTAGGTAGCTATGTCTCTCTCTCTCCAATGGGCAAAGGTGACCCAACAGTGCTGCTAACCTGGTCATCCCCTATGGTAGGCCTAGACAACTCCTCCTCTCTCAATCCAATGCATAGGGTGGAATGATAACACGGTAGATCCTGTCAGTGCACCTCTGAAGTGAGTTGTGCTGGAATCCCAACGCGTGGCCTCTATGCTGCCCCTCATCAATGGCTAGCCCAAAGGATGGTTGCACCTCCTCCATGAGCTCGACATGAGCCTGCAACTGTTCCTCCATAGACAACCCAACATGTATGATGTGCTCACCAATCAATGTAGGTGACTGTCGTCTAACAACTTTGTCATAGATCTGGATGCCCCTGTACCTATCGGATCCTCAACAACGATGGATCTATCTTTCAACAACTCATCAATCTGTGGTGCATTGTTATCACCTGAGAACTCGGTCACAACTTCGGATACCTCATCAATGAATACCTCAACAATGGGTGTATGCTCAACTGTCCCCTTGCCAACCATGGCCCCTTCAACTACTCTTTCATCTTGTTCCTTAATACTCCTCATAATCCCTACAAAATCCCATTCAATCTCCATTGGTTTGTGCATGCCCTTTAGTTCACATAATTCCCAAAAAGAGAGGGATGCCTGCATGCCATGACCCAGTGATTGGTATGCCCTCCAGTTTGCTCCCAATAACTCCACATCAGTTGCAATCATGTCCAAATTCTCAACTGTGGAATGAATAAACTTTGACCCCACATCAATCATCATTTGTTGTATCCTAGTCACCTCATTCAAGGTTACCATGTTGTTTGATTCTAATCTTTCCCATAGGCTGAGCCAATATTATGGCTTTGATACCATTGTAATATTCCTAATGGAAATATACAATGATAAACAAAGCAAACATAACCAAAAACACACAGAAAAATACTCAAGCATCAGAACACCATTTTAAAGCCAAAAACTGTGTTGCTGAGCCATTTTATTAATAAATAAGAGGGTACAATGAGGTGCTGGAAAGAGTGCACCTGGGCTTGCTCAAGGCAAGCTAGCTAAGCCCAAATGAATAATAAGAATTTCCCCTCAAATATGTTACTACTCTATCTCCTGACTCTGCGCTGAACTACCCAGAAATACGCTGTTGGCTAAATGGATCTGCTGCTAGGGCCCTCTCCGGTGCTCAGAAAATTTTGGGAAATTAATCCCAACCTCTCCACCAAATACCCAGAATAACCCACAAAGGAATTGGCCAATGCTTGACTTTGGAAATTCAACCCTATTTCCCCTAGCTCCTCTAGCTGCTGGCTGAATCGGGACCCCTGTTTGACCCCTCAAATCTACCCAGAAAATTCTGCCAAATTATTTTTGAGGTCCTTGTCAAAAACCCAAAAAAACCTAGAAAGGGTTTGTCCTAGTTTTGACGCTCCAAAATTGACCCCAAATGCTCGACTCTCCTCCACAAGTAAAAGATGTAGCTTGTAGCAGATGTCATGTTTGTTGCTCCGCTAAAATGCTATAAAATCCCCACAATACTTCCCCGAACTCCACCTCAAGTTTTAGCCCCTAACTCCCTTCACTCCTCAACTCCCAAGTGAGTCTCCTCCAAGCACTGCGCAATCCCTGCGCTGCTACAACTTTCCCTGTTGTTGTAACCCGGCCTCCCTGCTGTTGTAACTCGACCTCCCAGCTGTTACTTTCCCTACTGCTGTAACTCGACCTCCCTAATGCTACTTTCCCCGTTGATGTAACTCGGCCTCCCTACTGCTACTCCCTCTATTGCTGGAACTCGACGTCCCTACTGTACGATTTGGGACTAAGTCGAACTCCCTCCTTGGGCTAGTACTAGAAGTTCACCGAAGCAAGGGTTGAGATCTCCGCTCAGAGACACTCGTGTGCTAAAAAACACTTGCAAACTTGGCTTCTGCTCAAGTGTTCTATGTCAAAGGCAAGTTTCAGAATAGATGAATGAATGACCAAAATGAGTGCCCTACTCGACTTTACCCCACCAACTTCTCTCCAATGAGAGCGTACTCCACATGTGGTCCGTAATTCTCCATGGGGTGGCCCCCACGCTCCACTAGAGCCACAATATTTCCCTTCATTCCTAATGTTTGGCCCCCCACTTAATCCCAAAATTCATGTGGGACCTCTAAACCCACATCTCCTAAGTGCAAACATGAAATAAGACAAAAATGGGCAAGATTGATATTTCCCTTAGAAATATTGCTAAGCAGAAATATCACACACAATTGGGGATTGTGCATAGCAAATGAGTCTTGACTATTCTCAGTCATGTTAGGTACTCATGAAACAACATATGCAAGACACAATATGACAAAAGTGAGATAAAGAGAGGAAACCTAATGGGAAGAAACACACCCACTCCCCCCCATCCCCTCAAGATACAATGCATTGGTGGAATTTTGAGGTAAAACATGGGTCTCAAAATAAAAATATATACTAACAAAATCAACTTCATAAGAACCACTAAGATTCAAGTTGATAATGTCATCCCTAATGTTAAATATGTTTGGATGGAAAAGAAGAAAGCTAATTTTTTAATTATATTTTTGACCTATCATTTTATTGGCTTAAATGTCAAGTGTAGGCACCTGTTGGATGTGTAACTAAATTTCTTATTCAGTAAGTACTGATTCAACATATTATTGAGTATATCCACATTGAAAATATATGAAAACATGTGTTTATGGAAAAAGGTTTTCTTGAAATAAACTTGTTCTTCATACAACTAGTTTACTTGCTTTCTATAAAGTATGATGTGCTACCCTGTATAGCAGGTGATCTAGTTCTACAATGGATTGTTGATGGACTTTTAAATCAAAATTTGAAATTTGATCCAAACAGTGTGTAAAATCGTTTTGAAGATCTCCCTCAAAAAGAGGTGGTGGATAAGTTGTAGTAGGACTAGTGCGAGGTACAAAAGAAAAAAAGGGACGCCTTGATCAATGTTGCAAACATTGGCATTGGGATAAAATTGGCAAGGGTTTGAAAAACCGAAATATTATAAAAATTAACAAACATTGACAAATTTAAGATGCCACCAAAATATCAGTAAAAATTGGCAAACATTGACTAAGCAAAATAATCACAATTTCACAATTTTATTGCGATAAAATTGGGATGTTTGGAACAATGGATCTGATGCAACCAAATGATTAGAGGCATATGTGTAGAAATTATGATGTAGATTTGCAACTACTCATGAAGTTTTAATCAAAATCACAACACATAAACCTACTCTACTGCTCTATGGACATTAATTCACAATTTAGAACTAAAATCTCAGACATGCAATAAGAAATCACACACATGCAAATAGTATTTTTCCTAAGGAAAACAATCTGCTAAAAGCCCCAATGTCTGCTTGCATTAATCTGGTGAATATAGATGTATTACGATTTCTTTATTCAACTGAACACAACCTGCAAGTGCATAACTTATATCTTTGCTCACTGAGAAGCTCTGACCTAGACTTAGTCAATTTCTGCCTCTACTTGAGTTGCTATTTCCTTATGTTGTTCCTTGAGAAATTAGGCACCTGTCATTTAGGAATTTCTCCAAAATGGATTGCGCAATTCCTTAGGTTGATCATCTAACTGCATGCAAACCTGTACACTCAAGACTAGTCTACAATTGATGTTACACTGCCTGGAATCTCCACCAAGCCCAAGGAACTCTAATTCTCTACATGCACTAGTTATTTTGAGTTGATTGACTAGTTAACTGGATAATCACTGAGTTTGACTGAAGTCCCACTACACAACTGACCCTCCACTAGTTCCTCCAACAATTAGAACTAGTTTAACTGAAAACAACCTTAGATAACTGACCTTGATTGCTACAAATTAGTAATCACACATGCTTAACTGAACTCTAACTCCTCCAACTTGAATTTACTAAGTAAACTGGGTGACACAAGCCATGTCACACAAGTTAACTGCATCCAAGTTATCTGTTGATGTGGAAATTCGAATTTTCTCAATTTAATCAAGGAAAAATCAAATTGAAAATTTCTTGCTACATTTTTCAACACTCCCTCTCAGCAAGAAAGGATTATCAACCATCGCTATCTTTCACATGTGGAACTTGAACTTCTCTTTTGACAAGACCTTCATCAAAATGTCAACATCTTGTTCCTCTATTGGAATGTATTGCAACAACATTATCCACCTTTGCACACAATCTCGCAAATGGTGATACCGAATATCTATATGCTTGGATTGATCGTGAAATCTGAGATTCTCATAGAGCTTGATGCAACTCTGATTATCACAGTAGATCATTGTTGGATCCATCATCTGATCAAACAATCCAACAAGTATCTTTTTCATCTAGATCTCCTCACATGCTGCTTGACTTGCAACTATGTATTCTTCTTTTGCCGAGCTGAGTGCCATAGATATTTGCTTCCTGTTGTAACAGGAAACAACTACAGACCCAACACTAAAAATACCACCTGATGTATTGTTTCAGTCTGATGGACTCACCGCCCAATCTACATCTGTGAAGCCACACAAATTCACTCCCTCTATCTGTCTGTACCATAGTCCAAACTAGGTAGTGCCTCTGAGGTACCGTAAAACATGCTTAGACTCCTTCGAAAATAATTTGGTTGGCCTAACCATAGCTTGGCTCAGCTAGTTTACTGCATCACACATATTTGTTCGTGTGTTCACAAGATACATCAATGAACCCACTAGCTGTCGATAAATGGTAGCATCCACTTCCTCACCTGAAGTGGCATCCTCCTTCCTCCAGTTGGTTGTTAGAGGTGTCTCCATGGGTTTGAAACTCTTCATGTGAGATCTCTACAATATCTCATTTGCATACTTGCCTTGAGAGACATACCATTCCCCATCGCCTTGCCATACTTGCAATCCGAGAAGTAGTGCATGAGACCCATGTCCTTCATTTCAAATTCTCTTGCAAGGTCCTCCTTGCAAGATTTGATCAACTATTCATCACCAGTTAAAATCAAATCATCAACATATAAGACAATAATCAATAATTTACCTTCTACCAAGATATGATAGAGGTTTGTATTTGCTTCACTTTTGATGAAGCCCAAACCAGTGAGATAGTTATCGATCCTGGTTTACCAAGCACGAGGTGCTTGTTTGAGACCTACAATGCTCACTTGAGTCTACACACATGAGACTCTCGATCAGAAGTTTCAAATCCTCTTAGTTTCTTGATGTACATGTCCTCCTCAATAACTCCATTGAGGAATGTTGTTTTTACATCCATCTGGTGGATCTTCCACCCCATCTGCGCAGCCAGAGCAAGAATTGATTTAATGGATGAGTACCTTGCTACAGGAGAAAAGGTCTCCTCATAGTCAATCCCTTCAACTTGAGAGTACCCCTTGGCCACAAATTTGGCCTTCTCTATGCTTTCGTTTGTTGCCTACTTTACCTTGAAGATCCATCATGAACCCACAACTGATTTATTTATTGGTCTTGGGACCACTTCCCAAACAATATTCTTTACAATGGATTCGTATTCCTCCACCATTGCATCAACCCATACAAGTTTTTCTACTACTTCCTCGAAAGAGGATGATTCAACCTCTACCAGCTTTATCGTTAGAGCCATGTAGCCAGTGTACTGATGAGGTGACCTTCTGTGCCTACACTGATTTGAAGGAGCACCCACATTCTACCTCGCATCCTGCACAAGTCTCTCAACTTCCGTGGTTCTTTTCCTGCTTTCTCTGGATGGTTCTGCTTAAGTGGTTTTCTCCGCTCTTTGCTCCTCAATTTGTGGCTGCTCCACAACTTCTTGAGGCTCCTCTTTGGAACTAAAAGCTCCTCTTCTTGTGGGATTTGAAGCTCCCTCTAAAGAGAGCACAACATCGCTTTCTCCTCATCAAATTTTACATCCCTTCGCGCAATTGTCATTCTGAAGGATGGAAAGTACAAACGATAGTTGTGGGGAGTTTAATACCCCCTATTATGCTATTAGCTCTAGCTTCTTCCTTGATTCTTTGGAGACATGTCAGTAAACGAAGGCTCCAAAAATCCTGAAGTGCGACACATCTGGCTTTCTCCCCGAGAAAGCCTCATCCGGTGTAATCATGCCCATAATCCTATGAGGACTCTGGTTCTACAAATAGATTGTTGTGGTGCATGCCTCAACCACAAATGTAGAGGTAGGCCTTGGTAATGCAACATCGCCCTCGTTGCTCCCACAACGCTATGGTTCTTCCTCTTGGCCACGCTATTCCGTTATGGGTTGTGGGGTGATGTCAACTCTTGTCGAATGCCTTCCTTCGCACAAAAAATTAAATTCATTCGACACGTACTCACCTCCATTATCGCTCCTGAGAGTCTTCACCTTCTTGCCAGTTTCTTTCTCCATTAGTGCCTTGAATTCTACAAACTTGTAGAATGTCTCATCTTTCTTCCGCATGAAGATCCAACACTTACGTGAGAAGTGATTAATAAAAATGACAAAATATTTGTGCTTGCCAGTGGAGGCTGTCAAGAAAGGTCCACAAACATTATAGTGGATCCTTTCTAGGACTGCATGTGCTTTGTTGTCCCGATCATGGAATGTGGATTTTGTGTACTTCCCTGTGGTACATCCTTTGCATATATCTTGTTGTTCAAGTGCTCCTTTGGGGAGGCCTGTGGTTATTTGCTAAATAATCGTATGGGCGCCATGATGCAAATGGCCAAGTCTTCTATGCCAAAGTTCACCAACATCACGACTCTGCACCTTCTCCGCCTTAGTGCTTAATGTAACACAATCTTCCACATCTAGCTTATACAAGTTCTTCACACGAACCCGATCTACTTCACCTGTCCCGTGGCTATGTGTCTCAAGAATTCCTTTCCTTTGTTGAAGATCACATCATAACCACGGTCTTCCAAAACTGCAATAGAGATGAGATTTTTCTTTAGGCTTGGAACGAACATGACATCCTTGAGCCTGAGGGGGGAGCCTGACTCCCTCTAAAAGGTGACTATACCAATCCTGATCGCACTATATCTTTTGTCATCCCCATCTCAATGTGCATCTACAAATCTTTTTCTTCCAGGTCATTGAAAAAGTCTCTACACCATGTCATGTGGAATGATGCACCTGAGTCCAAGTACCACATGCTCCCCATCACTGTGTTGGTCATGCATGTGATAAGGGTAAAGTCAAGCTTGAATTGTGAAGCCAAGGCTTTCTACTGCTCCTCCTGAGGTCTTCTTGCTTGCCTTTTTGTGTGGACACTTCGTGGCATAGTGCCCGAATTCATGACAATGGAAGCATTTAATTTTTGACAAATCTTTCTTCTTGCCCCCTTGGTTGGATTCTGGTTTGGATTGATATTTCTTCCCTTTTCCTTTCTTTTCCTTTCTAGCCAATGCAAATTTTTCTTCATCCTCGCCCTTGGATGAAGTCCCATCTCTGGTATTCCGCCTTATTTACTCCTGTACTAAATCAGACCATAAGCATTCCCAATTCAATAGTTTCTCCCTCCCGTTCATCGAATCTTGATAGCTATGCCAACTCTTGGGAAGGCCCAAAAGGGCTAGGCTTACCAAGTCTTCTTCAGGAACATTTACACCAACCTCGCCAAGTTCATCACGACATTGTGTGAACTTGCTCAGATACTGCAAATAGTGTCATTCTTTTGCATCTTGATACTTCGAAGTTTATCCTTGAGCGTCAGCTTCCTGTGGTCACTATTATTCTTAAATAATTATGTCAATGCTTTCCACATTGCGAACGAAGTTTTTTTCCATGGAGATTTGAGACAATGTGATCTCGTACTCCCTCCAAGATTATTCTCCTTACCTTGGCTACATCTTTCTTCCACTGAGCAAGGTTCTGGGCATCAAATTCCAGTGGTTTTGCAACATCTGTCTTGATGTATTATAGCAATCCATTGTCATCTAATATCGCCTCCATGCGATCCTTCCATGCAACAAAATTAGAGGTGCCTTCCAAGGCATACTCTAGCCTTAGTCCATTGAAGGCCATCTTCTCAACTCTGAAGAGATCCTGCTGCATTGAACTCCAAATTCAAACCTCCTGAGAAACAACTTCGAAATTTCTGCTCTAATGTGAATCCTGCTCTGATACCATGTAGAAATTATGATGTAGATTTGCAACTGCTCATGAAGTTTTAATCAAAATCACAAGACACAAACCTACTCTACTGCTCTGTGGACATTAATTCACAATTTAGAACAAAAATCTCAGACATGCAATAAGAAATCACACACATGCAAATAGTATTTTTCCTGGGGAAAGAAATCTGCTAAAAACCCCAATGCCTACTTGCATTAATCTGATGAATATAGATGTATTATAATTGCTTTGCTCAACTGAGCACAACCTGCAAGTGCATAACCTATCTCTATGCTCACTGAGAAGCTATGACCTAGACTTAGTCAATTTTGCCTCTGCTTGAGCTCTTATTTCCTTGCGTTGTTCCTTGAGAAATTAGGCCCCTATTATTTAGGAATTTCTCCAAAATGGATTGTGCAATTCCTTAGGCTGATCATCTGACTGCATGCAACACCTGTACACTCAAGACTAGTCTACAACTGATGTTACACTGCCTTGGAATCTCCACCAAGCCTGGGGAACTTGAATTCTCTACATGCACTAGCTATTTTGGGTTGATTGATCAGTTAACTGGATGATCACTGAGTTTGACTAAAGTCCCACTGCACAACTGACCCTCCACTAGTTCCTCCAACAATTAGAACTAGTTTAATTGAAAACAACTTTAGATAACTGACCTTGATTTCTACAAATTAGCAATCACGCATGCTTAACTAAACTCTAACTCATCCAACTCGAATTTACTAAGTAGACTGGGTGGCATAAACCATGTCACACAATTTAACTGCATATAAGTTCTTTGTTGATGTGGAAATTCGAATTTTCTTAATTTAATCAAGACAAAATCAAATTGAGAATTTCTTGATGCATTTTTCAACAATATGAGTGTAAAATCCATTTATTAGATGATGAAGCATTAGTAGTCATACCTTGACCCTTTGGTGGCTCGTGTTTAATCTTCTTCTTGACATTAGTTGGGATGAGGCTATGCTAATGTAGTACTTTTGAAAAATGTGTAACTAGGTTCGGTCTTCATAAAGATGAAATGTACTTTTGATTTTTGTAAAGTGTAAAATGAAAGAAAATCATTATTATTATTATTGGAGCATGGGTCCCATGCTCAAGGTCTTTTATTTTATAGGCCAAACCCCCATTGAGTGCTTCTAGGATTTGTCCTAAGTCAAGAAGTCAAAAGAGTCATTGTCATAAGTTGAAGACCCCATCAGGCACATTGTAACTTGTAAAGAAAATTATTTTTGTCTTAAAAAGTGTCTAGATACCCTCCAAGACCAAGTTGGCCTGGCAACTAGCAAGTCGGCCTAAAAGGAAGAGCCACATCCACCTTGAAGAGCCTATATATAGGAGGGAACTCGTCCTCCTTGAGACACATTCACTCATCTCTCATTCTAGCGAAGAAGAAGGAAGAAGAAGGCAATGAAGAAGGAAGAGGATGAAGAAGATCTTTGTTTGGGCTATTTCTCTCTCACATGTGCTAAGGAGACTAGGGTTTCTGCAACAAATCTAGGGTTTCTATCTACAAGTTCGATCTTGGAGAAAAGAAGGCAAGTAGGTCAAGTGAAGGTCACCAAGGGTCATCCTCAAGCTCCAGAAGTGAGGGAAAGGCAAGCGAAGTCAAGTCAAAGGGCTCAAAAGGTAGATCGAAGCTCACATGTGTGGCAACAACAACTGCTAAGGGGGCCGAAATTTCAGATTTGCAGTGGAGGATAGAATTTTGTAGTTGGAGATCGAAGAGGTGCTACTAGAAGAGATTTGATTGGGTTTGGCTAGATCAAGGACAGCACATCACCCAGAGAGGTTGGTCTTGGTCTTGGAGGGTATTGGAGTCAATCTTAAGGTCTTGGAATTTGTCAATTGAAGAATCTACAAGGAAGAGAAGGATTTGCGGGTTTTCCTCTCAAGTGGAATGGTTTTGGCCTTGACTTTCAACCTATATTTTGTGTTCTTATTCTTCTTGTTTTTGGTAGTTGTTTGATGATACACACATATAATAATAAATAACAAAGCTAATACATAAAAGGACGCCACAACCAGTTATCAAGTAAAGAGAAATCACGATAATCATTGCCCTATATATTTCTCAACATGGTATCAAAGCTAAGGTTGGCTAAGGGCATTATGAAGATCTCTACTACATTAAGGAAGCTCTTCAACGCGTGTTCAAAGGTAGCGAGCTATCTCAAGAAAGGCATCAATGAAGCACAAAATATTCTTATTCCAAGATGAAAACATTTGGGTAATCTATAGTGGTGCATCTAGACACATGAATGGTCATCACAAACAACTGAAGACATTATCAAAGGGAAAATATTCTTACTCAGTGGAACTTGGAGATAATAAAAGCTATCATGTAAGAGGAATTGGATCAACCTCTATAGAGCTAGAAAATGGAAGCAACATTCATCTCAACAACATCCTATTTGTTCCAGGTTTGCATAAGAACTTACTTTCTATTTCAAGTTTAGAAGATAAGGGTGATAGAGTAGCTTTCATTGATGGAAGAGTTGTAGTATGGAGTAAGAACTCAAACATAGAGAATGCTAGAGTTGTAGTATCTCCTCTTGCACAAGCTTTGGTTCACATTGAAATCAACCCATGTGAACTCTGGCATAGAAGATTTGGCCATCTTCATTTCAAAATCCTTCCAACTCTAAGTTCTATAGTAGAAGGAATCCCTGAATTGAAAGAAGATCATGAAGGAGTATGCAAAGGATGTGCATTGGGTAAGAATACCAAGAGACCATTTGGAAGCAATGCTTCACAGTCAAAAGAAATCTTGGATCTTATTCATTCCGATGTTTGTGGTCCTATGACTCCTAAATCACTTGGAGGTCATCTATATTATGTCACATTTATAGATGATCATTCAAGGAAAACTTGGGTTTACTTGATGAAATCCAAGGATGAAGTATTTACAAAATTTCAAGAATTCAAAGCTGAAGTTGAGAACCTTACAGAAAGGAAAATCAAGATACTAAGGTCTGATAATGGAGGAGAGTATACATCCAAGGAAATTATATCTTTTTGTAAGGAGTCTGGGATTAAGAGGGAGTTGATAGTCCCATACAATCTCGAACAAATGGATTTGTAGAATGAAAGATCTGATCCATTAAAGAAAGTGAAAAATTAATGTTGCATGATCAAGATCTACCAAAACTTTTGTGGGGAGAAGCCACTAAGACAACTGTATATATTCAAAATCGAATTCCCCACAAGTCACTAGATAACATAACTTTGGAAGAAGTATTCACTGGGAAGAAACCAATTGTAGACCATCTCTGAATCTTTGGTTGTCTTGTATATATTCATATACTGAAGGATAAAAGAAAGAAGTTGGATCCATCAGGCATGAGAGGAACATTTGTTGGCTACAACAACTCCTCTAAGGCCTATAGAATCTACATGAAATGACATTGTATAGAATTCAGTCGAGATGTCATATTTGATGAAAATATTGCATTCAAGAAGTCAAAGGAACTTCCCATTGACTCTGATGATGAATAACTTCTAGTATTTGAAGAAGAAGTTGATAGGGAAGAAGAAGAATCTCACCATGAAGTTGAAGGTCCCAGTTGTTGAGAAATCTAAGGCATCATGATTAGGTGATTTCTCTTTTAATTAGTAACTGCTTGTGAGTGCTTTTTACAACTTTATATTAGGATCTTCTTCACTTAAGTTTAATTTTCTTCTTCACCAAACAACTACCAATGCATGAACATAAATAGACAAGAGACACAGAATGTAGGCTATGAGCCAGGGCCAAAAACTCTCACTCTTTGAGAGGAAAACCCGCACAAATTCTTCTTATAGAGATTCCAATTGATGAATACCAAGACCAAGACCCTTGACCTATTTTCCACTCCAAGACCAAGACACAAGTTCTCTTGACAGTCAACCTTCTTCTTGACTCCTCTTCCACTTTGACCCTCTTAGCATCGAGACATTGTCACCACCGAGATCTTACCATTGTCTTCACACCGAGGTCTCCTTTATTGTGAGACCTCCTCACTGTCATATTACCGAGACATTACTTCTGAGATGTCACCGAGTCCTTCCACGTGATATCATTGGTTCCTTCTAGTCGAGCATATTGAGATATTCCTTATGACTGTGATATCAACGAACTGTCATCACACTAATATGGCATCGAAACTGTATCTTTTGCACTGTAATAACACTGAAACAAGATACCTCCTTGTGATGATATTGAACCCCTTTTTTTTTAACAAGATCAGATAGGGGGTATATTACCAAAAGTTGTGGTGGAGCAAGCTCCTAATACAATCAACTGTAGCATAAGTGGAAACTAAGCCATGAGAATGTGTTGGGAACGCAGTCCCTTCTCTTGTGCTTGTATTAAAAAATTCATAGATTTCTGTAGCTATTCTTGAATATTGTCTAACATATTGTCCTACTAGTAAAGCAAATTTACATAACATTGATTCTCTGGTATTTTTTCATGGTTTGTAGACTGACTACTCCTAAGAGGGCTTATTCTTCTTGTCTTGAACTCCATTTGGTTTGCTTCCTTCTTTTTCCCCTTGGGCTGCTTGTTGTTCCTTCTGTCGCTGTGGTCGTTCCTTCTGCTTGTTGTTCCTTTTTTGGTTGTTCCTTCTGTTGGCTTGTTGTTCCTTCTGTTGGTTGTACCTTCTGTTGTTGTGTTGTTCCTTCTGCTTGTTGTTCCTTCATCGTTGCTGAGGTTATTCCTTCTGCTTGTTGTTCCTTTTGTTGTTGTGTTGTTCCTTCTTTTGTTGTGTTTGTTCCTTCTACTCGTTGTTCCTTTTGTTGGTTGTGGTTGTTCCTTCTGCTTGTTGTTCCTTTTGTTATTGTGTTGTTCCTTCTGCTTGATGTTCCTTCTGTTGTTTTGTTGTTCCTTCTACTTGATGTTCCTTCTGTTGGTTGTGACTGCTTGTTGTTCCTTTTTTTAATGCTTGGCGTTCCTGAGTGACACTGATAGGGAGGAGAGGCACGATGGGGGGGAGGGAAAGAGGCAGAAATGGTCTCTAGAGGGAGAGAGAGGTTGATGGCTAGAGGTTTGTGCAGTGCAAATGGCTGGAAGCTTAACATCTCTCCAGAGCACTGAAATGAAGATCTCCTCTGTGTCTGGGTTTTATTTCTAAATTCTGAATACAACGCTCAATCTGAGTGTTGAGGCCAATGACTACAAATCTGTCTGTTGTAGCTTGGTTAAGGAAGAGGGTGAAGCGAGCAGGGTCCTCCATTGAGACTAAGGTTTCCTTGGTGCAACAGACAGCCTTTATTTGCCAGAGAGTCTGCTTGCTTGTTTAAATCCCACAGAATGTGGTAAGAGTCAACTCTGTCAAAATCTTTCAAAGTGTTTCGGATTCGTTGCATAGTTTTGTTTAATGCAGGATTACAAAAATGATCTTCGGAATTTAAAAGTTTAATTAGAATCTCTGAGTCTCCGAAAATTGAATTATTTTATAACCTAGCTCCTTCACAATCTAACAAGCTTTTAAGAGACTGTAACTCTCTGCTTGATTGTTCGAGCTAGTGCCTAGACCCCAACTGAAGCCGATTTCACTCAATCTATCCAGGGAAAGAATCAAACCCCCTGCACCTGCAGTTCCTGGGTTCCCCTTGGACGCTCCATCAAAGAATATCGTGGCTTTTGAGGTCCCCTGCCACCACGTGTGAAAGTCACCTTCAGTGAGTCGCAAGCGCCAAGAAGGAGCATTCAACGGTTTGCTGACTGAATCGTTCCTCTCTCCTGTCGAGCAGGATCCCAGCCACGTAGAAGCTTCTGAAGGTAAAGAGGAGGCGGGAGCTGATTTACCTGCAATTTCCAGCAAGAGGGCTTTCACTTTGGCCGCCACTACCACTGAATTCGGAAGCCTGTTGTTGAAAACACAGTCGTTTCTAGCCAACCACACTTTCCACCAAAGGCATTTTGGAATAGCTTGCCAGATGTTGTTCCAGACTGCGTTTTTAGCTTTTTTCTCAGGATTTTGGTCTGACCAGGAGATGTAAAGAGAAACGACAGATGTATGGGAGGGGGAGGGAGCACTAAGACCATGAAGGACCAAATTCCAGACTGCTTATGTGAAATCGCAGTCAACCAGTAAGTGATCAGAGGTTTCAGCTGCAGAGTTGCATAAGCAGCATCTAAAGGGGCCGTGGAACCCTCTTTTGTTCAAATTTTTGCCTGTTAGTGCCTTTCTATGCATGAGCAACCATGTGAAGAAATTCACCTTTGGTAGGCTAAAGGGGGACCAAACTAATTTTCAGAGCTTCGGTGTCAGTGAAGGGGCATGAGTAGATTGTAAAGAGGAGAAACATTGAGCTGTTATGTAAATTCTTGTTCTTCCCACCCCCATTTGTCCTTAGATGAGAGCGGTGGACAGGGGCCAGGCTAGAGAGAGCTGTATACAACAAGTTTTTTTGAGCGTGAAGAGGTTCTGGGACCCCTAGAAAAGTCCATCCTGCCCAATTCCCTTTGTTGTCCCAAGAGCAAATGTCTGCAAGCCGGAGGAGACCTTTGTTCACTAGCCAGATCTTTAACTCATTGCAGGAATTTAGGGAGGCCAAAGGGGGATCCCTTGAATAGTATCCTCCACAGTAAGGTTCTCTGACCATTGCCGAGATTCTATATAAATGCTACTGTAAGTGATCGATGATCTTCTTCTTAAATTCCAAATTGTTGTTCCTGTTGGGTAGATGTTGTTGTAAGTTTTTTTTTCAAGGGGCATCCCTTTAGGTATTTCATCTAGAGGAT